>RDPX01000095.1:1396830-1421310 GCA_003991215.1 Morbakka virulenta | reverse complement strand
GTAATAAACATAACCTTGACACAAAAGTAACGTATGGCGACCAGTTTATTGAGAGGAATGGGCAACATGAATGTTGGTGGAACGTCCCTGTACGAACGCCTAGGAAAGTCCAACACAATCGCCCAGACTTAATTGTCTGGAACTCATCACACAGAACTTGCCAAGTCGTCGAATTCAGTTGCCCAGCTGACGTTAACGTTGCAAGAAAAATCAACGAGAAAGAAGACGCATATGGCCCTTTACTACGAATGCTACAGTTTATGTATACGGAGTACAAGTTTTCATTCGTGCCAGTGATAATAAGGGTAAGATTTTAATTGTTATTACATTTTAACTAATTTGAAAAGAAAAAAGAGAACCTTACTTACTGACTGACTTACTTACTTACTTACTTACTTACCATTTGTGCCAGTGATAACAGGAGCGCTGGGAACTGTTCCAAGAAATTTGAAAATGAGTTTGTCTCTTATGGGATTTAATGAAAAAGAGTGTAGAGACATTGTGTCCAGACTTCAGCAAAAAAGTATTTTAGGCACCGTAAAAATTGCCAAAACTTTTATGAATTTCCAAAAATAGAATTATTTTTAAATTTTATTTTCTGCCTTACTGATTGTAATATCCTAGTTTTTAGAATCTTTGCCCTTTTGATAAGGGCCGGATTTTAATTGTAATATACATTTTAACTAATTTAAAAAGAAAAAAGATAACTTACTTACTTACTTACCTACTTTTTTTAATTGTATGAATCCTACAGTAAAATGAAATATATATATGAAGCTTACTTACTTACTCAAAAGAAAGAGATACAAAAATAACATAATGCACGGTTAACTTGGAATGAACTGTTTCAAAGGATGAAAGAATTGATTCACAGTTCAGCCATTTAAGAACAAAGAACAAAAACATGACTTCACACATGCTGGATGCCTTGAAGCAATCGACCAAGAAACTCCGACCAAACAACTGCAACATAAAAGACAAACAGATCAAGGTCGAATTCCATAGATCACGAACAATGCAGATTATGCAAAACACTTGTCTAGGATCTTTCACACATTATAAACTCCTGTCCTTTGATGTCTGCTGGATACTACCTACCAATTCTACATGACGAATTACCAAGGTACATTCTATAGGCAATCATTCGAAAGAATCACCTAAAACACGAGTTTTGAGTTTCGAGAGATCCAATATACAATAAAAAATTCGACAACTTCTAATACCTGTGGAACCTGCCGTTAAGACCAATAACTAAAGTACTAAACAACTAGCCAGATTTACTAGTATGGGACAATACAAATAAAACATGTTCAATGATAGAGACCAGTTGTTCAGCAGACACCAATACCAACAGCAAAGGTCAGGAGAAACTCGTCAATTATGCACCAACCCCACCCCACCCCACCACCTGCTGGTTCGTAACATGAAAATCATCTATCCAAATTACAGCTTAGAAATGATACCGATCATAGTAGAGTCAGATGAATACTTGCCCAAATGCCTGAAAGCACAGTTAAAAGACCTGGGGAAAAGTGAACAATACGCACAGCAACAAAACGCAAGGGATAGTAACGAGTGGTGCTGTGAAAATTTGCAAAACGTTTTTAAGCTTTGAAGGGTAAACTTTGTTTCCACCTTAAAATATTTGACACCATAAGCAAGAACTGGATGACTCTCTACACTAATCGAATAGCTTAGGTCTCGAAATGACTGTGTACAAACTTCAGCAATTTTATCTCATAGGTTTTACTGTATTTTATTTTCAATTCTTTCATTGTAAATCTTTTTTCCTTGGCATAAACAATTTAGAAATTGTTTATGCCAAATCTTACTTAACCCCATCACTCTCACTGAAACGTAGGCAACCGACAACAGTCCACCAGAATTCTAAGTCCTGAGCTGCTTTCTTCAGCTGTTTCCAGGTTCCTCCAATCATTTTATATCGGCCTCTAGCTCACGTCTCTAGGTATTTCTGGGCCATCCTCTTTTTTGTTTCCCCTGCAGGTTCCACATCAACCCCTACCGGGCGGTATTACTTGTCCACCCCCATCTTTTGTGCCGGACGTCATCTTCAGTAAATGGCTATTTGGTACGCTGCCATAGGTCTGTGTTACTGATGGAGTCAGGCCATAAGCAACACAGACCTGGTTGATGAAGGTCTACACTTTTCTGATGGTCTTTGTTGTACTCCACGTCTCTGCTCCACACAATAGGACTGGCTTGACGTTGGACCTGAACAGCTTGATCTTCGTGCAAGTTGGCACAAGGCTGAAGTGTCGGATTTTCTTCAGGTGCAAGTGAGATGCTCTTGCCTGCCCAGGGCTTGTTCTGGCATTTGCGCCTCTTCCACTCTGTTTCATCAATGATACTGCCCAGGTACGTGAAGGCCTTCATTTCTTCCGGCTCGTTCACATGCAGTGTAACATGGTTTTTGTTTTATGTGTCGATCTTAGGGATCTTGGTCCTGCCCTCGTAGATCTTGAGATCGACCAGTGGTAAGACGAAATCTAGGTTATCTAGCTAATCAAAGAGTGCACACTAGATTCTGTATTTATTGTTGATGTCTTCTTGGTCAAGTCGATCGCAAAAAGGAAGAGAAAAGGTGATAAAAGCCAGTCATATCTAATTCCTGTCTTTACTTTAAAACTGTCTGTGAGCTTTTTTTTATGAACCACCCGGCAGTTCATCCCTTCGTACGACTTCTTGATCAAGGTGGCCATTTAGGTTGGCATTCCGTGAAGGAGAAGTACCTTCCAGAGGATTTCGCAGTATACACTGTCAAAGACCTTTTCATAGTCGATGAAATTGTTGTACATGAGGAGTTTTTTTCCAACGATAGTTTTACCATGATACAGAAGAAGGTGGTCTGATCTATACATGATCTTTGCTGGCAGAAGCCAGCCTGCTGGTGTTAGAGTAGAAGATCGAATGCACCTTCCATTCTTTCAAGTAGAATTTTGGTACTTACAGAAGTGTGCCTCCTCTATAGTTATCGCATTTTCTAAAGTCTTCTGTCTTGGGTAGCTTGATGAAGTAGGCGTCTTTTCAGTCTGTCGGCTCTGCTTCTTTCCAAACCTTTACAAAGAGAGGGTACAACTTCTCTAAAACGGTCTCCAGATCTACCTTAAGTGCTTCGTCTGGTCCTGACGACTTGACATTCTTCAGTAACTTGATGGCTTTCCTAGTCCTGTCTCTGGTTGGTCGTTTACAGTTGATGTTTAGGTCACTGTCAGCAGTGGTCATTGTTAATGTCCAGGAGATTTGAAGTTACAAGTCTGTTCAGAAGCCTTTCAAAGTGCTCTTTCCATCTGTTCGATTCTCTCTCTATTCCAAGGATGACATTTCCCTTTTTTTCCTTAATTGGTTGCTTGGGTGTACTGTACTTTCCTGCTTTTCCTGTTTTCTCTATTAATCCGTTAATCTACTTGTGTTTGTCTGGTTTTACACTCGTCTTGAAGTCTCTGTTGACTTCTGTAAAGTCGTTTTGTGCCTTAGTCTTTACTGTTCTTGTCAAATCGTTGTTGACTGCAGCCTTCCTCTGTTTCCTATTCTGGATCTTGCACAGTGTATCGATCGCTATCTACTTTTTCTGTTCATTTCTTTTGGGGCCCACTTCTTCGGGGCAGGTTCATCTACATGTTTCTTTCATTTTTTAATTTTTGGTTCTCAATGTTGATCTCTTCTTCAGGCAGTTCTTGTTGAATTTGGTACTTATTGGGAAGAGGCAGTCTAAATTCTTTTCTGGTCTTACAGTCTTTTAATACACTGACGCTGTATTTCTGCCCCTTTTTTGTTCCTTTTATCCAGTTCTTCTTCAGCTTCATTTTTAGCTTAGCTATCAGTAGGCCTTAATCAGATCCAATCCCATTGGATTCTACGGTTACTGGTAATGTTTTTTCCATTCATTCGTGATNTTTTTTAATTTTTGGTTCTCAATGTTGATCTCTTCTTCAGGCAGTTCTTGTTGAATTTGGTACTTATTGGGAAGAGGCAGTCTAAATTCTTTTCTGGTCTTACAGTCTTTTAATACACTGACGCTGTATTTCTGCCCCTTTTTTGTTCCTTTTATCCAGTTCTTCTTCAGCTTCATTTTTAGCTTAGCTATCAGTAGGCCTTAATCAGATCCAATCCCATTGGATTCTACGGTTACTGGTAATGTTTTTTCCATTCATTCGTGATCCTCGCATTCCATGTTCCGAAGTGGATAGCTCTAGTTGATAGAAGAGGTGTCAGCCGTTGACTCACGGCTTTCGCCACCTTGGATCATATGTCCTATTGATAAGATCCCTTTCTGTCTCAGGACATTAGTCTTGATTTGTTGTTTGATGTTTCTGTAGAGAGCGGCAATTTTACAGGATGAGGTTGCCAGCTTCGTGCCCAACACTCTTCCTTTCTCATCTGGGCTTGGGACTGACCATGGCAAAGTTGGACACAATATCTGCCATCCACTATTTCTAAAGAGGTGATTGACGCTAAGGGATCAAAAGGTATTGCCTGTCATTGTTGGTAAGATCAAAATAACAAAGTAGGCTACTTCTACGTATCTCACACCAGATGTTACACATGCAGATCAACTAACAGTGATTGCTGGCTATGTTCAAGAATCTAGCCCTGTTGCACAGTCTGTATAGTTTATTCCAATATTTTCATACACCAGATAACAAAACTTCCAAAACATATCTAATGTTTTGAAAGGAAAGGATATAAACATTAATACTTATGCCTTTTTAATGCTTTTGATATAGGCTGAAGGCAAGTGGTCTCCAGCCTAGCCATCTTAAGAAGTGCCTTTTTGACAATTTTGCATGTATCGTGCACAGCACACTCACTTCATGTGGCTTCAAAAAGTGTAGCAGAATGCTGTACTACTGCTACAGGATTTTTTATCTTCTTGAAGCCTTTTTATTTTGCTTTTAGAACCCACTTGTCGGTGGCAGATACATCGAAAAAATCAAAACGAATTACTTGTGTGGTTAGCTCGACATAATGGTGTGAAGTCTGCAAACAAAGGATATTGTGAGAATATTTTACCACTGGAAGATGTTACAGCTGATGAAAATCAGACAAGAGGCACCAAAATTGAAGGATTTGTGAGTACATTTTAACAGCTTGAAAACTTCATATTGCTTCGAGAGCAGAATAACATTTAATAAACATTTCATAGAACGAGTTTATTTTTTCACTTCAAGAAGTAAGAGTGTCTTTGAGTTCTGCAGTTAAGCTGTTGAAATCTTCTCTTGAGTTTTTCAAAAGTGACAGGATAACATTCGAAAAATATGGAGAAGAAGTGAAAACGAAGCCTTTAGATCAAGATTAGTGCTTTCAAAATGACCATCAAAAGAAAGGTATCAGTTAGCCAAAGACAATTTTCAGCTTGGGGTATTTCTGAAGAAAAAGTAACATTAAGTTATTTTTAAATGCCTTCCAGCTAGCAACTCCTTTCTGGATCCAACTATTTATTCAGTCATCAAGAGGAAACCAAGTCACCAAGTTTCAACCCCAACTTCCTGTATTGCATTATCACATGACATAACCTCTCCGTTGGGACGATTCAATAACTATTGTTGACTGGAAATCGCTATCGTTCTGTTTTGAATTTTCATGTCTGGTTTTCTATGCACCTTCTATTTTTCTCTTTTCAACCATATAAAGAATGACCCTTTTTCTGCTGCTTCTTGACTTTCTTCAGTAAGATCTCTAATCTCTGACCTGGTAAAAGGGAAACTTCTATGAAACATTCTTAACAAATCGTTCTCCACATAATCTCTACATCTAATTACCAGATGATAATATTCTGTTTTCCAGCCTTGTTCTTCATAGGAATTTATCAGCTCGTCGTATTGCTTTTGTTTCTGCTCTTCGTCTGATATATTTTCTTCCCCTGGAACAGTGAACTCCCTTGTTATAATATATTTATTTCCACTATTCAAAACGATGACAGCCGGCCGTTGAGTTTTTATCACAACCTGGAATATTAACTAGTAATCAATATCTGATTTTACTTTCCACTTTCTTGGCCATCTTTCATTCGGTATATGTTTGGTTTTGTTTTCTGTTGTGTGGTTTTCCCTCCTTTACGAAAAATAATCTTCCTTTTTTCTATTGTTGGTGTTTCCCCATTATTTACCTTGTCGATCATTGTTTGCAAGAACTTCACAATTACTGGTTTATGTCTCCAGGTTAGCTTACGTCGAGCCCCAATGGACATACAGATGGCATGTGCCGAAATGTAGCATATTTCCCACACTTTCATTTATAACTTTTGTAACAAATACTTGTTCATAACTTTTTAGAATCTTGTGTTTTTTTTAAACCCTTCTTTCGTTTAGCAAAATCCAAACAATTTCTCAATTGCTTACTTGTAATTTGGGCAACATATTTGGAAACCTGTGCATACAAATTGACCTTTGCGAGAAGAGATAGGTCAATGGATTCAAGAAAATTTTCGTTATCTTGTTTACTGCCAGAAAAATTTAGTTTTATCTTCACTAAAGATCCTCACATCATCCTGACTATCCATTTTTGATAACAAATACTTGTCTTCTCTCTAACGCTGGCGTATCTGTTTTCTCTTGAACAAGAGTTAGTGCTTCCTCTGACACTGATTCGTCTAATAGTAGGGGCCTGGTGATTTTCATTCCTTTTCGTCTCATTTCACTAAGAAGCTTGTTTTTTGCCAACATATTCTGCTCCATTGTATCCAGGATAATAATTTAAGAATTTCTTTTACTATGAGACTTAAAGCAATCAGGTGTGGGAATATGACTATTTTATCATTTTCGGGTCTATTTTGGGTAGCAGAAGCTCCCGCCTTAATCTGGGCTTGGGGAAAGGTACCTAAGTGCTTGATTTTGATTTCCATAATATTCTTCAAGTTTTCGTTGACTTGAATTTGTGAGTCGTAGATCTTTTTGGTCTCTAAAAACAGCTAAAGGAAAGGAAAGATAAGAATGTTTTGGTTCCCATTTTGGTTTCAGTGCTTGAGACCATGTTTTAACTGACAGCTACTTACTGTAGTAATTTCGAATGTGGTAATTAAATTAATACATTCGGCTGAATATGAATTATTCAATAATGTCAGGCATAACATTAAGCAAACCTTAAAAGTCAACCGAATATTTTTCACAACTTTTAACTAATTGCTTGACATGACCATTTCTTGTAGTTTCAGTCAGTTGAGATTGCTCTCTCAAACGAAAATATGGGTGAAAATGTTTAAGCGCTCCAACTATAGGAAAGTTTCATTTTCACTTATAACAATAAATTTTATTCCTGTAAAACAAATGTACATACTGTAATAGCAGATTTAAATCATTAGGAAGTTAATTTTCATTTCATTGAACAAAATGCAATTAGGATTTTATGGCAAAGCACTGAATTTGTTGTGCTGAACAATATCCTACATTTGAGTTATTTAAACCATTATACCGGAAGAATAGCATCTGAAGTGATTCTTCAGCTTATTATATACATTAAGTATAACACAAGATGATAATAAAATTTTCTCTGCATCTTATATTACCGGGTCTTAAAGAAACAAGTTCAATTAAATTCAGATAATTACATATATTTGAAAATAAAAATTGTGTTGTGGTACATTTTTTTTTTAGTTTTAACGTTATTTTCCCCCAGCAATTGAGGCTCAGACGGTGCTCTTCAGAAGGACTTTGTTTTTAGCAGTGAGGAATTTCGGCTGACCTTCCTGAGGCCAAGCAATGGCTTTTTCTTTTTTGTAAAGTTCCAAATTCTTCCCTCCCGCTCGGGAAATCGAACCTGAAACTCCTTGATTACTGTGCAACAACAATCATTAAGCCATTGCTCGTCGTGTTATTGTTCATACTGCCAATTTTTTATCTATTAAAGGCTTTACGTATCTTTCTACTTTCAATCTGAGTATTTTGATAAGTTCATTGTCAAAAACAAAAGCACTTAAAGTTTAGCTAAATTCATTTACGAATTAATCCAGTGTTTTTGAAGTGATTTTTACGGCCCATCAGATATAACGGATAAGAAACTAAATAGGAAGCTCCTTTGTAGGAATAGATTATGTTACGGCTAGTTAATACTCTGACCTTAAGAGCATTATTTATTCTCGATTTCCAGCTTTGCTTTAGCAATTCCTCTGATTATCCGAAAATTTGAACCTTTGATCGTTATTCAATTTGATTTGTGACTTTTATACAGCTGTTATGCTGTTTGCTGACTTATATCCCCCACCACATCTCCAATACGTAAAAATGCCATCCCTATCTCCATTAGGGGCTTGCAGCCTCCTACCATACACATGGTTTTATGTCAGCTATTTCATCAATAGTTAAGCCAAGATATGAAAATTGATTTAATACTTAGTTTAGAAGTATATAACCTTCTTTCTCTCACATTTCCACCTCTTACTTTCTACAACCTGTTACAAGTTTATGTAGAAAGTTTGATTCCAATAAAGGTTTAAGTTGTACCACTTGGCAGTAACCGAGGCTGATCACCAAACAGTTACTTTATCAAAATCATGTGCAGTCCAAGAAAGAATAAGAACACTAGGGCTTGGTAGCTCCAAACCCATTGCAATAAAATTAAAATAAACAAAAACAAGTCGTTCTTAACATTTGATTCATAACAAACAACACACACTAGCACTTTTTGATACTTTCGTTGGCGGAAGTGAAGAGTAGCTTTACAAGTGACGTTAAATATTTCAGGTGAATACACACTAAAACTTCTTTAAAATATAAAGAGCTCTCTTTAAAAATCCCTATTCATAAAATTTGCCTTCATTATTCAAGCTCTAGCATATATCTTAATAAAAGTAGAAAAACATTCAGAAAAACCGAAAGAAAATTAAAATCCACATACTGGTATTATCTGTCCCAGTCTTCCACTTTCAATTGGATACCTTATTTTTGAGCGTGGTCACCTGCCAAAAAAATGTGAAAAGGCCAGGAGAGGAAAACTGTAACCAAAACCAGGTCAATAATCACTTTCAGTCCAAACTCCTAATTTCTCCCATCTCAATCCTTTGAAAACCAATAAATTTGCATGACAAAACTGGAGTTATCACTTAATTATTTTTTAGGGGGGTGAGGTGGGGGGTTCTTCTAGCCTAATGATTATGCCCTTTTACCATTTAGCTTCTTTTTCTTTCTTCTTCACAGTCAAAGATAACAATGCTCGGTTCTTTCCTTTGACTTTTACGATTTTTCTGAGAAATTTTTTTTTCACCAAAAAATTATTAGAAATTCAACACCAGTAGCAACATCATCATCGCCAAACTGAAGTCCAAAGTTCTCAAGCTATTGTGACGTTTCTTTTTTCTTGTGGCTTATTTGAATAATAATTATAGGTGTGGGATGAAAAAGTAATTAAAATACTGGCTTTCAGTTTGCAAATAAAGTAGCACCCGTGCCTATTTTACATTATCATGCTTCAGAAACTCTCTAATCGCTTCGAGGCTTAATAATAATAAACTCTGATCGACTTCATATATATTTTTAACGTCAGCAGTGGAAGCATCATAAAATACTTCGTCATTGTTGCCACTTTGTTTCTTTAGAACTTACGGACGTATTTGTTAATAAAAACAAAAACATTGAAATGAGAAATAATTACACAGCTAGAAATAAGCAATACTACCGAATTGTACCACCGGTAGGCAACAAAGATAATGAGCAGCTTTTAGGTCATATTTTTGAATTAGTCAGCTGAGCTTACTGAGATGAAAATAAAGGTCTTTTATCATGTTAATTAGCAATATTTGTGTCCTATTCTTTATTGCAGAAAAATGACAAGGCGAGAAAGTTAATTGAAGGACCAAAACAGACCAATGCAAAGTTTCAAAACCTCAAAAAAAGCATCTAGCAGGTAAGTGTAAAATGCAAGTCTTTAGGTAAACGAAAAGTGCCATCAATTAAAATTTTATAATTTAAGAAAAACTGCATGAAATATGATACATACAGTGTTGTTATCAATATGAAATATTGTGAATTTTCCTTAACAAATAATTTTAAAATTATTATTATCAGTGAATCAAACAAATATTTGTACAATAAGGGCTACTAAATAATTGCCTTCGAGGCTATTGTAGAGCTCTGGATGTTAGATAATTCGACACTGATCGTTTGGGATCGTTTTTTGTCAATACGTTTCTATAATATTTTAGACAGCTCCTAAAAATTCTATAGGCCTTTGGCTATTGTGGCTACATACTGTACTAACTGAGCTTTCGTTGCTCGTTCTTAACCTGATGATTTTTGTAGCTATATCTTTCATGTAAGTGCGCTGTGCCTTCGTTCTGTGAAAGGCTCGCCCCTACATGCATGAGTGGGGTGAATCATAAACCAGAAGAAAGAAGCGAGGCAGGCAAGTCTTCCAAGAAATGCAGGGCTATTATTTTTCAGGGCAAATATTCAAGCAAGTTATTTATGATTGAGAACATTAAAACCACCACTATCCGGCACACACACCTATCCATACTAATCTTATTCTGCAGATACGAGACCATGGTCCTTCAATCAATCAATATTTTCTCTAAAACATTGATACCATAGCAAATTACCATGACCCCAAAAAACCATAACAAGACGCAAGGGAATACTGTTTCCTTCACGTCCAACATTTTCTTTTCAGCACATCTATTTTAAGCGTATCGTCGTCCAAAGCATACATTAGACCCTTCATTGCACATTACCCAGGAATTTTCAAACCGTTATGTGTTGTATCTTGACTCAGACTTAATGCTATTGCTTACATCTTGCCACTAACACCCAAAATATGTCGTTGTTTTTCACGTTGCCTTTTAAGTGTATTCCATTTTTGTTCTTGGGGAAATTGCTTTAACTAAATTTTGATGAGAAGTAATTCCATTTCATAAACAAGCGTTTCACTAATGTGCGGTGTAAAGGCATCATTGTAAATATGATATCCTGTAATCTTTCCAGGAAACGAAAAACTCCTCAACTTGCAGTATAATAAGAGAGCCACCTCAAATTTGCGTTTTACAATCAAATTAGGTAATTTGACTCTTCCCAACATTTTGAAATGTCGTTTTCTTTGGTATCGTGAGCAAGCCATCTTGTTGCAAACAAAGTTTTGAGAGAATGAAAGTAGAAAGTGGTGACAAAATGAAAGAGGAAATGGAAATTTACCCCACCCACCCCCCTGCCCAAAGTTTCAAGGATCTATCAATAACAGAATCACAATTGCGCCATTTCATATTCTGTCAGGTACGCTAATAAAATTATAAATCCGATTTTACCGAAGTCATGCTATATTTCTAGTGGTAAGTGGACTTCGTCTCGTGTCATTTATACTGCTAAATGTCGCCAACATCGTAGTTTGTATGTATGCTATACCACACACCCTTCCACTTTAGATTTAACTATCATGGATCAGAATTTAATGACGAGTTCACATTTGTGAGCTGGTTTGATATTTTGTGGAAAACACTTGTGATTTTGAAAGAGATTTGAATATTTTTATTTCACACGACAATTTTCCACTTAAAGAGACAAAATGCTCTTTTAACGAGCACAAGTTGTTTGCTTGTTTGGATACCAAATACCCTAATAGAATAAATACCACAGTAGATTATTTCGGGTCCTAATTTGTGACATATTTTCGTGACCTAACATGTTTTGTTTGTGCTCAATTACATTATTATCTTTCAAAATATCAATCATCATATCAACACCCTTGAATTAAAACCCTTGGAAAAGATGAAATTGTTGACCAGATGGTAATTTGAAATCGTGGATCATCAGTCGATGACCATATCAGTTATTTAGGGGAGTTATATATATATATATATATATATATGTGTGTGTGTGTGTGTGTGAATGTATGTTGTGCTAAAGTGCTACCTTTTTCTGGCGGGTACTCACATACTTTGTAAATGGAATGTATTTAAGTGACCACTGATAATACTAGTAGCTCTAGAAAAGTGACCTAAAGATAGACTTTTGCATGCACCAAGAGCACTCTGACTCAGAAAATACTTATTTTAATAAGTGACTCTTATAGCAGTAGACATGTGTTTTTTAAGGAGAACCCAGAAAATATCTTAGACAGAAACGATGACAAATGATGAAGTACTACGAAGAGCAGGAGTAAAGCGTTCTCTTTTAAGAACAATCCGAAAGGGACAAGTGGAGTTTTCAGGACATATAATGTGAAAAGAACAACTAGAAAACCTCAGCATTACGGGCAAGATCAATGGGAAAAGAAGCAGACATTGATTAACATACATAGCGAGCATTGGTAAATGGACGAATAAAACAGCTCAAGAACTTCTAAAGACCACTAAGATATGGAAGTCCATGATCGCCAACGTCCTTGCGGGATATGGTACCTGAAGAAGAAGACTCTTAAAGGTTCATGTTAAGTACAATATTTGTACTATACATATAAGAGGGTACACATAAGGGAGTTATTTATGCTAGTTACAATATCTACGATGTTTAGTTTTAAGTTCTTTAACAGAATTCTTGCCGTACCTGTTAAACTTTAAATCACAAATAGGAAATAGGAACAAATGAAACCTGTAAGAGATTATTATAGAGTACTGCTACATACTGCTAAAAAGATAGTGCTATATGGTTTGGTCATATTAGTCAGAGGTTAGGCATTTTAGAACATATGACTTTGTCAAGGGGAGTAAATGTTTAAAGACAGAAAGAAAAACTAAGGCAAAACTGGTTTTTGTTTAGCACCGCTTGTTAGTGCTATGTTATGCCTGAGAGATAAGCCACCACGGATGCTCTGGAGAAGAGTCCTCGCAAGAAAACCAAACAAAAGCCGTGGCTTTAGATTATCCCGATCAAACCAAATGGTATTTTTCAAACAAAGAATAAGCCGACAAGTGTATGCCAAGTATAAAATCTGTAATCTTTTCCTGGCAATTATTTCTTCTGAAAGAAGGTGAATAATTTCAAGCTTATCCTATTTTGGTGTTATTACTTATTCATATAAATACCTTCTATTATAAGAAATCCCTTTCACATTAATAATTTAAGATTAAAACGTCACTGTCTTACTTATATTATTTTGTTAAAACATGCCCATTTACAACCCCAAGGTCAACCTAGGAATAAACATGATAAATAATAGATACTTCAGTAAATAGGATTGCCAAATGTCATTTTCTCTCCTACAAGTTCAGAGAATTACCCTCTGAGATAAATGGTGACTATATCAAAATTAATAAGCATACCAAACTGCGTAATAATACAATTCAGTGCTATAACTCAGAAAACAAACGATCAATTGAATGGTTTGCCCAAATTATACTGTGTGGAGTTAATTTGGAGAAAGGAGATATAAGTGATAAACAGCTACCACTTGCTTTAATTTTCATAGACCCAATTGTCTTTTTCTCACCTAATCTGTAGTTTACACGAAAAGTTTTTAAGAAATAATTCCACCTGATAAAATTGTATATTTCTTAAAAGTCCAGGTTCAACCAAATTTTTATGACTAGCATCATTTGCTTGACAGTATCTGGGAAACTAAAAGATGTATAATGAAGACGTGCATGTATCATCTCACTGGTTGACTTGAACAGTTATTTTGGAGATTTTTAACAAGCAATGTATCAACAAATACTTCCTTATATTGTTCTTAATCTCCTGTTGGTATCATATCTACCATTGTTTGTTTTAGTACAACTACTGGCGTTCATACTACTGCTATTTCCACCATTACTACCTTCCCTAATACTTCATTACCAATGCAAGTTCAGCTACTGCTAATACATTTACTATTTCTCCTACTTTCTCTCCTTTTATTACTAATGCTACCCTGACTACAACTATTACACTACTACCAATACTATCACCATCACTACACTATCACTACTAATCTTCTTCCACCTCTTCCCATTACCACTGAGAGTAATAGTTCTGCAACTGCTAGGGATATAATGACTGGTAGGATATTGTCTATAAAAAATTTTCCCAGAACGACTAAACAACTAATGTCATTTTCACTCGACTCAGCATGACAATACACTAAAAGCAAATACTCTTTGCAAATATTTTCTTCGGTTCCATTGGGCTTCTATAGTTGAATTAATAGCTGTTCGCCCATGAACGTAAACTCCCATACTTTTGTTTTCATGGATGTCTTTGTTTCAATTTCCTGGACTTGGACGTTGCTCTTTTGAGGGACTTCATTGGTGGTGTCAGGAATTCAGCCTTTTAAATTCAGGGCCTAAAAGACTATGTCTCCTTTCAGGCCTTGTGAGATGAAACACCCATTGTTTCACATTTGCTCTTCAAAGTCATACAAGATAACGTTACTTAATGCACACCATAACAAATGTTGCTGCAGAAATACCTCAGCGATGTAAGTTATCTCAGGCTTAAAAGTCTCTTTGATACAAAGAAAAATGTCTCTTTTGCGTTCACTGCTTTAATTAAGGTGGAATATGAAAAATTTGTTGTGAAGCAGACGTCACGAGTTTCTGAGATAAGCCTGAACAGTCTTGACATTTACAAATAAAGGATGTATCACCCATACAAGTTTTTTGCATCCTCGTGCTTATTGGTATCAGATATTATCATGTCTTCCAAAGAATGTGATAGCTAATAAAGTAAGTCACAATCCATGTTGTCTTCTAGCATTAGATATTTTGCTGCATTTTAATAGCATTTACTGCCAAAATTTGTAGCGTCGACTACTTAATAAGAAAATGTGTACCCTGTAGTTAAATTGTAACTGTACATGAGCTGATAAGAACAGATACTAAGATAAGACAAAATACTGATAACGCTACAACTGGAAATGAACTTCAAATGTAACATCATTATTCTCTTTAAAGAACAGGCCAAACTAAACAAAATAAAGAAAAACAAAACAATCGTTGACTAAAGCGGATAGATAGTACAGGAAATTTTAAAAAACTCTCCTGTATTTTTTAAAGACTTCTCTTTGACCTTATCTTGAAAATTTCGATAGATTAGTGGATCTGTTACCCGATGAAGAAACATTTTAAAACGCAGAAGTTGTTGTTGAAGGCAAATTGGTAAAAACTTCGGAAAAGGAATGAGCATGTCATTTTTAATAAATGGATATCAATAAATTTACTATAATGATAATGCTTATGCCTTACAAGGCCAGAAATCACACCACCCCTTTCGTTTTGACTCAATCGTTTTATCTCGTCCTTAGTTTTAACTCCGAAAGTATGCAGAATGTTTAAAATTATGCCATGGTTAGGGGGAAAACAAGCTGTATGCAGTAAACTAAGGGTAATATTGGAATTGTAACAGATGATTAGCTGTGCCGCTTTTGATACCCAAAGTATCAAAAGCAGTATAAAATATAAACAGATCATGCCACCACGCTTTTCAAATAGTATATATCATATAATATACACCGGGAATAGATATCTAACACGTATATTTTCTGCATTTTAAGCAATACCGTCAGACTATTTTTACTTATTTTCTACAGATTGGAGGCGACTATCTTGAAGTGAAAGTGTTCTTCCACTCAAGCACTGTCAGTCAACACAAAAACAATTTTTGACATACCATGCATTCACCGTCATTAATTTTCCTTTGGAGTGTGATGTTTTCACAGTTAAGAGATAGCCAGATTATCCACTCTTTAATCCAAACCGTTTTGTTTTTGAAAGCTACCGACTGCGGCACATCACTGGGGGCACATACCTCAGCGATAGTAAAATATTTTTAACAACGTAACAATGTGAACCAACACCCTTTAAAAATATTTCTAATTGTCAATCTAGCACAACGCGTTGTGTTACAATATTTCTTTAATGACATGGACGTGATAGTTTATGCTGGGGTACGTTTTGAGGGATACTTCCCCATAATTAGCAATTGAACCTAAGGATGCCTCCAATTGAGTAGTAGTCTATAGGGCTTCAAGTACTAGGTCAGCCGCTCACACAGTATTTGACCATTGATTTTTGCTTTACTTTCTTCTAATAGTAGCTCTACTGGTAGCAGATATTGAAATAGGACAAAAGCATTAAATTTTGGTCTTGTTGTGTTTCATTCTTTTCCTTTTGAAAATTATTGACTTTGTGGACTCGGTGGAAGCCATGGATAGAGGAACTTTATCATGTCATGAGTCTTAAACTTAAAACCCATGATATGATAAAATATCTATGAATTTACCTTGTATTTATTGTTATTTTTGACCTTAATTTTGACAGTTCTCCTGAAAAAGACAAAAATATTGAGAGCAACAAGACAAATAATAGGCACGATGATGAAATTGCAAGGCATGGCAATGTATCTGTGACTACTCTCAGCACTTCAAAGGAGCACATCATTCGGTAGAGGAAAAACGTATGACTGCAACAACGTGGAACTTTGTGATGAAGCAAAGAGACCATTTGGCAAAGTTCTATATTGAACATTAACATCTTTTTCGGACAAATAGCTTAAACGAGCTGGAATTAAACCAGATAAGTTAATAGAACACACAGAATAANTTAGCATACAACTTACAGCAGAAAAGAAATACTATCCTAACCATCACAAATAACGTACGCGATGATATGCTGGCCAAACATTTATGCAGTATATAAACTGTTACCTCAGCTCTGTTAATTTTTTTCGTTTATATTAGAAAATGGGTTTATCTTAACCACCAACAAAGAAATTTTCATGACGCTTTGAATTTGATCATTGGTGATGAACAATCAGACATAGAGGAATTTAGTTCAGGTGAAGATGATGAAGTTGATCATGATAACGTTGACCTTAATTTTGACAGTTCTCCTGAAAAAGACAAAAATATTGAGAGCAACAAGACAAATAATAGGCACGATGATGAAATTGCAAGGCATGGCAATGTATCTGTGACTACTCTCAGCACTTCAAAGGAGCACATCATTCGGTAGAGGAAAAACGTATGACTGCAACAACGTGGAACTTTGTGATGAAGCAAAGAGACCATTTGGCAAAGTTCTATATTGAACATTAACATCTTTTTCGGACAAATAGCTTAAACGAGCTGGAATTAAACCAGATAAGTTAATAGAACACACAGAATAAAGCCTCCTCAGTGAACACAAATAAAGACGAAATGGAGCATTGATTGAAACACACTTAAAAATTGGAATCGTTCAGCTGCCCTCATACAAATTGTATTGGTCTGAAAAAATGAGGCACTCTCGAGTAGCAGCTGTCATTCCTTTAAAGCGATATGAAAATTGTAAAAGAAATATTCATTTTGTGAATAATAATTAGAAAAAAGAGAGAATTGTGACCAGGTTCTGCAAGATGACACTTGTTATAATAAATGTCAAAGAGTGAGGTATTCAAATGGTGCCTGAAGAAAGCCTTATGACCTGTTGACAGATCATACCTGCTAAGAATAAAAATTTAGCATATGGCAGACAAGGCATTACAAAGAAAAAATCCCCAAAAGTGGGGTTCCAAAAACCTTGTCCTTCCTGATACATTTGGAGTAATGTCATGTTGCATCCAACTACCTTGGGGTACACCCATCTGGTTCAGGAAAAACATTGAAAAAAGATTGGCATTGTATGTCTACAGTTTATTCTAGATTTCAACAAAAGAATGGGAAGAGTTCATTTAACTAACGTGTTGATAGCTTGTTATCGAATTACAGTGAAAGCTAACAAATTTTACATCAAGATCCTCTGCCATCTGTTAGACATTTGCAAAAACAAAGCATGGCTCTTCTACAGACGCCACTGTAACATAAACAAGATACCAAAAAAGAAAGGCTCACTTTCCTTTCTTTTATCATTGCTATTCCAATTGCCGTATTATTGCTCAGGCATTATTGCAAATTCTTATCCCAAGACGTCCAGGAAGACTGAAAAAGTAAGACCGAAAAAAAACTAATCCACTTTTTATGTGAAAAACCAAGTGATTCCTTTTGATCATAAGGCAATGACTACTAATGAAAATGTCAAGTCTGCCGACGTTGTCCAAATAAGTTTTTCAAAATATATTGCAAGAAATACAACATTTGTCTCCGCCGGACAGAAGCAAAATTTTGTTGACTTTTGATAAAATTGAACATGTTACACAAGTTTTTTCCTCGATAAATATTTTAGCTAGATTTTGTGCGACGAAGGATGTTTCAGACTCCCACAACCATATTAGATCCTTTTTACACAAATTTCAATATACTAGTATTTATTACTATTAAATTTCAACCAAATGGATTTTATTCTAACAAACCAATGTCAATGAAAGTGTATGATTTTGAAATTCTAAATATATCAGACATATTCTAGCATTGGCTTGTACAAACCACACTAAAACTGGATTTTGGTTGGTACAAACCTTAGAAACCTCTCAAAATTACTTGGTCTACTTAAACAACCTGAAGTAAAAGCAAAATTTGAACTTGAAGTAAGCAACCGTTTTGAAACACTCCCTCAAGAAACAACACATGCTGGAACACTTCTTTCTGCTATAATATCTACAAGGCTTGAAGCCTCCAAGGTTGCAATGCTAAAAAGTGCTGAAGGAAATGAAAATAGCAAAAGATGCGTTAGTTGGGAAATAATGAACTATACCAATGAAACTCCAACAAATAGGAGTAATATCCTTCAACAATGGGCTAAATTCGACAAACATCTGCACAAAGATAAAAAAGCATCATTATCAAACACATCTGTCTTTGAAATATCCAGTTATAAATCAAAGACGAAATGAAAGACAAAGTTCAGTCCTAACAAAACAAAAGCCCTGGACCTGATCTCAAATGTGCTGAACACCCTCAAGCTGTAGATGAAGTTGCAGTCAGATTGTTAACCAAGCTTTTCAATATGATACTTCAAGAAGGCCATATACGTCAATCTTTTAAGCAAGCACTGATAATAGTAATCTTCAGATAGGGGGAACGTCATAAATGACCCAACTACATACAAGCTGTTTATGACCGTTGTTTCCAGAATAATGTCTATTGAGTTCTATGGTCGAGTTCCAATACAGGACCTTCACAACATGCTAAACTGCAAACATATAATGTATCATGTCAAGCTAAATACTCCTAATCTGTTGAGGGAAATGAAGCAAAGGATTAAAGAACTTTCGAAAATCTACATGGAAAAATCTACAATCTGTGGGAAGCTGGAAACACACTCTGTTTTGACAATGAAGACTGGCAAAAACTGTTGATGACAATTGCATCTAATGATACGTAATCCACAATTAACGACGGATAAGAAAAATGAATGAACAATGAAAGTATTTATTATTGACAATGACACTATTTTTATGAAAAATTAGAAGTAATTTATAGCAGAAAAATTTTGTCTTTTCAAACTATATGTGCCTATGTAGCATATCTCCTATAAATTAGTCCCATCACCGTGCCATTATAAGAAAAACAAAATTATTCCTTGAACTAAGCTAATTAATATTCATTCATTCAGCTCTCAAGAAATAATTTTTTTATCATCACAAAACCAATATTTTTAACAATAAAACACTTTTTGTTAGGGTTAACCCTACTCTTCTGCTCAGTCAGCTTCTCCAGTAGCCTTTTGATCAGTCTTGTATTTTTTGTATTATGCCACAAAGGTAGGGACAGGGTATTATGTTCCCGTTATTATTTTAAGTCTTCCTTTTGCTCTGCTGTCTCAACACATGTAGTGAAAAGGAACCACACAGTGCTAATCATTAGTTTATTCGTTGGAGTATCTGACACTTTAATAAATGTGCTTGAACTTGTAATAGTGGGGGCAAATGTCAAATGGCAAATGCATCTTACTCATCACCCGATCCGTTAAATCAAAATAAGTGTACATTAAAAAAAGATAAAAGATATGTGAATGATATATAACTGCATTTTAGGGTAGGTTGGGTCGAAAGCTAACATTATTATTCACCGAGTGATGAAAAGGTCAAGATCACTCACTGAAATGAGATATCACTTATTAAATTCAATCATTAATGTTTTTCGTAGGTAGAAATGAAATATAAAAGACAGAAAAGACAGCAGGTCAACCCAGAGAGAAAGAAAAGGTGAATGAGTACATTTGGCCTTCTCATACATAGCGTGAAAAAAGGCCGCGTATAGAATTGTCAACAAAGAGAGCCTCCGGGGTCCCAATGCTAAAGATATATGTCATTTTTACACCAAAAGAGGTTCAAGTAGGGGCAAAACCTATCATAGAAAATCGGATAGCATTTATTTCCTCCATAACCCACTAAAAGGGAATGTTCATCCTGTCAGTGTTAAAAATTTAGTCTTCTTTAAATTCTGTCAGTAGAACATTTCTGTCTTTTCCTCTATCGACAAAATTTTAATCAGACTAACAGTGTACTCATAAACGCTAGGCTCTATTTTCAAACAATATTAACTTTTATTCTAATCTCAAACCTAAATTGGTCGCTGCTTTACAATGTTGTCTGGTCAAAATTTCTCCTTTTTATAAGATTTTTCAATTAAGTTTCTTTTTGATATTGGAATTTAGGTTGCTCCTGTCTATTTACTTTTCCCTGAACATTACTTTATGATCTATGTGCCGTGCCAAAAATGACTAGCGTGGCAGAAATGACAGTATACGTCATGATATTTATTCGACCAATGGCAGCCTAGGGATTCATCCTTTCTGTTGAATTGATTAGTGACGTAATCCATTTTGAAATAAAGGAAAACATGAAAAAAATTTAGGAACCGAAAAACTTGGTCCTCTTATGGTAGGTGGTGAGTAGCCTGGGATGGTTCGCAAACTGGGTTTCACTGTACTGGTAACAGCAAAAAACAGCTTTGTCTTTAAATGCATGACCTTTAGCATTCTATAAAGGACAAGCAGTTAAGGGGAAGGAATCCCATAATTTGAATTTCAATGAATTTTCTAATATTTTGCCAATTAAATGTCATTTGCATTTACCACATTAGACTCATACTCATTTTCTAGGGCTAACAGAGGTGCTAGCGATTACTAAATGCCTTAAAAAAATCTTGTTGTCTACTTTGAATTGCTATTTGGATGTCCCCTGATCTTCGAAGGGTTCTTGTAAAGTAAAAGATAGTCTTCAAATAGACAGCGTTTCGAATTGTAAGCTGTTCTCCCACAGTCGTGGAGTAAACACCTTTACATGATTTGCTGTATTTCAAATTTCACTTCTCTGCCATGTGTGCAGAACTCTAAAGGGTCAATTGCATTAAAAGTTAGAGATGATATCTTGGGATCAATATAACGGATTAGTACTTTTGTTGAAGATCAAAGATTCTTAATCAAGTTGACTAATTGAAATATTTTAGCACTAAATATTTTTTGTTTTGACCTATCCAAACATCAATGGCGATCACTAGAAATACTACCCCCGGATTTGTAAACAATAGAAAATTTCTGTAACTGGATCACCCTACTGTCAAGACCGAAAAATCTGTTATATTATTCACAATCGACTTTTTGAAACCAGTTTATGGGAAAAAATGGTACTTCGGATATGCAAACTTGCACATAAAGCAGAGTTGGCAGCCCCCTTTACCGACAAGGATCAAAGAGCGACTCGTTGGTCCTATTTATATATGATTAATGATTCTGCAGAATAGTAATGTCATCAATTTGTGACAATAATAGTTAGTCGATTATAATGCAATGCTTGAAAATGCCCTTGGTTTTGGTATTACAATTTAAAATAATGATTCAAAACAAATTAGTGACCACAGCTTCACTTTTCATAAATGTGTCACAACTTGCAATAGACCTTGACCTTTAGTGGTATGGCCATTTCTAGTGTTGTCAGGTCTATTGGCCCTTTAGGGTTATTTCCTGTAAATTAACCACTCCACTATGTGGAATACGCCAGTTTTGTCCGGAAAGTGATCTACTTACCCTGACTCTGCAGTATTTGTATCTCTCTCTTTCCTCTTTATGTTGACGTACACTTCAAATAGCTTATTCTTGGAGGGGTCTCTCCCAAGTGCGCCTTGTGTCCCTTGTACCCTTTCTGTCGTTGCAAATACCTAATTTTTGAAATTGTGACAGTTATTGCTTTCTTTAGCTTTCTGATGTACTTTGATATAGTTTAAACTTTTTCTTTACTAAGGTGTTTACTCCATGGAATTTATTATAAACTTTGATGCATCAACATTTAATTACTCTCCAGTCTTATTCCAGTGGTGGATTGATAATCTAACTCTCTCATCCGTAGTTAGGACGGGAATAATGTAGAATCTAGCTGCCTCATTTTTGTGTTGAAAGAATGAAAAAGATTTTCATATCATGATATTGGACATNAATACCTAATTTTTGAAATTGTGACAGTTATTGCTTTCTTTAGCTTTCTGATGTACTTTGATATAGTTTAAACTTTTTCTTTACTAAGATGTTTACTCCATAGAATTTATTATAAACTTTGATGCATCAACATTTAATTACTCTCCAGTCTTATTCCAGTGGTGGATTGATAATCTAACTCTCTCATCCGTAGTTAGCACGGGAATAATGTAGAATCTAGCTGCCTCATTTTTGTGTTGAAAGAATGAAAAAGATTTTCATATCATGATATTGGACATTCTCTGGAACTCGTCATCATCAATTTGCGCCACTTTTTTCTGTTCAATGCTAACTAAAAGATCTTCTCTCCATGTTGTTCACCAGTCCATCTTTTGATGATATCAAGCAATTTTAGTCTCGGTCTCTTTCCTTTTCTCCACGAATCTTTCCTGACGTTCTCAATTGCTCTAAATTATTTCTTCTCGGCATGTGCTCTAGAAATTTCAGCTGTCTTTCCTTAATGATCTCAGGCATCTTCTGTGTGGTGATTGCTCTTTTCAGCACTTCTTTATTAGTTGATCAACCTATCCATGTTATTCGAAGCATTCTACGTAGAAACAACACTTCAGCACTTTGAAATCTTCTTAATTAGTTGCAACTCTGCACCCAGGTTTCAAACCCAAACAACCTCTTTCTCGTTTTATGCGGCAACTTTTTGTTCTTCGACACAGTAGCACGTCTATTGAAAGCGTATTTAGCCATTGCTGTTTATCTTTTCACTCCTGCTGTGGACCTTGCATCAGATGTAATCTTACAGCCGAGGTGACTAAATTCGTTCGCTAGTTTTATTTCCTTCTTGAATAAAACAAAAGAATTTATTTTCTTAGCATTAAGTGATAAATCCATAGTTCTACTCTTTTCAATAACAGTATTAAACAAATCTTGGACACCTGCTTGAATTGATGCTATTAGCACTGTATCATCTTCATATCTGATATTATTGATATTGTTCCCCCTCACCAGTATCCCTTCCTTACCTTTGATGTCATACATTATCATTTCACTGTATAGGGAGAAGAGATCAAGGCTGATTGAGCATCCTTGTCTTACACCTCGACAAATTAGGAACCAGTGACAAGAGCCATTTTCAATTCGTATGGCTGCACTCTATTCCAAGTACAGGTGTCTAATCAGCCACAGGTCTCTACCATCGACATCCAGACTTTGCAAAATCGTAAACAATTTTCATGTCTGACTTTGTCTAAGTCTTTACTGTGAATCAATAAAGCAACAACATAAATCGTTTTGGATTTCGATTCCTCTTTCCATTATATTACTTTTAAAGAATAGCATTCACGATACCCTTGCCTTCAACAAAATCACACTGTTGTACTGCTGTTTCCATAATTTTTTTTTTCTCTTGAGGATTACCTTCAACAATAGTTTGACAATGTGGCTCGTCAGACTAATTGTGCAATATAAGTCACAATCAATTTCCCTTGATTTCCCCATCAAAGCTCTAAAGATTGATCTTGTCACGTTTTCTGGTATAGTTTCATTCTCATAAATAATATTCAGAAGTGATATTAAATTATTTAAACTAAATTCACCAACAGCCTCAATCATTTCTTTTGAAATGTTATCAGGTCCTGTTGCCTTTCCCTTCTTCATTGTTTCTGTGCATATTCTATATCTTTTTTTAGTACTGAAAGTCTATTTAACTCCTTGTTGATAGCCGGAATTAGGGGTTGTGGTTTAAATTTTAAATATTGTTTTCGTATTAGTTTGATATGACCACACTGATACCTTTGTCGGGGCTGCTGATGAAAGTGACCAGATTTCGCCATAGTTTTTGGATTGCTTTAAAATGTTTTTTAAGTATGTATAATTCTTTTAAATCCATCGAAGTACCACAAGATGAGTGTGCAAGAGCACTGAGTCTTACTTTAAGAGCTTTTTGAGCTTGCTCTGATTTTGGTATATCCTTTAGAAACTGAACATATAAAAATATATGGCCAGCTTTTATATTTCGACAAAAGACAGAAAAATAAACAAATTTGCATGTCTTAAATCCTTGTGAATTAACTAAAGTAAGCTACTACTTTGTGATAAATTGTACATTTAATATATTGGTTTACCCAAAATGATGGTACCTTTATTAGCACCGCAGGATAGCTGATATTTTTGACATGGAACAGGAAAAACAAAGTAGAGAGGAGGAGAGAAAGACAGAAAGAGAATCTTTGTTTGGGTCTTTGTTGTAAACATGATTTAAATTCGTGACATTTGTTTTTCTC
>RDPX01000095.1:1363942-1395130 GCA_003991215.1 Morbakka virulenta | reverse complement strand
CCATCTATCCATCTATCCATCTATCCATCTATCCACCTATCCATCCATCCATCTATCCATCTATCCATCTATCCATCTATCCATCTATCCATCTATCCATCTATCCATCCATCCATCCACCTATGCATCTATCCATCTATCCATCCATCCATCTATCCATCCACCTATGCATCTATCCGTCCATCAGTCTACCCTTTTAATCTCTTAGGCTCTGCGAGAGAGAAGAAGAAGTGAGGGAGGGAAAAGAGTGAGATGAACACATACATATGTTCATATGTCAGATTCTCACAACATTTTGATTAATTCATGAAAATGTTGTGAGAGAATGGAACAGCTGAATTGAAAACAGCTGGTACTTCAACAGTTTGTTTACCGTCTCCGGCAGCAACATTAAGTGTTCCCTACAACAAGCTAACCATATAATATTAATATGAAAATAAGGGTTATAATGTTGTAGAACTTCGATATTAGATACACTCAAATCATGTTTTTATGTAGAATCTTAGGCAAGGAAATGCTCCTGCAGTTTCAAAATTAATAAAGATGGCTCAGTAAAGAACAGATTTATTCTCAATGCAGCTGAAATATAAAGATTTAAATGAATATGAATCTTTATCTTGTAAACATTTGAATACTTCTGATTTGAAACTGGACATTCCATTTCTCTCTATACTGCTTTTTTAACCCGATGAGTTGGGACGTTTTTCATGATGTCAGGTTTTTAGTGATATGATTACAATAAAGAAAAGTTTTCAGTTAAAATATTTTGTATATGTTACAAGCTATCAAGATTCGTGCCTATTTCAGAAAACGGTTTCTTTTATCCATTACCGTTATTTCATTTGATCCTAGATTTATGATAGCGTTCAAAATACAGCAAGTGCAGTACTTAATTTTCTTTCAAAAAGTCATCAAATTTTTCAGCAGAAAGTGTTTGCGACAAGGAGTTAAACCAGCGATGTCATTGCAGCGATAGATCTTTGTCAAAGCAATGTTGTTGTCTGAAAGCAGGTCTTTAGTAGGTACTTGGTCATTAAATCACATGACAATTTTGGCCTTTGCCTTTGATGTATTGCCATCTTCTTGACCTTGCTTGCAGAGTTGCAGACAGTGCACTCCTGTATGATTTTTCTTGTTCATTTCCCCCCTCCCATTGCTAAGTAAGTTTACTTTAAAATAATATTTTACGAGTGTATATTGTTTTATGTACCACACTGCTATCAAAATATAATTGAATATAGTGCAGACTTTGAATTAAGGATCCTCGTTTCATTGAAAAGGCAAATAACGTCCGGGGTTCATCCATTGGGTCTTTTAACATGCTGAGTATAACACATGAAAACACAAATAAACGAGAAGTATTTCGAAGTTAGAGACTTAAATTTTGTAACTCGCTTTCCCAAAGTTTCCAAAGCAATTTTACATTTAGAAACATTTTTTATAGTAAAAACCAACATATTTTTACGGGTTTTAAAAATCTGGCATTAGATAGAATGAACATTTTTAAAAAGTAACGCAGCTTCTGTTGCAATTATGCACATTTATGGTTTGAACACAAGGGCTTAAAACTCAATAGGATAAAATTATCATAAAATACAATACAAGGGCAAGAAAATTGTTTCTTAAAACTTCTTGATTGGTTGGATTCAGTAGAAGCCATTGATGTAGGACATTTATCACGTCGTGAGTGGCAAGCTATTTCTGTGCTACGTTTCGAGAGATACTTCTCACATCATCAGCCTGACGGTGGGAGAAGCATCTCCCGAAACGTAGCTCAGATAAAGCTTATGAATCACGACTTAATATATATTCTATATCAAAATTGTTTCTGTTATAAACACCAACCTTTTACTTGTCCTCTTATCTGTGTCTTTCAACAGTCTCGAAATAACCGTCCCAAATCTCGTGCTCTCCCATATTGTGCCCGACATGCTGGTTCTCCGGTGTAATAGTAATAGGATGGTACCAAGCATATCAACATTGTGTATGCAGCTATTAAACACCCAGATCGTGCAACCTGGAGGATCGTTCAAACGTACGTTTGTATTTAAATACACGCAGACACGTACATACATACATACATACATACATACATACATACATGCATACATACATATATACATAAACACACACACACACACACATATATATATATATATATATATATATATATATATATTACGGGTTCGATCCCCCGAGCGGGCCAAAAGACTGGAACTTTACAAAAGAAAAAACCATTGGTTGGCGTCAAGAAATTCCTCACTTACCACATACAAGTCCCTATGAATAATAGAAGCAGTCAACGAAGTTTGATACAAATTTAAACATTTATTGAACCTTTATTATTAGGTGAATTTTCTTAGCACTAACATACTACTTTTTCAAACCAGCTTTTCTGTGATACACTATAGCTGGTTTGAAAAAATGCCTAACAACTTAACAAATTAACTGTTTATCAAACTTCCCTGCTTAATTCCATTATTCACATGTTTTTCTTATATATATATATATATATATATATATATATATATATAACAATAATCAAGATGATAATTTAATTGTATGTAAGTACGTCACTGAGCAACAATTTTAAGAAGAACTCTGCCCTTCTTACTTGTTCTGCTTTCTTTGTACCTCTAGTGAAATATACAAAATTTGTACCAACAAGAAATTTTCAAATTTATTAACCAGAAATTTTGAAACAAGTATTACAATAATAATAATAATAATAATAATAATAGTAATAATAATAATAATAATAATAATAATAATAATAATAATAATAATAATAATACTTGGTAGACCAGAGTGCCCAGAACAGCAGGTCGCCTGGCAATTCCTCAAGGGGTAGCGCCCCTGCCCTAGTCGAGCTGGATAAACCTGGCGGGAACAGTGGGAAAAGTTGAGCTTGCCTTAATTGGCCGGCTTAACTAACATTGACCCCCTCCTCCCTGCCCTGTGTAGTCTAATTGCCCTCATAAGTACACCAGGCACTGACTATTATTGTCAGCCAGTGGCGTAGCGTTGTAAGACGTATGACCTCTGATTTTAATTGATTAGTGGGGTGCACGAACTAGTTTTGCCTGGTAATCATGAATGGGCTAGGTCAAACATTCCCGTTCAAACCGCAGACTTGCCAGTCAGTTGCATGACCTTAACCAGTTGTGCATGTCCCGAAAAGGTTGACACATCACGAATTTCTGTTTAACATGCGGGAGTAGTGGGGGAGCATCATATCTAGGTGTCATGAGCGTGAATCTCAAGTTCTGAAGGGCTGAGTACTGAGTTCACACTTGGGTGAAGCCTCGCTACGGAGATCATTTCAAGCAGAATGGGTCACCTAAACTTAGAAACCTAAACAACCCCACCTGCAAGGTCATGTGCTGTTTCAATTTACATCAATATCGCACACACCTGGGTGTGATACATGCACCCATCTTACCCTTATCGGGCTGAGGGTCGGAATGGGTTTGCTTGGGTTTCTATTTTTTTTTCGGTACTGAACTTTTTTGTTTGTGTCAAATTACTCTACTAACTTTCAATATCTCAATCATTATTTATCAGTAGCCCTGTATTTTTTATGCTTTACATGTTATACACTTATACTTAAAAACTATTAAATATATATACATTTTTATAAACATTGATCAGCAATCACATAGAATTTTCAAAACAATTTGTAGGTACTCAGAGAAAAAGCCTTCACGTGATGAACGTTGCAACTTTCGTCTTCGTTAGTTTTAAAAGTTTTTACTGGACTTGGGGGGGGGGGGGCGATCATAAATTATTTCAAGGAAACGTCGTTGTTTAAGTGTGGGACCTGAAAAATCAGTCATGGAGGCAGCAACCCAACACTTGGTAGATAATGAAATCTCCACAAGCTTATACAAATATCTCAAAACCATACCTGTTATGTTTGCACGAGAAGCAAGAATTCACTAGCTACGTAAAACCCCCACAATTACTTAACCGGGATGAGCTGATTTTTAAGTGGCGCCACGAGAGACAATACACAATAATGAACTATAAGAGCAAGGATCAATCTTTTATATATATATATATATATATATATATATATATATATATATATATATCTGTGTGTGTTAGTTTATGTCTGTATCTTTACAGCCTTGCCGAATGTTCCGTTTGTGTGTCTTGATTTATCGTAAGCTTGCGTGCTTTTCTTAACTACAAATTTATCATCTCATTAAGGTCGGATATGAGGGGGGATCGCTATTGCTTAAAGAGGATGATTTATGTGTAGTAATAATAATTAAGCAAAATGGCAACTTCCTTTCGAAAACGGTCTTCTCATGGAATTAGATGACAACAAAACCCAAAGCCGGACCATTAACATTATTCTCTGTCTTTTGGCTTACATCCAGGGTAGGTTTCCTGCCCTTTGCTACGGTCTTGACTTTCAAGTCCTTGCTTGCATGACCAGAGAGTCAAGAATCTTTTCACACTGATCCTGGGCCAAGAGAAAGAATCCCCGATTTGGGAGACTTCTGGAAGCCCTTCGTATATCTTGCTGTCCAAGGTGTTCTGCATGTTTTCCGTCCATCTTTACTTGTATTGTCCCCTCTATTCCGGTCTTCCATGGATGGAATTTGATGACAGGCTGAAAACGATCTCACTTTTTGCAGAGGTCATCAATGAAAGACCCAGTATGTTGTTATAAATACGACACAGGGTGATATTTATTTTGCAATTACAGAGGCCACGCGTTGTTTAGCAGGAGAAGTGGAAATCTGCAGCATCTCAAGTAGGTTTAATAAGGCGCTTCCTTTGTAGTGTAACCATTGTCCTGAAAGCAATTTTAAGCTTACTGTCGTTTTTGACACCATTAAAATACTTGGCGCCAAAATGAACTAAGCAAAAATACAAATTCTACGAAGTTGAATTTTGCCTTGCCCTGTTATTGAGCGTGTTTCTACACGCGAAAGATACAATTACATTGCAAACATTTCAGTGGCTTTCGTTTCTCAATTTCGTTTGAGGGGTTGAATGTGTGGTAAAACTTCAGTAGTCATTTAAGTCTCGTTTCACGAAATGGTCGTTAGTGAAAGCTTTTGACACAAAAGGAAACATGACACATATTGCTGGCTATTAAAAAATCAATTAAAGAAGGAGAGATCTCTTTTTCTTACTGGAAAACCAGAAATTGAAGGTAGCAGGTGAGACGCTATTAATATTCAGTTAACAAACGTGCACTCTGTAGAAGAATTAAGTGTCTGGTTTTTGACTGATAACTTTTGGTGGATTTGTTTAAAATGATCGTTGCATCTTGGTTTTGACAACTGAAATGCTCGCTTTCGTCCGACTGAAATAAATTTGATATTAATTGCAATTTTCAACGACAGTACAACGAGTTATTTTGTTATGGACCTGTTTTCTGAGTTCTCAAGGTTTAGATTTGTAATTTGTAAGCTTCACCAGTAAAACATTTCAATGTCCCGAATAATCTTCCGCCCATCAGCACGGATTTTCAGCAGTTTTCTCTCTTCTCTCTCCCTTAAAACCTTACAGTAAGTTCAAATAATTTTTCAAAGTGCTATCAAGAAAGTTGTGTAGGTCAAATTGATAATAAAGAGGAGTTGAGCATAACTTAGTTCACCGCTTGGTTAGTAAATTTACATTATACAAAAGAAAGTGAAGGCAAGTTCTAAATTCTACACTTTACAAAAGAAGATGAGTGCAAAAACAGGGAATAGGTGTGTACAAAATATTCATTTGGAATAGCGATTCGCAAAGTCGCTTCGACCAGAGATCCAACTGGAAAAAGAGCCATATCTTTGTCAATTCTTAAGAAAACTGATAAAAAATACGATTAAAACACTATCCTATCTAGATCTAAGATTTACGTTTTCTGTAGGTGCTCAACATCAATTTCTCTGAATTCACACTGTTACCTGGCGAGATTATATCTATTATTAATGAGCCCACATAGTTTCATTAAATGGATCCTATCTTGCTCTCTGCTATTTGTGCTCTTGTTTTTGAAGCACGTTTGTGTTTCAACACGATCTTCTAGATTGCGATATCATCTCAGTTAAAAGACTCGACTAAAAATGACACGAGGCAATTTACATTCCATTAAAACTTCAATGATCAGCTGTCTGATTTTTTTGGACTGCCTGAATCAAACAATCTGGTGTCTTACAAACATCATGATTTCTCTTTTGTTACTCAGAAATGTACCACCATCTAAAGTCCAGGAGACTAGGCAAGGGTATTATGACGTGTCAAATTGTAAACCTGACCAACAATGAAAAGATTTTTCTGTCATCACCAAGCTACTAAATCTGGCTACTTAGCCTATCAACAGCAATGCTTTAACTGTTGTTTAACACTGTTAACTGTACTTGTTTCTGCTTTGATGACGTAGCAGCCATGGAATCCAATCGAACTGTTCCCAGATCGGCAGGATGAATGATATTCGTAGCTGGAACAATTTATTCTTTTTAAGAATATTGTTTCTAGCTAAGGGGTAAGTAGCTAAGGATCTCTGTATTTAACTCTGGATACCTTAGACAACAGGATTATCTTCATGAGAGAGGTCAATATTATGTAGTCATATTGTAAATTAGAGCCAAATTCCATCTTTCAGAAATTCTGCATGACCCGTTGTTTGCATGTTTCAAATTAATTAGATTTTCTTGTATCCAAAGGGTTTAAGTAATTTTTACTTTTTTTCTTCTCTTTCTTTTCTTTTCTTTCTTTCTTTTCTTTTCTTCTCTAGTGCTGTAAACAACTACATTTGAAAGCCAACCATAATGTTTCTGCAAAAAATGTGGGCAAAAATGCAAAAAGTGGGGGTTTAATGAGGATGTCGACATCTCTTGCCAGTGTTGACAGGTTCAGACCATGCCGCATCTCCTTGTCTGACAACTTCCCCCCCCCCTTCCACCCTGCACCCAAGAGGCCATAGCTAACCTAACCCTAAGTGCCAGACAATGCATCCAACACAGGATTGGAATCATATGATGATACGTAGTGACTCAAGAAGAAGAAGGATGTTTCTACAGATGATATTTTTTGTTTACTTTTGTTATTTGTTGCGGTTGTTGTACACTTTGAACTGCTATTCGATTTGGAATAACAATGTAACAACGGGAGTGCATAGAATGCTTGAATCCTCTTTCCTAATGATAAAAGAAGTCTCTAATGGTCTCCTGCAGTGAAAATAAATTCAGTCCTAAGATTTGGACTGTGAAAACCAGTACATTTGTCCTCCAATAATTTGGTTATGTCCATAACTGATTAGCCTTGTAGCCTAATTGACTTGACTGAGTATTTGAAGTATTCAAGTAGTTTTCGAGTAAATACAGATGAGATTAGTGGTGGAAAACGGGGACTTCTCCACCTTAACTGGGAAAAAGGTATAGAATTTTACCATTTAGTTGATCTATTTCTCTTGCTGAAAATTTACTATGTAGAGATTCATACGTTATTCCAGGCAAACTGTTTTCCTCCGTGGCAAAGGTAAAGCAAGTTGGCTGGAAAACCCTATTATTTAATGATGCAGGTGTAATAAGTATTCAGTACTCTTCGAAATTTTGCCCCTGTTCCCTCATGGGTCAGTTACTATTCAACAAACCAAACACTATATATACAAATACCGACTCACACAATTGAAAATCCAGAATGATAAAGACAATCATAATTTTCCAAGTTGTTAAATTTTTGCAATGGATCATTTGGTTGTCGCCGCAAAAAGGATTTTTACAATCCAACCTCAGTTCAACGCCTTCGCGTTCTAAAAATGTATCATGTCCCGGATAAAACCTTAGCAACCATGTATCTCAAGAAGTACATTACTTTTGTTCTCCTCTGACGTTTTATCATCGTCGTTTCCAGCTCACTACTAAGATATCCAATTGGTTAGATGTCTGATTTACTGCACCACAAAGGCATTCTGGGCTGGTGGTAAATCCTCACTTGTTGCAGTTGTTTTTAGACTAGCCAACTTCTACTCTTGTCATGTTTAGAGTGATCAAGTTCCTCCCAGAAAGTGATCTTCTTTTGGGGATGCTTTTATTGATACTTGGTGGAACTTTATTATCTGGCCATTGATCACTATAATGCTTTCTTTGAGGCTGTACGTTCTTATTTGAATTAGCTCTAGACCAGATGTTTTGCAGCGGTAGAGATCTAGAGTCTGGGCCATCTACCGATACAAAATTTTTCGGAGGTTTAGGGGGCCGTCTTATTTTCTGCTTGGGTGGATGGGTGGGGAAAGTAGCAAATCTTCAAATGATGTTCCTGATAATTGGTAAGAAGATCAATTTCTACAACAAGCAAAAAGACCTTATAATCATTAGGGGTAGTCAAATAAATCCTTGGACACTAAAGAAAACAAAAAATTATTTTTGCCTTCTAGAAATTACTCTTGATGGAGTAGCTTTATAGAGTTTGTAAATATCTATTAGTAATTGACATTCGAATTCAGTACTATTGTCTTCATACTTCCCGCCACCTACTTGGATACTTTAATTGTAAAAAGTTTGATGATTAAACTTGTAAAAAGAACAAAAGGTATTGAGTTGTAATCATTTAACTAAGTTACAACAAATACGTCTTTACTACTGTTAAAGTTCATTCCTAATATATGAATTCTTACGAATCGCATTTGCAACCATCTATACCAAAACATGCTACTGAGGACATAAGCTCAGAGCAGGTTTTTTTTCCATGAACCCTCGTTAACTTTTAGTTCATACGTAAGACTTTTAAAGTCCTGATCTTTATTTGGAAACATGGATTAATTGATTCATAAATGGAATTAACGGGATTGCTGAAATGTGGGGATAACTGTAGACAAATTTTTTACTGTAACATTTCAACATCTATAGCACCAACTTTAACATTTAAGGTCACTGACTTCTCAGACTTGTTTTCAATTTATTTTCGATAATCTTTGTTTTCTTTAGCACATAGTTGAGTTGAGGATAAATAGAATATGTGCTGGAGCAGTTCAACATCCCATTCAAATAACAAATCATCTACTCCGTCTGATAAATTTCTGAATTGACCACTTACTAAGACACATGAAGATAGGTGTGGGCATCGATCCTCTAATTCTTTTGAGTTGAATGGAAATAGAGATGCTAATTATATGAGTAAGGGGCATCTCTGTTTGAAATCAGGAAGCCCTTTTTAACACACTTTAATTTAGCATACAAATGACGTTGATAAATCCTGAGTCTGATAAGTTCTCTCTCCAATTTGATTGCAGAAGAAACCCAATGGGAACATCAAACAGTGTCTGGTAATATTATACGAAATAATTTTAAGCATTTTACTTATGCTGGTAGGAGAATGAAATATATTCTATATTTCATATCGTGGAAAGCTTGTTGCCACGCTGACGGGAGCTTGATGATAGAGTTCGAAATTGCTTAATAGATTCAATAAATAAAATGCTGTTTCCTTGGCATTGTTGCTTTATTTTATCTGTGTCTTTTCAAGTAACTTATAAATATGTATATTTCCTTAACAGTTAAATAGAAATCAATATTCAGTAGTAGAAGACCATTGGCTTAACTAATACTCTTTGAATTTTAGTACAACAAAACTTCATCACGTCTTATTTTACCAATTCCAATGGACGTGGCCATATTTATACTGCCGTTTATCCCAAAACATGTACAAATGGAGCTCTTTTTCTCAATTTTCTAATAAGCATATACCTGAACTACATAACTGCTAAGTTTTTTGAACTTAAGATGTTTTCTTGAGCCATTTAAAAGGGAAATTATTAATTTAACTGATAAATTTCAATACCAACATTGAAGACTGGATTCTCTTGCATATATAGCGTCAGTTTGACATAGAGCGTACCGTTGATTGGGCTAATACAAATTGAGCAGCTTTTACTTTATCTTACTTCACAAGAGTCAAAAAATAAACACTTTGCCTGCTGTTACAGATACAAATGATATTTTTCTATTGTCTCGTCTGTTGGACCGTCTGGAAATGAGAATATTCTCATCAAGACAAAGGAGAATATAAAGGTCAATAGCAATCCCTAAATTTTCTGACGAGAGGAGTGGTACAACATCTTGCTGTTGTTATGTAATTTCGCGTAAACAATTACAGCAAACACTTTCTCAAGCCACTCTTCCAACTTTAATACATAATTGGAGGAATATGTAATGATTTTTTTCTAAAATTGTCAAACACATTTAACCTTTACATGACTTTGTATAGCAGTAAATATATTTTTTCACTCATGGTAATTATGCTCCTTTTCCTGGCCTTAAAAATGTCGCCTCTAAATTTCTGTATATAAGGTACAATCTTCATACAAAACTTGAGCCTAAAATCCTTAAATGTTCTAGCTGCAGGGTTACCTTGAATAACAATGGAGTATACTAGCTAGTAATAGTCTTTATATTGCATTTCCTCAGTTAACACAAAATTGGTTTAAAATTCCTTGAAAGCAGTCCATATGGTGGCTACACTTGACTGAGCTGTGTAACTTGCCGAAGTCTTTAATTTGAGGAAATAAGCCACTTCATGTCAAGTAAGGAATGGCATTTCGATGTCCAGTGCTATAGTAATAGTGATAGTGTACAGTATAATTTCGATGTCCAGTGCTATAGTAATAGTGATAGTGTACAGTAGAAAAACTTACCAGAGGGGTAAAGAGCATTAAGCCAAAGACTTTTTTATTTTAACCAGCCGAAGCACATGTCTCTGAAAAAATTAAGTAGAAACATAAGGCTTGGAAACGTTAGGATAGACTCGTGTTAAAGTTCGCCTGGTCTGTGAAAGTCAGAAAGCTTCCAAAAGGTCTTGTACGGTTTATAGTTACAATTATTAATAGTTATAACTTATACACGAATTAGAACTCTCTAGATGCTAAGCCAAGGGTACGAAGTCAAACGTATAGTGATGTACCACCTAGATAATGGCTTACAGGAATGAATAAAAAGCTTGGAGGTAAATTTTATTTAAAAGATAGTGCCTTATCAAAGTATAACCACTCGGCACCCTTTCCACACCAATTTATCAATCAGAAAGTTCGCAGCAAAATGGAATTAGCTATTGGAGCCTTATAGTGACATGGTGTAAACAAAAGTGTTAAACGACTAACTGGTACAGTTTGACAGACTGATTGAAAAATCCCGGAAACAACAATGAGTGACAAATATCAAGCATGATATTGTGATAGTTTACAATCGTAAATGCTTGTGCATCTGTTATTTTTAAGTGATGTGAAAATCACTCCCAGTAGATACAAATTAAGTTGTCGAATGTTTTATAACTGGAAAATAGTTAGCAATTCTGTTGTAAGCTGAATCTAGTGGGTCTAAAAACTTTTGACGTGTTTACCTGTTCACAGAGAAAGAAAATTCCAAAATATAAGCCCCCCAAAAATCTTGAAAAACACCCACTGTACTTTAGAAACTTCATCTCCATAACCATCCCTATAAATGCCTTGTTTGAACGTCCGGGTAAAGGATAACAGTGATAGGTAGACATACCCCTTTTATCAATATAATTGCCTTTATTGTTGTTATTATTATCATCTTTATTATTATTAATATTATTAATATTATTATTATTATTATTATTATTATTATTTTTCAATTCTGTTGCAGTTTTGTAATCGGTAGTTGTTGGAACTGCTCTCCAGTCCTTGGATCACTTTTAATGACCGCAGATGATGCTGCGGTCATTGCAAGTGGTGAAAGAGTGAACCAGCTCTGTTTAAATTATTTTTTTCGATGGTGTCAATGGGCCAACATGACCATAAGGGTTGATAAATGTGCCACATTCGGTATCAAAAAATTCACTACAAAATCTTTTCAATTTCAACCTAAAATTTTTGTTAATAATAAAAAGGTACCTCCTGTAGCCATGCGAGATGTCTTTAAGTATCTTGGACGTTACTATGACTTTGAAATGACCAATCAAGCTCACAAATCCAAGCTTCTGTTTGTTTTACTAGATCTTCGTAAATAAATTGATTCTTTACCTATCCATCCAAAATACAAACTGCCCCTCTATAGTGAATTTGCCCTCCCAAAGGTTTCCTGGCACCTTACTGTTTAAAATGTTTCTAGGACTTGGGTGGCAGAAAATCTCGACAACCTGGTCACTAAATAAATATGCCAGTGGCTTGACCTGCCTATAAGTGCGACTCTTAGCTCCATTATTCTTTCCAAAAATCAATTTGGACTCAACTAGCAGCTGCCTACTACAAAATTTCTACAATGCCAAACTGTCACCCGTAACGCTCTGAAGTTGTCACCAAATGATAATATTCGAATACTGTGGAAAAACACTAGCAATAGTACCAATATTCAACACGATATTTATAAAAATACAAAAGAAGTTCTGAAAGCTGTGCAGACAGAACACAAGGAGCGTTTACAAAGCTCATTTTACTACTCAAGGTACAATTCTCTCATTTCTGTTCGATAACGAAACTTCAAAATATAACAAGCTTTGGTCTGCAGTTCCAAGTAAGCTGCCCAAAAATATCTTCAGCTTTTCTATTCGTTATTCGAACAACACCCTTGCAACTCGTAAAAATCTATCTAAAGGAAACTTAGTCTATCGTCTTCTTGCTCTTCCTGCTTTGAAGCAGAAACCCTTCTTCATGTTGTCGCCGGCTGTAAAACGTACCTTCAGGAAGGTCGATATACTTGGCGACACAACTCAGCAATACAGTCTTTAGCAGAAGTTCACAAATCTCTTGAAGGCTGTACAATAAACGCTGATATCTGTGATTCCTATCCCCATGCATTATAACTGGAGGTGCCTTGAGGCCTGATTTGCTCTTAGTTACTCCACAACAACAGTTATACATTCTTGAATTGACGGTGGTGTATAAAGCAAACCTGGATAAAAATGCTTCTCGCAAATACGAAAAATATCGTTCTTTGATTCGTGATTTACATTCCAGCTTTTCAAAGGTTAGTTTGGTAAATGTCTCCATGAGCTCTTTAGGTATATTCGGTAAATCTTGTATTACTTTCAATGAAATGTGAAAAGCTTTGAACATCGACAACAAACACGAGCGCTTTCTTTCAACCAAACTTTCCAATATACTCATTCGCACTACGTACTACATATTTTGTCGTAGAAATCAACCATGGAGAAACCCTGAACTATTGTCGTTTTATTAATTTTGTTAGTAATATATCTAATTTTGTTAAATAGGCAAGCCAATGCAAACTACCTTGATTAGTGAGGTTTGTAATTGTATGTGTTCAGATGAAAAAAATAAAAGGTTTCCATTATTATTATCGAGTGGTTAGACACCGTCTAGTGTTGGATGGGTGAAAAACCCACATTCAGCTCCCAGCAACAAGCCGGGTAAGTGGAAAGCAGGCACCTGCACTGCAGATGCAAGAGTGAGATGAAATAGTAAACCAAATTAAAAAATGGCAACATCACTTCATCCTTGCAAGTACCTCCCCACAACAAGTGAGGAAAGGCACACTGATCAAGCGGTTGTTCTTGTTGTATGACAACAACTTATGACCACAGTACTCCCCAATACATAGAAAGACATCTTAGTAGTAGTACTAAGTCTGGTATTGCAGCATTGAATTCAGACTGGATATTTGTTATTGCCCTGTTTCAGGACAAAAACAACAATAAATAGGCACAAAAACCATGTTGTAATGTATGCCAAAGGGAATTATTATTATTATTATTATTATTATTATTATCATCATCATCATAATAAAGAAGATTTAGAGTGTATTATGTAAACATGAGCCCTGGAACTCTAGGTGTGTTTGCCTAAAATAGCTTGATTGTTTCAAAGCTAAAGTCCCTTGATCTCAATGACAAAACTCTGAAATTTATCATCAAAAGAACGATAAATGTTTGTATGCAGACATCATACTTTATTTTCTGTATGAGAAACAAAGAATGGACAAACCCAGAATTATTAATCTGGTAACCACCTGATACATTGTCTCTAAGTGATATGCCCAAATGCAGAGTATCACTATAAAGGATATACTACAACTAGGCTTTACTGTGCTATTTCTAGTCTTTCTGTTTCCAGTCCTCTACATCCAGTGACAGCTCAGTTGTGTTGCAACCTGTATTGAGTAGATCAATTTCATTGTAAATTTTCTGGATTGTTAATTTACAAATAAAATCATGTGAAGTTAAAAAAAATAAATTATTTTTATTATTATCAAGAAAAAGTTAATTATAAAAGGGGTTCCAGATTTTTTATTGTTATATTATATCATGTAAGATTTTTCCATTTTTCAGCTGCATTAAGTTGGGCAAGAGGTGACGTGTAGTATATCACACAGATAAAAAGTTAAATGAAAAGTAAAGAGTTACATAAATGTGATGTAGAGAAAAGTTTTTGACATTTTAAACCTTAGAATAAAACAACAGCATCAAACAATTTAAGTTTTAAAAAAACAAAATTATCTTATCTGATTTTAATTCTATGAACAAAAAGGACAACTTAGCAGAACTGTTGGGCAGAGTATTCTCTTTGTTCCTCTTTGATCAGAGGATCAGAGGCTATCCGTCAAGATATTCAATTTTTACGTCACCATCTCAATTTTTAATTGTTGTACGTCGTTATAAAACAAAAAAAATGCTGTTTAAGTATTTGACATTAATACTCTTTTATTTAACGAATAAACAGCTGCAATGTGATATTGCTATTTTCTTCCATAGATTTTTCAATCATAAATTTAGGGCCAAAGTTTTTGTTTCGGAGTAATGTATCACAATTCCTAAAGTAATATAAAAGAGACAAAAAAGAGTATTATTGATTAAATTTTTAATATCGTTGTTAATGTTCTCATCTGTAACTTTGTCAGGTGTATTTATGGGTGATTTAATCCTGAGACATATTGTGGTTCAGGGTACATCATACTGTTTACAGGTGGGTTAGAAGCAGACGTTTTTCAGAAATTATCATCACCTGATGGTGGGTCTGCTCAGACTACTAATTTGTGACTACCTAATTATGGGTTTGAACTTAATGATATGCACCAACTTAATATTCTTGGGCTGGATGACTAAATTCAGCTGTTAGAAAAGCGCTTCTTCCCGGTAATCATCATATATAATAGCTGATATGTTCATAAATACAATGTGCGTGTTTTTCAACTTGCAACTTTAATTGCATTGACAATAGACTAACATTGGCAGTTTGACAAATTTTTATAAGTCTGTCTTTCTTACTCTGCCGCGCCTTACCCCTAATACACACACACACACACATACACACAAAGTCACCTAGATGAACAGTGGCTGTCCGGCTGTGAGAAATAAGTAAGTGGTTGCATTAAATTATAAATTGGACATAGAACAAAATTAAGAAGAGTACTTAATTTATGAGCATCTCATATCCGACAATATTCATATCCGAACTTCTAATTTTCACTTCAAGTTCATTTCTCCCCAAAGAATGCGCTTAATGGAGGACTGATACAAATCAAATGTTTACGATATCTCTTAGATATTTTTTAATTACTTTGTATGTCATTTCCGGCTGAGATTAGGACTACTAACCTTTAAAAGGGTCACCGAGGCAACTGCAGTGCTGTCAGCGAGTGTACTGAGTGCAAATAAATTCAAACTTCAAAGAATAACCGACTGAAGAAGTCATGGAGCGTGAGCAACCAAATTTTCAGTACAACTCCCAATGATTTCTTGGTGAGAGGGGCAACTCTTTTTTCATCAAATGTAGTATACTGTTGATGCTTTAATCGTATTTGATTTTTCACAATGACAAAGTCTTAAGGCATGAAAAAATGCGCACCAAAGTAAAATAACGTTTATTGAAATGTATGATAACTTCGTATTCTCCAAACACATTATATTCATATATGATGTATTTCAAATGTATTGTACCATAGAAAATAATTTTTAGGTCTATTAAATTTTGACTTACTAAATCATTTCTTTTCTTCTGTTTTTTAGCTCTTTTGGCTCACGGAAATTTGTTATTGTTTATAATTGAGTACACATGATTTAGACTTGGAACTAGGTGCTCCCGAGTCATCCTACGCATGATCAAATTAAAGTATTGCAGCTTGGGAGGTCTTGGGCCAGTTTATTTGTGTTACACCATCTTCTCTTTACAAATCTTAGGTCCTTTTCCACTGCCTGCCACTCCATCATCTTAGGCCGCCCTCTGTTTCTCTGTTTTATTGGTGCCTAATTCACAGACTGACATGGAGCTGACGAAGGGGAGAGTCATATGGAGGGATGATAGTTGACACGAAGAACTGGTTGAATCTGTTCCTGACTGCCTGTTACAAAGCTATTCCACTTTATGCCCAAGATCTTAACGTTAAGACGTGATGTTTAAAGCGTAAAGCTTGCTTTGCTGTGTGGTTTTCCACTGCCTCGCCTTTGGAGTCGTAGAGTCTCAGCTTTATCCTCAGAGATAATTTCTTTCTCATCCAAATTTCGACTAACTGGCTAAAGACAGCTGCTTCTTTTTTAATTTTTCACTTCAATTCATGATTAATGTCACTGGTGCTGCTGATTGAGCTACTTGTCTGACTTCGCTGAAGACTTCAAACTGGTCACTGAAGCTATTTGTACTGATCTGGTACTTGGATCTAACGTATATCTGTACCATAGGTGCACAAAATTCTCTAGAATGCCATGATACTATACGATCCTCCCAAGTGATGGTCTCATCACTTGGAAAGATGATGATGGACACTCTCAAAGGTCTGTCAAGCTGACAGCTAGAAACACCTAGCCCTCTTCACGTTTCTCCATAGTCTGTCTAAGTGTGGAAATCTGTTCTGCACAGGATCATTTGGGGTGGAGGCCTTTCTGTTTTTTTTGTAGCTCATTGTCCACAATTTCGGGCAGCAGGCTGAGAATGACATAGTAATTGACTTACCCCGGACTTCAAAAAAAGAGTGACACCCCGAAAATTGTTGCGTTCTGAAAGGTTTCTCTTCTTCAGATAACTGTACCATCCCTCCAATCTCCTGGCAAGTTTCACTTCTGCTTGTAGAGACTGCATATCCGAGTGACAACGCAGTCTCCTCCACCTTTGCGAAGCTCCCTAATTATGCCGTCAAACCAAATGAACTCGTTGTTCTTTGGTGTTTTGATGGTTTTCCTGATATCCACTTCCGTTGCGTCATCGGAGCTTATGGATAACCCGTGTTGTTGGTATTCAGTTTTGTTTTGGACAAATTAGGCCTGCTGAGGATCTCCTTGAAATGTTTAAGCCATCTAGTACGTTTGTCCTGGCCTTTTAAAAATAGTGTATTATTTTATGCATGGAATGGTCCAGAGCCTGTCCTAACAATACCTGTTTTCTTTTTTGTAATCTAATAGACAGCTCCCATGTTATTGTGCTCTTCTGCTTTCTCAACATCTTCCACTTGTTTGTCTACCCACTATTTCTTATCTCTCTGAGCACTACGATTTACCTCTCTTTCCTCTCAATATGCTCCTAGTAGTATATGATGCTTGATTAGAGCAGCACTTGTCTCTCTCCTGATGGGCTTATTTTCCTTTCTCACGATCGATTCTTATGTCTGTTTACTGATCCAGGCTTACTTTGGCGCCTTTTGAACCACAACATTTCCTTGTTAGCATCTGACATAGCATCATTCATTTGGTTTCACCACTCGGTTATTCTCGGTCTTACTTCATCCAAAGCTAAGAATCTGTTGCTCAGGTAAGCTAGAGACTGTGTCTCAATGACAGGGTCCTTCGACTTCATGGTGTCGTAGCGCCTGAACTTTTTTTTCCTCTTCTTCTGCCTCTTCAGCTTGATTTTGAGCTTGTCTATGGCCAGGTGGGGGTCACTAAATATATCTGCTCTAAAGTACATAAATATGTCCTGCAAGCAAGGCATTCTCTACTTGGGGCCAGTTAAAATTAAGCCAATCTGTGTCAGTGGTCTGGGATCATTGGAAATCCTGGTGATCATGTTGATGTCTCTGTACTTTAACAGCGTCGAGCCAGCCTTCGTGTTGTTCATGACGCAGAACTGCACAAAATAGTCATTATTATCCGTCCGTTAGCCATAGCCTTGAGGACCAAGAACGTGCAGAGAGCCAAACCGATCCTCCCCAATCTGTAGTTTTAAACCTCCCTTGATCAGTAAGATGCAATTGCGCGGTATTTTGGAAAACTAAGTCTTGAATCTATTGGTAAAAGGCGTCTAAGTATAATTGTGTTTGTTGAGAGGGGCGTAGCACTGAACAAAGATGACCTTGTTGTGTGCGGTAATAAACTTACCTGTCAAGAGTCCCTCGTACACACGTACTCACTTCTCTGAAGCACCACATACCTGATCGTCCAGAATGTGAAAAACCGTCTTGATGGATGTTGTCATCTTGGTCTGTAAACAGAATTGATTCTCTCCTGAAGGAAATTTTCTTGGGTCTATCCACCGGAGAACGCTAAAGCCCAGGACGTTGACTTCTTAGACTTCCATTTCGTTGATGACTTATGCCAATTTTGATAACTAAATGTACCAGTAACTAATGCTTGTTACCATCTTTTGCAGTTAGAACTCGAGTCCCTACTGTGTCAGTTTTTTCACGGATGGTTTCACTAGCATTCGTCACACGGTCTTCAGCTGGAGCCGACTGTTGTTCTGGTTGCTTTGTCAATAAACTGTTTTGATCCGTTTTTGTAACAAAGGCCTTTTGCAGGTAACTGGGTACTCACTCAACTTCCCACCAGTTGCATTTAGTATAGAGATTGTAAATGGATCTGTCTCCTGTTGCTGAGGTCCACAAAATTTGTTGTGGGACCCCTCCGTTGTTAGACACATAGCCGCTGGTCTTCTTGAGGGTCTTCCTCAAACCTAGTGGTGCCGTGTCAACACACATATAATTCGTCACGAAAAACACGATGGAATCTGAACAGGTTACGGCTTGTCTGACAACTGTTGTTTAAGATTATCCCAGACATTCGAACATTATTGAGGAGCCCTCTTCCCCTCAAGCCTGCTGAAAAAAATATCCTGGAGACGCCACTGGCACTAATTTTACCACAAAATGAATTTGGTTAACAACTTTCGATGTTAAGTAAATTGAGATACCAAAAACATGAAATACATTTCTATACCCAAATTAATGCTATTTGATCACGGAAAGAAAGGTAATCTCGCGTTCTACGCCATTGCATAACCTTACACAATGCTGCTGAATTTCCTTTTGTTAAAAACGGGCTTCGAGGCGGTTGAAACAGACAAACAAAACCGAATTAAAATGGTTTCTACTGATTGTACTGCTTTATAAAGTCCTAAGGTTTGGGAAGAGATAAAAATTTTTATTAGAAACAAAAAAAATGATTCTCGAGATTCTTTGCTCCCTTTCCTTAACGTGAAAGGAATAGCAGCTTTGAAAATTGACGGAGTTGTGTGGGTTTTCTTTAGGAAATGAACCAAAAGTCGCCTATTTCCATTGCTTACGAACAACCTTCTAGGAAAGTACTGGCAGCGTCTAAACCCATTTTTTCAAATGACAGCGATTAAACTTGATTCACCTGAAGAGAATGCAACCTTCCTCTTTTTTCTTTTCTCTTAGTTCGTAGACATCACTCAGCTAAATCAAACCAGTTGCAGAAGAAGAAATGATGACTTATAATTAACCCGAGTCTGTTGGTTGACATGAGACTGCTTTTAGAATGTGTCAAACAAATATTTTGCAGTTTTCAAAATGTTTACCTTTTTTTTTTTTTGTTAACCATCTGATAAAAGACGTGTGGTCGAAGCGACTGAAATTCCCATAGAAGCAGAAGCCAATATTTCACCGAGGTTTAAATTTTGTTAAAATCTGAAGATCGAGAACTGAATTTTTGTTTCAGAAATTAACAGAGTACATGATGGGAGGATATGAGTGTATTTTTATCTTAAAAAATCCGATTGGAGCAGTTGCTCCAGTTGCGTTAGTCTAGATCCGACTCTATGACCGATGGGAACACGGATATAGGTTGTCGTAGACTAGATTAATCAAGAGAAGTCTAAAATTTCAATAAAAGGGCTGTTTACTCCATAGTACCAAGAAAAACAAAAAAAAAAGTATTATTTACGTCAATCCTGATGAAAAGGCCATGCTTCATCACTTTTTGTAAAAGGAATGAAAAAACATCTGTTGAAATAGATCTTATCTTACGATTCCTTTACTGTGATTTAGGATCTCAGCCCATTATTTATACTCTTATATACAGACAGAAGTCAGGTCAACAGCTATCGAACAGTCAGAGTATTTATGGACAAGTAGACATTGGAGATGCATTTTACTTGTTCTTTTGACCTGCACTTTTGTGTTGCTGCACGGGTTTTTGCTGCATTAACATAACTGGAATTGGGAAAAGACAGGTTTTCTTCAAAAACTCAAACACATGATCAGTGAAATACAGTCTATGACGCCCGTTTAGTGTCGCATGGTAAAATGTTTTGTGTTGACGTGATTATTTATTTCAGTCTCGTTCCTGGAAATACTCTCCCGATGAAAAGCAAGCACCCCAAAAACTGTAGCTTACTTAAACCATACCTTTCATGGCACCATAGGCAACATCAACTTTATGGAAATTCTCAGGTTGGTAAAAATATCACTGTTGTCACTTCAGAATGTTGAAAATTTTATATGACGAACTGGGATGCTGAAACTTCATCCTTCACTCTTTTTTAACCTAACTCGGTAAGGCAATCTTAAGTCCAGTTTGACTTCACTTTCGTACCTTCCATCTGACTTTAATTTTGCCAGAAGCTACTTTGCTAAAAATACTGGTACCTTCTATGCTTCCATTTTCAAAATAGGAATCAGGAAATTTAACCAAAGCCTGAATTCTCTTAATTTCCACAACCACTCCAGAGTTTAGGTCTTTCTCTTTATCTTCTCTATTATTTTTCAACAAAGTTTTCGTCAAAATTTATTTTTATTGGACAAAAATTGGCTTTTTGTTGAAAGGGAAATAACAATAAAAATAATGATGATGGTGATAATAATAATTAGTCCTGGGTATGACGATAAACTGCATCCGGTTGTGGAGTTTCGACGTGGGCAAATGAGGTTACCCTTTGCTACAGATACCTCCAGGTCACCCTTGGGCAAGGTGTAGCACCTGTTAGCCCACTCCGAGACCTTGAAATACCGGGTTCACGTCCGGCGGAGTTAAATCTGTCCCTTTCCACTTTCTGGTCAGGATTGGCTAGGATAGGGTCATTAGCTCTGGTCGGCAGCCATCCTAGGAGAAGGAAAACTCCGAAGAACAAACCAACCGTAGTTATAAATTCTAAGTTGACATGTAATGATGTAACTGTGTCTTATGGTCAGGGTTGGATCTTCAGCTTTGGTTAGCAGCTTCCCTAGAGATGGTGTCTTAAGAAAAATACTGATGGCTGTGACACCTTATCACCTCTACCTTCTTCATGAATGTGAAATGATAAACCAAGAGTTTGAAAATAACGGCGTGAATGGTACAGACATTTATGTGAATGTGCCACGTCCGGCAGGTGTCCAGGGCCCGGTCGTCATCCTACGGCTGCAAGGAGAAAGTGGACAGATGAAGTGAATGCGCATGTGATCAAGTGTTATTTCATGAGCGAACCAGTTGATGAAAATGGGAAACCCAAAAGAGGATATCTTATATACGTATTTCACATCAGTGAACAAACTCTGTGTAATCAGGCAAGAGCAATACGCAAGAACGAGTGTTTGTCAGCTGTTCAGATGGAAATGATAAAAAGAAAAGTTTACGATAGTGATAAAAATGATGAAGGGTTCGAGGAAACTGAACCTGAGGGAGGCAACGCTGTTGAACCAGATGTAGTGAATGCAGTAGAAGAAATTGAAAACTTTGTTACAACAAGCAGTAGAACCCAGGAGGAAAGGGAAATGACTCCCGAAATTCAAGACATTTAAGCAAATGGCGAGAGTGATTCATACTTCACAGGGTTTTGAAATGTAAATAGGAAAAGGTTGTCAGAATTGACTGGAAAAGTCAATGCAATTATTGGTGACATTGAGACTAATTCGGTAACAGGCACAAATAACTTGATAAAAGCAGTGACAATCTTTATAGGGAGACAGCTGAACATCAAAGAAAGCATCATATCCGACGTAATCTACAAATATCTTGAAGAAAATAGTGTCCTGTCGAATGAGCAAAAGGGATGTAGACGTAACTCCAGGGGTACGAAGGACCAACTCCTTATTGATAGAGCCATCTTAGCAGACAGCAAAAAAACCCAAAAGAATCTGGCCATGGTATAAGTCGATTACAAGAAAGCTTATGACATGGTTCCACATTCCTGGATTCTAGGGTGCATGAAACTTGTTAACATCTCAGGCAATATAGTACAATTAGTGGAGGGGACAATAAATAATTGGAAGACTAAACTGACTGCGTCCGGAGAGTCATTTGAAGAAGTTAATATCAGAAGGGAAATATTCCAGGGAGACAGCCTATCGCTACTGTTATTTGTCATCTGCATGAGACCTTTGTCATCAGTCCTTAGAAAGATGTCCGCTGGATATACACTAGTAAATGCAAAGATAAAGAAAAGGAAGTTAACAGTCTTGTCTCTACAGTACATGCTATCAGCAAGGATATAAAGATAGAGTTTGGAATTCAAAAAGTGCGGTTTGTTGATTTTGAAGAGAGGAAAGTTGAGTAAGACTGAAGGAATTAGATTGTGTGATGGTGAGGTTATTAAGGAGATGAGCGAGGAAGGGTATAAGTACCTAGGAATAATCGAGGCAGACAAACTCAAAGAAACTAAGATGAAGGACATGTTTATGAAGGAATATTTTCGACGTACCAGATTAGTTTTAAAGTCGTAACTAAATGGCCGAAATAAAATCAAGGCAATAAACACTTGAGCAGTATCTTTTATGAGATGTGGAACTGGGCTAATGAACTGGAGAAAGCTGAAGTTAAATCGACTCGAAAGGAGAACTAGGAAATTATTGACGATGAACAAAGGTATGAACAAGATCAGCGGTGTAGACAGACTCTATATCAAACGAAAAGATGGGGGAAGAGGTTTCAAAGGAATTGCAAACACTGTTAAGTCTGAAGAGAACAATCTTGATTGGTATTTGACAGGGAGTACGGAGGAAATGCTCCAAATGGTCAAGATTCATGGCCATTTGAAAGTTGAAGACTCAGTACACCCTGTTGTACTAAAAAGGGGTACAAACTTGTGCAGAGTTGGCTTGAGAAAAGATTTCACGGTCAGTACATAAGGAATAACAAGGATGTAAGTTGGGGTGACTCATTGCTTTGTATAAAGAAGGGTGACCTGAAAATTCCAACGGAAGTACTAATTTGTAGAGCTCAGGAGCAATCTCTTAGAACAAATTATGTGAAATTTCACATTGGTAAGACAGCTGAATCACCCTTGTGTAGGATGTGTAATCAGAGGCGAGAAAGTCTCATGCATGTTGTTAGTGAATGTAGCAAGTTAGCTCAAACAGAATATAAACGACGACATGATAATGATGCAAAATATATTCACTGGTTATTGTGTGGACAAGCTGGTTTAGATAGAGCAAATGCTTGGTATAACCAAAAAGCGGAAGGAGTCATAGAAAACAACAATTTCAACATACTTTGGGACTTCGTGATCCAATGTGATCAGCACGTAGTTGAAAGGAAACCAGACATTGTGTTTGTCGACAAAATTTATAGAGAAGCTGCAATAATTGATATAGCTGTCCCAGGTGACTCAAGGGTGAAAGAGAAAGAAACCAAGAAAATAGAGAAATACCAGAATCTTAAGGAAGAGGTAACAAAACTGTGGAATCTTAGAAAGACTAAAGTTATACCTGTTGTGATTGGAGCACTGAGAGCGGTATCTAAAAAATGTAGGAAACACCTGAAAAAGTTAACGGGCAATGCTAGATTAGAAATAATACAGAAAACAGCACTATTGAGAACTGCAAGGATTTTAAGGAAAGTGCTCTCAATTTGAGAGCAGAGAAGAAAAAAGACCTAAAATCTTTGATAGCTGGTTGCTATCTGCTTTTAGGTTAACAAGGTATGGAAGATCTACCGAGAAAAATGGAAGACATGATAATAATAATAACAATAATAATTTTCAATTAAATTGGAAATTGATTTTTCATTCAATGGGAAATTGATTTTCCATTCAATGGGAAATTGATTTTCTATTCAATGTGAAATTCATTTTCCATTCAATGGGAAATTCATTTTCCATTCAATGGGAAATTGATTTTCTATTCAATGGGAAATTGATTTTCTATCCAATGGGAAATTGATTTTCTATTCAATGGGAAATTGATTTTCTATCCAATGGGAAATTGATTTTTTATTCAATGCTCTCAATCACTTCCTCCTTATGTGAGATCTTTTCTTCACCTTCCTAAGAGATACCCAATGCCATCTCATTGGTCTTGGCAACATTGATCTCAAGCTCATAGGTTTTTGCCTCGTCATTGACTTGGTTGAGACTCCTCTGGAGAGCTTCAGCAGATAATTTGATGAGATCGATGTCGTCGGCGTAGCTCAAGTTGATGACGCGCCATTCCTGGATTGATACTCCTTCTACTCCTTCTACTCCTTCAAGTGCCTCTTCAAAAGCTTTCATCACGAGTTCGAGATATACGATAAAAAGAAGTGGAAAGATAGGGTCATCTTGTCTGACTCCTTTCTCCTGTTGGAACCAGCTCCCCAATGTTCCAGCGCATTAAACAGTTGCTTTTGCGCTTTTGTGTACGCTTTTCAGCTCACCGACCAGCTTCATAGAGACTCCATAAGAATTCAGGACGTCCCAGAGCGCTTTATGATGGATACTGTCAAAGGCTTTTTTAAGTCAATAAAGCAGTGCCATGTTGCTTTGCTCTGTTTTCTTACTGGTGCTTCAGTGACCAGTCTCTGCGTGAGTATTTGTTGAACAGTACTCGTATCACGTCGGAAGCCTGCTTGTATTTCTGAGGGAAAAAAGGCTCCGATTGGCTTCTTCGCCGTCCAAGGAGCACGAGAAGAAATATCTTACATATGTGCTTGATGAGCGAGAGCGCTGTTGTTGTTGCACAAGGTATGTCTCCCTTCTTGGGCAAAGTGATGACCGCTGCTTTTGGCCAGTCTTCAGGGATGACCTCTTCTGTTCAGGTCTTGCTGCACTCTGCCACTATTTGTCGCAGTAGCTCCTCTTCACTTGCTTTGAGAACTTCAGCACAAATCCCGTCAGATCCAGGGCTTTTGTTGTGTTTAAGCTTTTTGGTGCAACTTTTACTTCACCAGACCGGATGTTTTGCTCTTCTTCGATAACAATGCAATCAAGAGCCTGACCAGCCAAGGCAGCCTCGTTTGGGTCCTGTCTGAAAACCTCGCTGCTTTACTCTGTCCATCTTTGTAAGATCTTGTCAGTCGATTGGACCAGTTCACCACTGCTGTCTCTGATGGAGCGCTGCCTGGGATTCCTATTTGAATTAACACCCTTTGTTAGGCTGCAGACCTTCCTGAACCTTCTTTCTTGTGAACTCTTTTGAATGTGTTGACACTTCCTGTCCAACCAGGTCTTCTTGTCATCACTTGGAGGTNTCTCCTCACGTTTTTACCATAAATCAATGCCCCAGTTATTTCTACGCACCCAAAAATATACAATAAGATGGAGAGACTCGTGACAACAAACCTTTTTTTAGAAACACATTTATTTTTGTCACACTTGCAGCATTTTCGAAAAATAACAAATCAAAGAAGATTGACGTCAGAGCTTCTAAATAAACCAAAGAAGTGACGTCAGACGTAAGAAAAGTTGTTTCTGATAGAACAATGTCAAAAATAATCAAACCCGAATAAACATACTGACCTCATTCGATGTATTGAATAAGCATATGTTAAGCATATTTCACCCTGATTTAGAGATAAAACTTAAGCATACTTGACCCTGCTCAAAATTTGCCTATGCTTATAAAAAAAAAAGCGTGTACTTCTCATTTCCCTGCAATGCAGTTTTCTTTTCATGTGACTGCATTCAGTTCTGCTTTGCTATATATAATTGTGTGTAATTAGTGCATTATTTGTATAGTTCAAATGAAATTGCTCAAAAGCGAATGTAAAAAGGCCAGGTGACTTTTCAAGTTTGTGCTATGTTTATAATTTTTTTTATGCTCGCTGGGCATCCGGCAGGGGTAAAAAAGAGGCACACATTTGCCAGTTCTTAACGAGATTTTTAATCGAAATGCCAAATCAGCGAAGCACGTATAAAGCTCAAATTTAAAAGTTGTGTATTTTGCACCCCTGTGCTAATCACAATATTTTGCAATTGTTGGAGATTACCATCAAGGGATCGAAAAGAGGGCCATCTGACACTTATTAGAAATTGGGGTCTGCAATTAAAAGAATGTATTTTGTCAAGCAGCGTAGAAAGTTTACGTTTGGTGTCAGAGTACTTTGCAACCCTGTGCTAAATGTATGCAGTGTTACTTCCTGAAATAACAGTCCAATCGGCTCCCAGAGCCTAATAAGGGTTCATGTAGGCCAGTTTAAAGACAGAGGCCTATAGTTGAAATCTAAACGTAACTTTGTCACCTAGTGCCAATATTTGATGTCGGGGTCCTCTTTAATCTCATACTGGTTAAAGGACATTATCTTTTTACTAGGGTGGCTGTTAAAGTCGAAAAGGTGGCAACCTGGCTCAATTCTATGAGACTGAGTCTTGCAAACGAAAAAAAGAATTTAGCCAGGAAACGTAGAAAGCCCAAATCGGGTGTCAATGTACTCTGAAAACCCTGTGCTGAACATAGATTCGATTAGCTTTTTCTTTCAGTGTCAAGGGGCCAAACAAGGGGGGTTGTATGCCTGTATTAAAAGACTGAGCTATGATGGGCAAAGGTAGCTTTTTTCTCGTCATTTCCCCCACCGCCGTGGCAGCTGCACACCGAAAAAGACTATGAAGGTGGCCTAAGTGCTGCTTCAATCCTATTTTGACCACTCAATCTGGTGCCCCAGGCCGAACTGGGTTGCTTGTTTTTTGTTGGGTTTTTTCGCTTTTTGCTGTTGTTGTTGCTTTTTCTTATTTAAGCAGTGGTGTTCGAGTGGTTCAGTCAACAGGTTCAAGAGGTTCCTGGCTGGAACCTCAGGGCAAGGTTCCAGCAAGGAAATTGAAGCTTTTACATGAACTTGACATTAAATTTAATGTAAATTTCTTCCAGTGAAGCATCCAAAATTGCGAACTTTTAAATGCGATAACTTTTGATCCACATTGAACTGGGAAATATCCCAAAAGAGTCTCTAAATCACGTACTTTTTTGGACTAAAATTTGAAAAAAATTCAGCCCACTTGAAAATTTGAGTGACATTCCTACCTCACCCACATCTCTCGCAGTCCTGTGCTACTTCAATAGCGAGTTAGTTATTTTCGTAGTTAGAATTGGTGGAGGGAAGGAAGCAAAAAAATGTAACAACAAAAAGTACAAAGTAAAAAATATCAAAAAGGAGAAGTAATCCTCTGCACTGAAGTGTCTTCCAGCCTAGAAGAAATTAATAAAAAAATTTTAGAAAAAACATTACATTATTTGGTTGGTGTGACTCCTTCAACTTAATATTTTCAGTTTTCCTGCACCCCATTGGCTCAAAGCACAGGAAATCCCCAACCGATGTTGAGGTTGCGGCATCTGAATTAGCGGGTTTGTCCTCATTCTCACCTAGGAGGAAGGAGTACCGACAGTGATCGATGTATGGATACTTGATGTTATCTGACAGCTTTATGTTTGTTGTCGAGAAAACGCTTTCTCGAATGTTTTATATTATACTTATTTGAGAAGTTCGTTATTATTGAGGCCGCAATGTCGGCCGTAGGCAGCGATGCCGCCTTCATGCTGGAAAAGGCCTTGGAGGAGATGGATGATATCTTCACGTACGCCAAACAACAGAACATTTTTACATCGAGCCCAAGACACAACCCAAAAAGCCAGGAGTTTGTTAATGGTGTTTCCAAACTATTAAATCAGCTGGAAGACTTTTTGGCTGCTCGTAATTTTCGTAAGGGAGATTGGAAAGCTGAATTAGAGTCAGTCTGCAATTATGCCAGCAACTTGCCCAATGTTAAACATTACAGCCTGGCATTCAATGACTTTGTGGTAAGTGGATTTGTTTTTCATGTTTGATGGCTTTAGTTTAGTTTGAATAGAGTAGAAGTCACCGCCGAAACACGCCACTGTTAAGTGATTTCACCAAAATAACTTGTTCTTTCTCCTTTGTTTTACATTGGGTATATGAAGCAACTTCTAGATGATTAAAGTAATTTAGAGTAATTTGTATGTGATAAATATTTTGTGAACCAGCAAGTTGAATAATTGCAGCTCAAAGAGAATGCTGCCGTGATTACAAGTTTGTTACGAACCAAACAATATCACTTAGTTGACAGCAAAAATAAGTTCAAAAGAGTGGAGATTTTATTCTTTCGTGGGTTACTTAAGCTGTTTCTTACCCAAATTTAAGACCTGATTATTTTTTTTCTTTATGAATAAGCCGACGGACACAGAAGTCAGCAAGATTGTCGAATCATCTTTGTCAGTATTAATTACCGGTATGACAACATGAAAACCATTTGGCAGGATATCTAACAGGGTTGATACCATTGAATGTTAATGATTTACTTGTGCTAAATCTGTGCTTTATGTGTGTGATTTGTATAATCTATTCCAGCTTGTCGCGTTTCTTGTTTCCTTACAAAAGTTTATTTTGTTGTGACGACAAGGTACTTGACCACTTAAAATCATACCAATGTGCAACCCATTGAGACAACAAATTCAGCATGCCTGTGGTTAACCCCAACATCCACACACCTTGTTTCAACGAAAATTAGTTTGATTTTTAAACTACAACAGTCAAAGTAACAAACTTGAACCAATGGTACTATATTATCAATATGATTTCGTATTGACAGAAGTATTAACTTAGAACTAGACGCAACTGTGAAGGCCACAACTCTGACCATAGTTGTATCAGTAACAAGTGGGGTGGGGTTGTTTAAGCATGTGGGTTGCTTGAGCACTTGTTTAAAACGAACGTATTTCAGTAATTCTTTCTTAATATGATTTCTTTCTCATAAAGTGTTAAAGTAACGAGAGATAACACATGACATTACGAACAAAAAGATCTAAGGCAGAAAACACAGGTCGTAGTAGGATTGAGCTGTGTACCGTGTCACTTAGGACGATACACCACTTGGTGGAAATTCAGCTCAGATTAATTTGACGACATTACTATTTGTCAGTCCTGTGCAATTCATGGTTATGTGATATGGATTATCGTTTCAATGAGCCTACTATCCATCATATGTCTCAAAGTGCAGGTTAACATAATTTAAGCCATCAAAAAGAGCCACATTGACCTGGGACGTTTCAATTCTGAGCTAACAAAACGTTGGAGTATTTATTCCCTTTCCTATTTGAACTTACAGAGAAGCAACTTAGATTTTGAGGTTATCTTCACCATCAAAACTTTCCTTGTGGAGCTTCTGTTTTTACTCTGGGCCTATCGTGTTGTTTTTTGGCGATTTGACAATTCTAAAATCAAAAGGCTTCATTTTATCTCAATTGACAAATAAGAATAACTTCGCTGTGGAATATTATTGTTAGTTTTTCGAAGCAAAATACAACTGGTATTAGTACACAATACAGAGTTTAGATAGGTATTTTGAGAGAAACCCATTTCCCACATTTTATCAATGTTTTACTCTGTGTCTACCAATATAAAAATTAATCGACAAAGTCAAATGTTTAAATGCTTTAATAACATCATTTGAATAGCCAGTATAAGTTTATATTATTTCTTATCTACTATCGTGACTTTTAAAATGGAATTTATTTAAGATTTTGAAAGTACAAAACTATAATTAGTCATCCTGATGATACACGTGTGTATCACAGTTAGAATTTGCAAAAGTTTTATTACAGACCACAAAAACTTCGTTTCCACCCCCTACTAGCTGTAAATTAGATGTCCTAGGGAAACATCTTTGTCTTCACTAACATCTGTTTTAATATCCAGTTTACAAGATGGTGTTAAGAAAGTCAGGGTTGTCATTTATGTAACCCAACTTTAACAGTATGTGAATCAGAAAAAAGATAAACATCCAACCTGAGTTGCAACCTTCTAAATTTACAAGCATTCCTGCTATACATTTATTGAAGTATATATTGGGGGGGGGGGGGGGTTATTGAAATGTTTATTTTTTTTCAGTGAAATTCAAACCACTTAATTGCGACTGAATAAATTAATGTTATTGGAATTTTTTTTAAACCAAATGTAAACAAGGATAAAATTATAACATGGAAAGTGAAAGAAGTCTAAGGAAACTAGAACTCATTTATTTTAACCAAGTGGTCAATATGCAAAGCCTCAGATACATTAGATAAACTGTAAAGTTAGATAAAGGACCTTGAAGTACAACATGCATTTGATTATATGAATAGTGTAAGGCTTTTGACAGCTTGCATACTGTTTCTCCATTCATCAGCCAAAATTCTAGTTATCTGAGGGTTTTTTATGTCATTTTCAAAACACAATTTTTTTCTTATTATCATTTTTTTTCTTGGCAAAATCCTCCGGGATGTTATCCATTGTAAATAATCCTAACCATGTAATAATAAACTGTTACTACAAACCCTGTCATTTCTAGACAGAATAAGTTTAAAATTGCTTCCAGAGTCGCATATTGAATACTATATTTCTCTTTTCATTATTTTGTACTGATCATTGACCACAAATATTTCTTATTATTTCAGGACAAAATAGCTTTAATATGTCATGGTAGGGTGAGTTTCACAACTAGGCACCACTGTGATAAAACTTAGCCTGAATATCATTAATCTGAATACCACCATGAGGTACTCTACCAATGCAAGCATTTTTCTGTGTCTTGACTATTTAACTGTTCAATGTCATGATTATTTATCTATTAAATAATTTGCTATATATAGATATTTGCTTATCATACTCCCCAAATCAAAAGCATTCTCCAGATCCTCTCTGTCATTTAGATATGAAATTAATGGTGTAAACTTGAGCAATTGTAACAACAAGCTTCACTGGAGTTGTTGTTGAATCATACTGTGAATTGTTTTTATCCAACCAAATGGTAAGCAAAAAACACCAAAAAACCTGTTGATAAAAGATAATAAAAAATATGAGAAAATACCCAATAACTTGTAGCCTTTGTACATAAGCGGTTTTTAGCCTTGCTAAATATCAACTGGAATTTACACTGGAATC
>RDPX01000095.1:1326437-1355679 GCA_003991215.1 Morbakka virulenta | reverse complement strand
TGAGCTCCTGGAGCCTTTACTAAACATCAACAGCAAGTTCTAGATGCTGCATGAATTCTATCAGTGCATTGTTAATAAATCAATAGAAAGAGAAGACTTACAGTTTGGTATTTTCCTGGATCAGGTGGGTCACTTGCATTCTTGAAAACAGGGACAACAATAAAAACAAGACTTGGATAGGCATAAATTAAAAAGTTTATACTGAGTCAGCAGATCTTGTAGGAAAATTGACAAACTGTACAAGATCATGAACAAAATTGAAGCTGTCGGTAAGCTCCCCAGGACTTTTTGCCATATTGAAATGAGTCAACCAAAGACAAAGATGTTATAACTGTATTCCATGTCCAGAGCAGTCTGATACTGCCTCATTAACTGAGTGAGAATCATAATAGGGAGATTGAAACAAGAAAAATAGATAACTGGGCCAAACAAGAGACATCCCAAAGCATGTGAAATGGTTATCTTTAGATTTCAGTTCTTTTATTCATAACAGTTGAGAGCATGTGTTGAGTCATAACACAGGTAAATGACCAATAATAAGAATATCAGACAGTTGTTTTTAAGGCCATTTTAGATTATGAATGTGAAATTATTAAGGATTGGGGGGTGGGGGAGATAAAGGGTTAACCATATGTTTTGCTTCCCTAATTTTACCTTGTTTCCAATGTTAATTTTTTTATTTAAGTACCAGCTGCTACTGATTACATTTTTATTATAACTGTGACAATCTAGAACATTAACAAGAATGTGACAGACAGACAGACAGACAGAAACAGAGACAGACAGAGGCATAGAAAGTGGGTGGATGTGAGTGAGTATGGGAGCGGGTGAGCCTTAGATGGAACTGGTTTATTCATTTTCATTTTGCTGTTCATTTGGAATTAAATTGTTAGTGTAAATTACTGAAGCCTTTAAAAAGTACAATAATAGTCAAAATGAGAAAGGGATCATCTGTAGCTATCTGATAAGCAGTGAATAAAAAGTGTGCTATTAAAGCATCTATTTTGTAATTGAGATTTTATGTTATTTTCTTTTTTTTAAGGGATGACATAGTATTTTCAGACTTAATCTTTAGTTAGGAAATGTTTGCCATACATTAACTGCCTCCAATACTTCATAAGATATAAAATAAACAATGTCTCATATCTTAGCTGTCATTTTTAAAAATCCAAGTTGAAGAGTGTTAATTTTTAAAATCAAGCTTTTTCTAAAACTTAATTTAAAAAAGCCAGGTTCTTTTTGTACTTGGACCGTTTCAACTGCCATTTTCATTGTTGATTTTCAAAGGAACTCAGAACAGATATCATAGTTTGACTTTGCTTCTAAATTATTTATTAGTGGTTTTCGTATTCAAGGCTTACAGTTTCAAAGGATAGAAATAATTTTTTGTTAGTTTTTAAAAGAGAGGGTTTTAGAAATATCAGTATGATGGAAAATCTATTTTTTCTATACCATTTAAAGTCAATGGCTGCCCCAACTAATTTGTTGATCACACCTGCTTTTGCCAGCACTGTTTAAATAAGGAACTAGACCAACTGGTATTGTGTGGTCTGAAATAGTTATTATTTATTTTTTTGTTATATTTCTTTCTGTTTTGTTTGTTTTTGGACATAGAATGGGAATTATCTGCTGGTTTCAAGACACTGTATATTTTTGTCCAGTTTGCTTCAAGAGCTAAACAGCTTGGATTAAAGAAATTCTTATCAAAGTTGTTAATTTAAAGAAAGTAATCATGTTTGAGCAGCAGCTAATCTGTTTTAACTTACAAATACTAATACTGTTAGCACAGAGGTTGGTTAAAAAGACTTTAGTAGTATGTATTATTGATGCCTCAAATCATTCTGATATTGTGTGAAAAGTTTCACTGATCACAAAAAATGTTATCAAACTTGATGTTAGAGAAAGTGTTAGCCAAAGTTGTGTTCACATTAAATGAAATCTTTAACTATTTACATTATTTCTGCAGTTTAAGTGGACATTGTTAGCTGAAAATTTTTATTTGAACTCTGCTCTAAGTAAAATCACAGAGAGTTGATGCCAATAAATTACAGTTCTTAGAGTATTATATATCAGGACCATTATTTCAGATTATCATGCATTGCACGAGCCAGACTGTGTGAACATTTTTTTCAACAGTTTCTTATTAGTATGAAGTCTTTAAAGAGATGTGAAATGTTAACATCTTTGACCATTTTTGCATTAGAAAATACCTTTGTATTTTGAATACTGAGTGAGGTACCAGCATTTTTTTAATTGACTACATCTAAACACCAGTAGCTGATTCAGTCACTTGAGTTTTGTACAATTTTAAGTCCCCAATATGATACACAGTTTCTCAGTCTGAGTGTGTCAGTCTGTCTATACCACCTTGTTTGGAATAAGCCTTATTTTTTCAATAAACACACTGATAATGTTACAGTCGCATTTCAATGAACTTCCAACTTACAAAGAAAACAAATTTGCTTCCTAAATCTTCCTTGTTTATGCCAGGTTTGGTTATGAGGAGAACAATGATGGTTTTCTACCTTAATTGCAGTACCTACATCATTCACATTTTAATGCCATGTAGTTTCCAAAGTGCAGGATGATATAAATTGTGAAAGTAACCTTATTAGAAGCATTGTTCACATTTTTCAGATGTACATGAAAACATTTTAGAAGAAGTACTAAAGTACAAACTTTAACAGTAATTTTTACACCAGTTCTTTGCCATCATCTTGGAAAGTGGAAATTAGAACTGAATTAACTTGTAACCCTTCTGTTGTCCATGCTGATGGCTACAGTTATCAGTCTTGACCAATGACCTCATGAGGTTCCTTGTATTCTATGTTTGAAAGACTCCACAGAAATCAATAGATTAAATAAATTAATGACTGCAAATGCTGGCTTCATGCTTAATTTGGTCACATGCCTGCAATTTAATACAGGCTCATTAAATTAAATGTCATCACATACTGTGTTGCAGTTCCTGCTTGTCAGTAGGGGTTCCTAATACCTTGTATGTCCTGTGCAAACATTGTTGGAAATATTAAAAGATTGCCCTTCCTTCACTGGACTTGAAAATTGATCATTTAAATGCCAATGAACCTAATAAACTGGATTCTGTGAAGAAAATTTTGATATCCATCAAGTTAGATATCTTGTCAATCTGAGAGTATTTATTTCAATAGAGGAACATAAATAACTCATTTAGCCCTATTAATTTTATTAGTAGTTCTGGCTCTGAAGATTTCCATACTGACCATGTTTCACACATGAGAAAGGAATGAAACAGCAATTCAGTCCATCTTTACTGCTCATTAACCTTCTGCATATTGTAAAGAAATCAATGAAAGTAAAAGAGATTTTGAAAACTGGGATTAATCTTAATTTATGTTAAAACCCAGACAGAATAATTCAATGTGATGTTACTGATACATTTGAAAGACTCCTTTAGGCATTTGTGATACCAAAAAGGTATATTATGAAAAGCCTCTTGAGATTCATAGATAAATGGTTAATTTCACAGTGAAAGTCATCGGGTGAATTCACTGGGCCCTAACACCTGAAAATAGGACCATATAAAATCTGAGTATTATTTGAATAAAGCAGATGGCAATATGAGTTTATTTTAAAAGGCTCCTTCTTATTCTGCATGTGCACCCATAGTATATAACATTGTTTTTGAATATAAACAATACATCAAGTTGGAGATGTTGCTGAGGTTTTTAATAAGTACATTTCAAGCTTCTTGCAAAAATTGATATAGGCATTTCATGGCATAGCTTTGGGTAAGATTGGGATTGCCATGAAAGAAAAGTTTTTTACTTTCTGATGTTTCTTTGCAATTTGTACTGGAGAAACTAAAGAGTGTCAAAGCTAGCAAAGTAATTCACTTGTGAAAAATAAGTACTAGGATGCACAAGTATGAAGCTAAGATATTTGCACCAGCCCTTAAAAATTGATTAATTTGTATTTAAACTTAGACAGTTTCATAGGAGTTGGCTGAGGTTATTGCATTGGTTAGGAACAGTGATATAATCATTTAATTGGGCATCTCTGTTCCAGAGAATCTCTTCAGATAGAACAGCTCTCCCAATTAACAAACACATTCATTTTGTTGTTGTTGTTGTTGTTCAGCAAAGTTTTGTCAAATTCAAAATGTTTATACCCTTATATGGTAAAGGAATAGAAAGATAGAAGACAAAGCTATGTTAGAAGTTGAAATTCCTTGAACTTGTTTTAAAATATAATTGTAGTAAAGCAGTTTTGGTTTTGTGAGGAAAAGAAATGCTTTGTCTGAGTGTGAAATGTGAACATCTTGTGCTTGTGGCAACTGCTAAACTGAACCCAGAATAGTTAAGCAACCCTTTCTTTTAATGATCCAGAATTTGTGTACAACATTTTAATTAAAGCATCAAACAAGTAATCTTTAAACCATACAAATTTTACAATATACCATAACTCTTTAAATTAGGTAGATGCTTTGCATGGCAAAGAGTATTGAAAAACTCATTAAAATTTATCCATTGTCTTGATTTCTCTCTGTTGCCTTTCCTTTGGATATTATAGTAAAAATTTGCCTGCTAATGTTCTAGAATACTTGGGCCCAGAAATAAACTTTTTAAATGGCTTTCAAGGTATGAAATGGAAACCAATAAGTCTGTAACATGAAGTGTACTGAATTGAAAAATTGGAATATACTAAATTGGTCTCACCAGTTGCTTGAGGGGAAAAAACAAGCAAAAATATCTTGACAAGTTTATAGATGGAGAAATACCTTCATTTGCGTAGATCACAGGGAATAGACTAGTTCTCTAACAAATCAATGATTTCCATGCAAAATTTAGTTTTCTGCCTTACTTTATATTTTCAACAGCATGCAGTATCCTATGAAGATCTACAAGATGAATTGCTGTTAATGAAACAAGAAAAAGATGCACATGTTTTGGAAATATCACAATTAAAATTTAAGATTAGTACAATGGAAAAAAGCCCAAGGTTAAGAAGAAGAGAAGAAACAAATGATAGTTTAGAGGTAAGTAAATTCCAAGATGTTTGCTTTGTATATTTCCAAATTTTTATTTAGTGAAATTATTTTCCAATGATTTACTTTTGTAGATTATTTATTTTAAAAAGTGTCTTTCCAGCTATTTTCTATCCACATATTTTCTCCGGTTGGTCATTTCAACATCAGCATTGTCTTCCTTTTCTTTCCAACTATCTTCAGTGCATTTCTTTCGCTAGCATTGTTTGCTTGATCAAACAAATACTGCAGTCCTACTTGCTATCCACCTTTTATTTCCTAATGTTAATTACAGTAATCATATATGGTCTTGCTCCCAATTCTTTTAGTATTTTCATTCAAAATACATTTCTATTTTTAGTTCATGGCACAAAGAATTTGGTATTTGTTTTACAAAGTTTGAAAAATGACCAAATATTAATCAGTTTTTTTCTGAACACCATTGTATGTGTGAGAATATACAGACCAACTGGGGTTGTTTTTGGTCTGTAATGCACGAGAAAATGGAGGAGTGTTGTTTCCATCATGGTGGTGCAGAACTTATATGAATGACTAGAGATATGAGCATCTGGCAGGAAATGATTGCCTACTTCCACAGTTAATATATTAACCAGAAGAAGAAAAGGAAGAATATGATACACTTACACCCACAAATATCTGCTTCTGCTACACACTCATTGATTCAATAGTTCCTTTCAAAGTTATTGTAGCATTTTTATTGTATAAATGAACAATGGGGAATTTTTAACTAGTTCATATTTTGAGCCAAACTATGAAATATGCATGGCTTATCAATATGTGTAATGAAAAAGATGACCTGAAACATAGCCAATATGTTACAAAATAGAAAAACTTAGTCCAGTGTTTTATCCAGTTCAGTCACTCTTCAATTATGCACAACTCTTTTTAGTTTGGTCTTCTGTCTTGCAATGAAAACAGAGAATTCACTGGGATATTTTACTTACAGTTGTATCATGCTTTTCCCATAATCAATTCAAACAGTGTTACTGATCATCAGTTTAACTTTTCTATCTAGAATAGTTAATGGGAAGGGCAATGAAGGGGTGTTGGGTCCCTGCTACCTTAGTGTGCAACAGGGTAGACTAGCCTTAAAAAGCAAAAACTTAAATTTAGTAACTTGCCTGTGACCCACATCAAGCCAGCCTCGCCTCCTTGTGGNGTCTTGCTCCCAATTCTTTTAGTATTTTCATTCAAAATACATTTCTATTTTTAGTTCATGGCACAAAGAATTTGGTATTTGTTTTACAAAGTTTGAAAAATGACCAAATATTAATCAGTTTTTTTCTGAACACCATTGTATGTGTGAGAATATACAGACCAACTGGGGTTGTTTTTGGTCTGTAATGCACGAGAAAATGGAGGAGTGTTGTTTCCATCATGGTGGTGCAGAACTTATATGAATGACTAGAGATATGAGCATCTGGCAGGAAATGATTGCCTACTTCCACAGTTAATATATTAACCAGAAGAAGAAAAGGAAGAATATGATACACTTACACCCACAAATATCTGCTTCTGCTACACACTCATTGATTCAATAGTTCCTTTCAAAGTTATTGTAGCATTTTTATTGTATAAATGAACAATGGGGAATTTTTAACTAGTTCATATTTTGAGCCAAACTATGAAATATGCATGGCTTATCAATATGTGTAATGAAAAAGATGACCTGAAACATAGCCAATATGTTACAAAATAGAAAAACTTAGTCCAGTGTTTTATCCAGTTCAGTCACTTTTCAATTATGCACAACTCTTTTTAGTTTGGTCTTCTGTCTTGCAATGAAAACAGAGAATTCACTGGGATATTTTACTTACAGTTGGATCATGCTTTTCCCATAATCAATTCAAACAGTGTTACTGATCATCGGTTTAACTTTTCTATCTAGAATAGTTAATGGGAAGGGGAATGAAGGGGTGTTGGGTGCCTGCTACCTTAGTGTGCAACAGGGTAGACTAGCCTTAAAAAGCAAAAACTTAAATTTAGTAACTTGCCTGTGACCCACATCAAGCCAGCCTCGCCTCCTTGTGGTGTGTCCGGCACATGGGCTTTTTTTGCAAATCCCAGCAAACAAGACAATGACCAGGGTGTGTCAGCTCAAAACCTGTCAATGAAGGAGTAGTTCCCCATAAGGTGCAGTGTGCAGGGCACACTGGTGTAGACACATCCCACCACTCACCGATTGCTATCTCACAGTCTTGTGAATGGGTCATTAGGCCAAAGTCTAGGCCCACCTCTTGTAACTGGTGGTTGGTATAAGGAAAGGCATCCTGCCAGAAAACAGTTGCTAAAACCAAAAGCGAATGAATCATAACCAAACAATACTGGATTGATCAGTGTCTGGATCAATAACCACCAGTACTGTGGGTCACCAGCATGATACAGGAAACTGTGATACTGGGGGAAATGGGGATATACAAGAGGAGGAGCTTGAGTAAGGAAGAAGCAAGCGAAGAAGAAAGAACAGGTGAAGGAAGTGAACATGAGAGTAGGCACCCTATCTGTCAGCAACATGACTGGAAGACCAAGAGAAGTAGTGGATCTTATGCAAAGAAGGAGGATGAATGGCAAGGTGCAAAAGCCACAGAAATAGGTGATAGTTACAAGCTGTATTACTATGGTATGGGCAACAAGAAAAATTGGCTTGGTTTCATCCTTAAAAGAATCCAAGTTGGAAACATAATTATAGTGAATCAAGTTAGATATGGCTAGGGGACAAGAAATGAAGGAGGAGTAAAAGTAAAAGTGCCCCTTTGACAGTAGGACTTAAAAAACAGATAAACATAGCAAAAATGAGGATGTTTTGATGGTCTCTGGATATTACCCAGAGAGATATGTTGTGCAACAAGGTAATGAGAGACAGGCTGGGCATTGCAGAACTCTTTCAGAAGATGAGAAAATCAAGATTGAGGTGGTTTGGACACATGTAGAGAAGAGAAGAGGAACTACATCCAGAAGAGGGTGGTGAGGAAGAACATACCAGGTAGGAGTAAAATCGGAAGGTCAAAACAAAGATGGATAAATAATATCAAAGTTAATATTATGGAAAAGGAGCTTAGTCACAAGGACTCCCAATATCACATTGTATGGAAATCAAAAACTCACTCTGGCAACCCCTGATAACAGGGAGCAGGCAAAAGAGGAAGAGGAAGAAGAATAGTTCATGGAAATTTTTTCAGAGATCTCTATGGCATTGTCCAACACATGCTAGCATGTAAAACGGATGTTAAACCGAATATGATGATGATGATCTATGACCTTAAAATATAATTTGAAACATTTAATTTAAACACTGCCTGGGAGGAGAAACCAGTGGCATGGTAAAAAATGTTGTGTACCCACATATAATTCATCAGTTAGTTTTAAAGAGGTTGTAATGTCTTATTGTAATAGGTTCTTGTTGAAGTCTTGTTTAAGTCCTTGACAAATTTCATGTCACACTCCATTTTCTACAAGCAATGTATTCAGTTCAAAAACTTGGATTGTTTGCTCCAATATTTGATTGATTGGTAAGCCGACTGTAGAGTTTCCCATAAACCATGGAAATTTTAATTCCATTTTTACTAAAGAAAAAACTGGATTGTGTTGTTTTTTCACTACCAATGTGTTTGGTAGGATGATAAAGATGCATGAAATGGATTTTCAAAAATTGATTGACCATCAATTTTAGCTTCTTAAGTTAGAGCATAGACAAAATTATATTGTTTGTTTCCCTGGGACTTTTATGTTTGATGATGCAATGATCACTGATGGTATATATCATTGAGGAGAGTCAAATAATCTCATTCAGGCTGTTGAATGAAGGAAAATTAATTTTACTGGAACATTTTGTCCCCCTTGAGTTTTAGTGCTCATGCCTGGTCATATTTGCCTCCACCAAATGGCTTCTGGAGCTTCTGTACACCAGAGCAGAGTTATTTTCTGAAATGGTTTCAAGTATTTTATATAGAGAGAATCTCAGCTCCAGCAACCTTGAATAAAATATGGATGTATGTACTTGCAACTTGTAATGGAACATGAATTACAGATTTATCGTTTATATTGAAAATGTTGATGATGAATATGAGTCAATTTGGATAGAAATCCGATTTAAGCACTCAAAACCGATTATCTTTGGTATAATTTACAAACCCCCAGATTCATCTCTGCACTTATCAAAGGATTTCAGCAATATATTATCAGCAAAGTTAGAGGCCATTGAAAAAGAAAACAAAGAAACAATTATCATGGGAGATATCAACGCTGATTATTTGAAAGCTAATGACCATTGGGACATAAAGGATATCTTCACAAAGAATGGTTACAAACAATTACTAAAAATGCCAACACGAGTAACACCTACAACAGCAACCTTAATTGATGTTATTCAGACAAATAACCCATAAAACATCAGTTATCATACAGTAATCCCACGTGGGCTCAGCAACCACGACCTTACAGCCTGTGTAAGAAAAATGAACAATATTAAATACGGATATAAAACAATTCTTTGTCACGATCTCAAAGACTATGATATAAATGAAATCAACAAAGACCTTCTTGATGCAAACTGGGAGTCCGTATACAACACCAACTCTCCTGAAAAAGCATGGTTTGCAATGTATTTTATATTAAAAGGAACTATAGATCGGCATGCCCCTTTCATCTCAAAAGGCATAAAGGGGAAACCCTCTTCCTGGATCACAGATAAACTAAAGACAGAAATGAATGCATGCAGTAAGCTCATGCGTAAAGCTCGCAAAACCAAAAGTGATCTTGACTGGGACTCCTATAGACGCAAAAGAAACTTTGTAAATAACGAAATAATACGATCAAAACAAGTTTACAATAAGATCAAATTACAAGAGAACGCATATAACCCAGCAAAACTTTGGAAATTAATTAAAGAAATTTTTCCGACCAAACCAAAGGAAGATATACCACCAACAACCTTTAAAATAAACAATGTACCAGTCACAGAAAAAAAACCCATAGCTAATGAATTTCGTAAATTCTTTAGCAAGGTTGCAAGCAATCTCAAGAGTAAAGCCTTCCTATTTACAAACTTTACTTGGAGACCTAATCCTACTGCTGAAAACTTTGCACAACACCAATTTAGTTTTCAAACAGTTACTGAACTAGAGGTTTTGAAACATCTCAAAAAACTCAAACGTAAATCCGCTGTTGGATTGGATGATATACCGTCCCTCTTCCTCAAAGATACTGCCTATGTGATCTCAAAACCATAAACTCACATAATTAACTGTTCGCCAAGAATCGGATCTGTACCTGATGCATTTAAAGGAGCCAAGGTAACACCGATTTTTAAGTCTGGCGCACATGATGATTTTGACAACTACCGCCCGATCAGTGTACTACCGATAATCTCAAAAATCTTGGAGAGATGTGCACATATACAAATAATGGAATATCTAGAGAGCCACGAATTACTATCAACCTATCAATTCGGATTTAGAAAAAACCCAGATCTACCGAACTAGCAACTGTATGTTTCATAGATCAGATCAGATCAGAAAAGCCATGGATAATGCTATGATTACTGGTGCAGTATACATTGACCTTAGAAAAGCATTTGATACCATAAGCCATGCAACCTTAATCAGAAAACTTCCTAACTTTGGAATAGCAGGCATTCCACAAGAATGGTTTTGCAGCTACCTCTATGGATGTTACCAACAAGTCTGTTACCAACAACATCTTTCATCATTAGAACCCCTTTTTTGTTGGGTCCTTCAAGGGTCAATACTTGGACCATTATTATTCCTGCTCCACTTTAAGGATGCTCTTTCCGCTCTATCAAAATGCAAAATCATAAAGTACGCTGATGACACTGTGATTTACTACTCTCATAAGGACATCCAAGAAGTTGAAAAAGTTCTCAACAATGACTTTGCTTCATTGACAAACTGGCTCGAACAAAATGAACTGGTTGTAAACAAGAAAAAAGGCAAAACTGAAGTAATGATATTTGGGAGTAATAAACGATTAAACAGATTAGACGACCAGTAACTCCAGATAAAACATCATCATTCTATCATTAACAATACGAATACCTATAGATACCTTGGGTTAACACTTAATAAAACATTAAACATGTCAGAACACATACAAAACATCATAAAAAAGGCTTCATCAAGAATTAACCTCTTGAAAAAAATGTGATATCATCTGGACTCAAAAAAATGCATCTTTGATGTACAACACGATGATTGTACCAATACTAACCAACTCCACCTTTGCCACGTATGGCACAATATCAGCTTCTCTTGAAAGTAAAATTGATGCCCTTGAACATCGAGCTCAGAAAGTGGTTGGTATGCTTCCATCAATACCATCATCAAAACAAATAAAAATGAAATGAGTTGTTACCTTTGTACATCGATGCGTAAATGGAAAAACAATTAAAAACTTTGAAAACTATTTTGAAACTCTCAGATCAAAAACAAACACATGAAACAATGGGAAAATGACACGAATTCCAAAAGTAAAGCTTGAGGCTGCTCGCTCATCCTTCTACTTTCAAGGAGCACTGGCTTTCAATAATTTGCCAAGAGAACTTCGATTTGAAAGAAGTCCTTCAAAATTTAAAATTTTACTAAATAAACTTTACTTGAGAAGATCCTATTAGCCAGCTATCTGATCGATGCAGCTCATGTGATATCTTCAACTTATATTTATTTATATTTGTTTTGTAAATTTATAATTACAACACTAATTTTTACTTTTCAACTATTAATCTTAAAACTTACTTGTTGATCTTTTTGTTTTACAGGACTACTCTTGAAAACAGTGTAAATATTTTGATATATTCTACAACTGACTGTATTATCCTGTATAAATATTTGATAATATAATAATAATAATAATAATAATAATAATAATGATAGCTTTTGTAACTTTTACTGATAAAATAGTTGTGCTTTAGACTGAAAGCATAACAGTTTGTTTGGGAAATAATTACCCTCTATGCCCCTGATGAAGCTGATTTAACACAATCACCCAGGCTGCAACAGTGTTGTCCACCACCCACCATATAAAGATTTCAAGCTTTTGCAAATAATTTCCATGCAATTGGCAAGGTGCATCCTGGAAAATAGAGGCTGATTATACTTATACACACTGAAAACATCTTTTATGCCCACAAGCAATTTTTCATCCAGGTTTTGAAGTTTAATGTAGGCCATTTCTGCAACAAGGTAAGCATGAGGCTTTAATGAAATTTTTAACCCCAAACTTTTTTTTAAAGTGAAGAGCATTCCAGATCTAAATTTTTTTCTGGCTGTTGTCAAAAGACCATGATGAAAAGTTCAGCCAGGTCTAGACTGGTTTAAAATGAAATATCAGAAGTAAGCCATTTCACTGAAGTGGCTAACAGACATTTTTTAGAACTATCACTGTGCTATGATATTACATGCACAATGGGTGCAAAAAATTACATTAAGTAATAGACTGTGAAGCTGCCATAGATAGGGCGGCATTTATTTTTAGACTCCTTATTCACACAAGGACTGAAAGTCTCTTTTGACAGCTGCATTTTCATTGGAAACAGTTGGTCACAGTCAATTCATTATTTTTATAGGGAGCCCCATTTCCAAAAAGATAAGATCACAAAAGAATTTGCTAAATATTCTCAGAGCTATTCATAAAATTGCTGTGGACCTTTCAGTTGAGGGTGCAGCAAATTTGCATTCCAACTGTGGTAACAAAGTGGTTAGAATGATTGTGAAAAGTTTTGTTTGAAAACATAATGAGATAATGCATTGATCATATTTGCAATCAAGGATTTTTGGAGTGATTAATAATATAATCATCTAAGCTCACAGTTCCCATGTGAAGAATATCCCTGTTTTCTTTCCCTTAACATCTTCCTTTCAGACCATATATTTGTAGCCTCAATTGTTAAAACATTTATTGCAGACCAAATAAAATGCTCATATCTCAAATCACTTAAATGGCAGTTGAATTAGCATTTCATGATATGCTTTACATGATATTTTTTGCCAGACAGAGGAAATGTTAACTTGTGATTGTGGTAAGAAAAGAATTTGATTTAGAAAATTGACAGTAAATATCCCTAATTTATTTAATAACATCACTGCATCTGATAAACCTTAATATCACAGCCAGTGATTATTTCTTACCCAATAATTTATAAATACTCTTAACATTATATTTGGTGTAACACTTAACTCAACAACAGTTACAGGTACAAGATCCTGTGTGAATTGGTTTCTAATCCTACATACATAGTTGCTGGTGCTTTCTGTAGAGGAAGACCAGCAACGTTCTAAGACCCAATCAAAAAGCTAATTAGATACTACTTGACAATTGACAGGGCAACTTTTCATTGTAATTAAAATTTTTCCTGAAACCAAACAGAAACACATGTATTGACTCAAACTAATTACAATGAACTTTAGAATGATGTAGTCAGGTCATGTTTCATTTAGATAGCCAATTTCTGCTGGGTCATCTTGACTTCTGAACAGATTGGTTTTCATTGATTATAAAATTTTCAACTGTTGGTGAGATGTGTCAGAATGTCATAAACTTTTCAACTTATGGTGATGTGGTTTTTAAAGTTAAGTACATATTCTGACTAATTATTGACACATGGAAATAAAATATGTGATGTAACTTATTCACAATACTGTTAGTTGATATTTGTTTCTATCAGCAATCCTGTAATTTGGTTTTGGTATTTAATTTGCTTTCAGCATATTGACACAATTTTTAAACTAAACTATAGAACTTCTCAGACTACAAAGAGGGGTATTGGCCACTGCATTGCAGACCACAGTGGTCAGTTATAAAAGTGTGAGGGCTGTCATTGTTGTGAAAAATTAATGATAGCATAAATATAATGATCATTTTGTAATTTATTTGAGATACCAGTGCTCTGTTTACAACCATGATATACCAACTTTGAGGTAAATACCTTTGTTATTGACAGGTACCCAATACTGATATTTTTAGTGACTCTTGGATTTTTTAACTTTTGTTTCTTCAGCAAATCAACTCTATTTGTGGTCTGTTAAAGAGTAGTGAAGTTATGTGCAGGAATTAAGTGAAAAATTCATAACAGATATTTTGTTTCAAAGGACAAACTGTGTATCCCCAGTACTGTTTGCACAGCCTGCCACACCTGTCAAAGCCTGCTCACAGCCCAACTGGGAAAGACCATTCAAATTGAAGAACATATTCCACTCTACGTAGAAAAAAGGAGATGGTTAAAGTGATTAAAGAGAGCCTGACAATTGGAGAACAATCTCTCAAAACAAAGCTCAGAAAAAGCTTTTGACTCTTGACATGTCATGATAAAGCTCTTACATCATTGACTTCCTCTGAGTCCAAGTTCAGAATTTTCAAGATGATTAAAGTTTTACAAAGTTAAAAGGCATGCATGTGACAGTAGACCAACAGTATGTGGATGGCATTGATTGGGTGTCAAATGCATCATAAATAATATTAAGCAAGAAACTTCACAAATAGTGGAAAGAAAATTTAAATGTAAACAAAGGCAAAACTATAATCTATGAAACTGGGAAAGCAATTAATATCTTATCAGTATAATTGAAAGGGCTAGTAATTACTTTCTTTATCAATCATAATAGCTAGCACAAAACAAGAATGTTTGGAGATCAGTGAGTGGTGGGGTGGAGGAAGGGGGTTAGATAGAGTCTGTGTGAGCAAGTACTTGTGTCTTATGTTGGAATGAATTTTGTAAGCACTTAAATCATGCCACCGCAACATCATTTTAAAGATGTATACCTCTGACACAACACAAACCTTTTGGTGAGTCAAAAATAATCTTAAATTTTAGTAAATGTTCTAAGGATGCTGGTTCTTTCGAGTCCCATATCTCTTTCAGATTTAGGAGTAAACCATCGTTTTTCCTTGGCAGTAAACTTTTTGAAACAGGTAGAATTGTTCTCATTTTTGAAAGACTAAATTTTATATTTAGAGCATGTTGGGACCAATTCAAATTCAATTGATGCTTGATTCCAAAACTGAGGTCAAAAACTACTTCTTTTTAAGAATGATACTGATTTTTAATATTCTTTTCCCATTCAGTAGTACTATTTAATGCCTTTACCCATCTCTCAAAATCAACAGATATTAGAGTCCAAGTCAACAGAGGGCAAAGATGATGAGTTAGAAAGACTGAAAACACACATTGAAGCACTGTTAGATGAGCAGGAAAACAGGAAGGCCCAGGGAATAGAAGGTATGTATTGTTCTTAAGTGATGCAAGGATTGGTAGGAGTGGAAAAAAGAGTATGAATGTTTACCAACGACTTTGATAGCAGTAATGAATGTAATGGGTTGGAGCTTGTACACCTTTCTGGAGATAAAGAAGAGAGAGAATTGAGACCAATAAATAAAAATGTTCACCAAGTTATATGTTTCTACACTGAAATGACTTCTAGCTTCTATTCCAATGTGGTTTGAGGTTGAAACACATTGGAATAAGGGACAGGGAAAATTTGATTGTTAGGTGGGATAAGAAAGCTTGAGTGGTAATTGAAACCCCCCGATGATTTTGATTTTGGTTTAGTATAAAGCATTGTTCGAAATAAGTGTATTAGGATTAAATTATATGCTGTGTATTTTATTAGTTTGATGATCCCAGGACAGCTTTGCCACCTCAGAATTTTAGTAAGGCATAAATAAGTTCCAGCTTTTAAGTTGACATGTATTATATAATGTATTATATAAACAAACTTCGTTGAATTATTTACTTAATTCATTTATAACTTCGTGAGCTTTTTGAGACTAATTTACTTTAGAGTATTTAATTGACTAGGTATTGCTATATATATTTCCTGAAATACTTCCTTTTAAAAAGTATTGATATGCTAAGGGTCAGTTTTGATGTAAGATCTGTTCCCGTATGCAACAGGGTTCAGTTTGTTTTTTCTTTTCATAATTTGCTGTATAATTTCGATAAAAATGCTGCCATGGTCCCACTTGTTACGTTCATACATTTCTTTTTCCCCGATTGCAGAGGCCCAAGCTCCAAAAACAGTTAATTGTGTATTGTTCTTGCTTAAAGCCTCTTGATTTAACCAAGAAATAATGTAATATTAAAAAATACCATATACGTCATCGTCGTCATTGCCCCTGTCATCATTAGTTACGATCATTGGCCATTTTTTGTCTAATTTGTCGTGCCTTCATGGCCACTATATCTTATAGTGTTGAGGAACAGTAGCTGTCAATGTAATCCAGTAGCAGTTAATCTTATTAATTTTGAATTGGAACAGTCTCGCATTACTTCATTTTGCAGTTATAGCCAACATAAGCATAATAGTCACCTGCATTTTGATCACCTTCCTATTTTAACCGTTTTTTCACGTTTTTTGGAATGAAGGCTAGAATATTATCAATCAATAACTTTGAGGAAACACATTTTTCTTCAGTAAAAGATACATGGTTGTTGCCATATTATATTTTTGTTTTATGTTTTGTAATCAACTGTAACTAGGAATTTTATGTGTCGAAAGAAAGAAGCAGCACTTCTGTATATGAAAAAAGCTTCAGATTCTCCAGTAAACAGGCTGTTGGGTAAAAAATGGGCTTGGGCGTGGGGATGATATAAAGTGACGACCATTCTTGACTATATATTCGTATGAATACCAAGGGGGCGTGGGGAAGAAAGCAGATTTCAGGGTTAGTAATTGTTGGTAGGTGGCTGGCGTCTTAAATTTAAATCGTATTTCCTATAAGTATCAGCAAAAATTTAACAGAACGTATTCCTAGTAATTTTTGTCTTTAATTTTAGATGACACTTGTGGAGGTCTTAAAAAGAGGTTAAGGGAAAAAGGTAACTTGCTCTTTTTTGAAGCACAATTTCCATGCGACACGAGTCATGTTACTGACCATAAGATAAGTCTTTGTGGCTCGGGACATCTTAAGCATTGTAAATTTCTTTTAAATAAACAAAATTTTTAGTTCTTTAATTTTTAAAAGTCCTTTTGGTGCCTCAGAAGTTTCTTTAAGACTGGCGCTGCGATTTTTGTTGGCTTTACACAATATCCAGTTACGTCATTTACTATTTTCGTAAGAACTTTTGATGTTAAATTGTATGTGCTTACTTTGGTAGATATGACAAAGAATGGCTCATGATTAAGAATATTGACCAAGTCGGTGCTGTGGCAGAAAACTTGTAATATACGTAGTGACCCTAGATCATGTCATACTTCTAACCAGTTAAGGAGAAAGACCCAGAACCATTGTGGCTGGCTGACCGACTGCTTGACGACAACAAGATTTCTCTTTGTTTGATATTTTCAAAAGCCAGTTTTTCTTGGATGCTCTTTGTTTTACTATAGTTTCACTGGCTAGTTGGTGCCCTTCTCCAAGCGATAAAATAAACTAACAGCCTTATCTTGTTTGTTTGTATTTTCACGTTTTTTTAATATGCTTTTCAAAAAAGTCATTGAATCTTTCTTGACTTTCTTGTTCAGTTAATTATTCTTCACGGGATCGTTTATAGAGTTTTGTGCGCATCCATGGGTCATCCAGGTTTTCTTGCTACACCCCTCTCTACGATGTTGTTACTCTCTCTCTGCGATCTTTGTTTACTATGCGGTTTTTGTGCTACTAGGCATTTAATTATCTTCCTCAGTTGTAGTATTGTTGTGGTCTTGGTACTAACTTACCATGTGGTTTTCTACCTTTGTCTTTATATATCATTACCCAGTACTCACATTCTGTGAATTCAAGCCTGGCTGTTCGTCAAACGTGAGGAGGTCATTTCACTGTCGATCAAAATTTAGCAATCACAAGAACAAAGCCACCGTCGCATACAGTCACATGATCAATTTTCAAATGTGAATTAGTTGTTTTTTATCTTTTTTATATGAATATAAAGTCAGTCAAGTTATGAGTACATTCAGGACTTCCTTATTTCTGTACTTTGTTTTGGCTTTTTTTGAAAACAAGTTTTAGCAGTTCAAGGGCTTTTTTCTCACTGTACCAATCAGTTAATATATATCCTCACAGTTTCTTACTCCAAGACCGAGTCTTTCAAGTATTCTTTATATCCATCACTTCCAGCTTTGGGGTTGGAACCACTGTTGGTAACTTTCACTTAATTGTGGTTGAATTTACGGGTTGCCGGATTTAATTCATTATGTAAGTTTAATTTGGGTTTGAATTGGATGCATATTCTTTTACCACATTAAAAACTTTTTGAATGCTTTAATTTGTCTTACATGACTTTCAGGGGTTCTTAAGAACCCAATGAGATTTTTGGAGCACTTCTGGTTCATCAGAAATTTTATTTCAAATGTGCCCTTGGTGTTTCTTGAGTATATGATAACCCATCTAAGCCAGCCAGGTGTTATTCCACTTCATTTTTAATTATCCAAGGATTGACCTGCCATATCACTCAGCATCCGGAGCAGTGTCAGATATGCCTTTCTGATAAAGGGTACGAATGTTGCAAGTTCCCACTGAAGTAACACTAACCTCTTGACGCTTGTGCTTCATTTTGGGGGTTTTGTTTGTAAACCTTGCAGTAATCGGGTGACGGTCGTGTGTAATATTTCTTCCACAGCCAGCCAGACCACGTCTTCTGTGTTGTTATGACAGGCAAGATTCCATTTATGGCTTTTACCGACATATCACTTTGCCTTTAACTTCATTAAAGTAGATATGGCATTATTACTGCGTAACGGGTTAACTGCGTCCATTTTGCAACTGCCGTGACTGTGCCGGCTGTTACAAGTTATATTGGTGACATCGCCTTGCAGAGCCCCAGACATCGGACTTTCGTCCCCCAATGTCACTTACAAAATGATAAGGATTTGAAAAAAGTTAAATTGCACGTGGCTGTAGGATCATGCACTTTTCTGATTTTCCCACTTGGACCTAGGGATATTAGATTTTTCGTTAATATATTGCTGGTAACAGCCTGACTCAAATTTCGCAATTCATTTTTCTGTGACATTTTCAAACATCTTATTTGATTTTGATATTGAAATAAGATATCAAACATAAGCTTGCATCCATTTCTGTGACAAGTCATTTTACATTATGATACTTTCAATAAATAGCTAGGCAGGTCTAAAGTATATGGAAAATAAAAATTGACTTTTGTCATCCTTAAAGTACTCAAACGATGTCTTTAACGTTTGAATGGTAGAAATCGTCACGCCCAGTGCTTTCGTGGCAGAACCTTCACAAAATACCATTTAAACCCCCACACCACCTGGTATAAGGGGAACATGACATTTGGTGTTAGTTAAATAAAGTATTTCCTAATCATTGAGAAAAATGCCAATATTTTGATACGATATAACATGTTTTCCTGAAAATGTAAAACAATGACTCATCTAAACGAGGTAAATATAATAGATTCGAACGGAATCTATAGCCTGGATATCAAGGGAAGGAAGTATTTCAGGTAATTTCAGTGACCTTTGTTTGGCCACTGTAATTAAATGCAGAATTGATACTAGCTCAATATTAATTCATTTAACTTGAAGAAATCTGGAAATTTTAATTATGGGAAATTTCCCCGTAGGTACTAGTAATGTTTATTCATTACGCTAATGTACGACTGCAATTACTTTGAAGGTTAAACAATTAAAGCCCTCAAAGACGATCTTTTGTGAACAGCTGGTACTGTATTTCCTTCCCTACTATTGCAGAAAACTGAGAAACCATACCTGTTGATATTTTGCTTGAAAGGCTACAGGAAGGAAAGAAGTAAAGACCTTTTACTGTGCAGTCAAGAAGGGGACATACCACACCATCACCAAAGATTGGGCAAATGAGAAAGGGAAAAAGGAAAAATAGACAAATTATTAAGTAGCGATAAGTTCAGAATACATTTTTAAAAAATCAAACATTGATTGAAGTAAGAAGCGGGAGTCCAGATATTTCCTTGAATATATACTTTACGATACCTGTTGAGTTTGGCAAGTGTATTGAGGATCCATTTGTTACCAGCATCATAAATAGCATTCTAATTGACTTATTAAGCTTTTACCGAAAGGTATTTTCTTTGCACTTTAATTTCTGCAGTATTGGTGCGAGGATTGCTTTTAAATTCCCATTGAGCCTAATTCAAAGTTTTTTTGGACCCAGGAAAATGAAATACCTGTGGTCACGTGAAATGAATTCAAGGACAACTGTGACAACTGTTGACAACTGGCCAAAGTTTGGTTGTTTGTTTCTTTGAAATACGTGTGGAAACAGAAATACTATTTAAAAGATCTTGTATGAATATTTTTGGGCACCAGGGTTCCATATCCCAACTGGTTACAACCCTGATTATATTAGTCTCTTTTAACCAGGAAGGTGACAAAAGTTAAAGGAACTATTGTAAATCAGGAAAAAACTTCCAGGTGATATTTTGTTATGCGTGATATTTCTCACATTGATTCTCCAGTGATCCTATTCAGAAGTTTTGCGATGTATTAAAGGTGTCATTTCGAAAATTGACTTGTCGCAGACAGTTGGATTACTAATCACAGCTTTGCATGTTTAAGATTATAATTCCCGCTGTTTGCTTTTCAAGTTTACTCACTTGATGTTGGCAAAGCAACAAAAGCAAGGTTGGTTGAAAGTGCGTTGTTATTGAAGTTGCCAAAAAGGTTGCTTCCACTAATTTCCTACTAAAAATTCCTACAAAGTAGGGGCGAATCAGCCACCGAAACGCATATTACATACAGCCACAGTTCGTGATGGCTTTTTTTGTTTAATTTTCTAAGTTTGTGCGGCTTAATTCCTATCATAAAAAGATTGGCACTCTTGAACTCAGTATATTCGTCAAACAAAAGGTGATAAAGACACGGAACAAGCAGAAAAAGCTTATGAAAAATTGATCTTTGTATGCATCTGTGTAAAGAAGAAGAATTTGACATAGGTTGCAACTCTGTTTTTCTCTATATCAGATTCATTCATGTATGTGGCCAAGTATCTATACCTGTTTTTGTTCCTTGGTTTCTCATAGGTGCGATGATATACACTTGTTCTCATTTGTGCTTACGAGGTTCTACTGGACATGTTTGCATGTATTAAATCACACACAATATCTTATATTTGGTGAAAATTGGCACCTGAAAATGCAAAAGAACTGTGTAATTATACACATGATTTAGTCTGCGAACAAGTTGGCGCATCACCACTTTAAACAAAATTAGACCAAGGCGTCGACGTCCGTTTTCTTCCAGTTGATTAACAACCGTTGTGATGTGGAATAATGTAAGCAGTGTTTTGTGGGAGTTTATTTTACTGCGCATTTGATGGCATGCAGTCAAACAGAATTTACTAAAAACACATGAAACTTATAATCTTAAGACGTTCTAGTGCACATTGATACATCTTCATTTACGAAGACATGCGCGTTGTATGGAGCCCCTCATACAACGATGACTGTGTTGCATTTATAGTTCTTTCATAAAAAAAAGGAACCGGACTGCTTTTCATGCTGTTGTTTTAAAATGTTTACTAACATATTACATGTAATTTTTACCCCATTACAGCTTCTGAAGTAAACAGACTAAAGTTATTGGTGGAAGATCTAAAGGCTTCTCATGAAGCAAAAGACACGGCTATGGACGGAATTCAATCAGAAGTTAACAAACTCAGAGAGGTATATTTACATGTTGATACGGTTTTCTGCATGAGAATGTATAGCCCTGTTAAAGGTTAGTCATTCTCCGAATCATTAGATCAGACATTTTCCTCTTTAATTACAGTTCTAAAAGCCCGTAACGTAACGCCCGTTGTCAATAGATGATCCAACAGTAATTTGATTTGTGATTTTATTTCACTTTGAATGCAAAAAAGCACTGGCTAAAACTAAAAAAACCTTTCTCTACAGTGTGTTTTGGATTGTTTTCTGTAAGTTTTCCCTGTTTATTGTTATGGGTCCTTGTTAGGACAAAAGTGGAGAAATTAGCTGTGTGTAGTACAAATAAAGAAGGTAAGGGTCAAGATGGGAATGGCCCCGCCCAGTATCTTAAAATGCCTAAAACGTACAAAACACGATGTTTCAACCTCCCGAGTCTTTTTCAGATGATATTATTTACTTAAAAGACCTAGCACATCATTATGTTATGATTTGTGCCTGAATGTTTCAAGAACTTTGGAAAAAATCGATGAAGTAGCTCGTAAAGCAAGTTTAAGGTATTACGGCCCCAGAGTGCAAGACTCTAAAAACGTCCGGGTCCTGATTTAAAGGTTTAGATTTACTGCTCAGGGATTGGGCTTAGTTTTACATTTAGGGTTAGGGTTTTAGGTTCAGGTATGTTTTAGGATAAGGTTGGGGGTTAGGTTTAGGGTGGGGTTTGGATCAGACCCCAAAATGGTGGTAATGGTGGTAATAGCGGTCGAAGCGATTGTTAAGGTTAGGCTTAGCTTGAGGGGCGCCTAAGTTATGTGATTTTGCATAATTCACAGCTCTTACTACCCTTACTCTATCAATTTGTTACTTCTTCCTCCTTGCCCCCTAATACCTAGTCGTTGGTAATCTTGCAGCAATTTTCTTCAACCAACAAACTTAAACACAGGAAGGTTTTGAAAGGGCTTAACTTGTCTTAGTGCAAACAATTCTTTGGCAAACGTTAAGGGGCAATTAGTTTTTATACTTGTAGGAAAGTTCTTGTAGAACAGAGTACGTATAAAACACCCACATGCAGTTATTAATCGAATTCAATATCACAAGGAAAATATGACTTCTCTTCGTTTAATTTAGTTTTTATTTAATTTATGTAGCTTTTTGTGAAAAACGCAAATCAAGCAGTGGTGATATGTCGTATGAGCGTAAAGGGCTTCCAAGTTTCATGGGGTACCAGGAAAGATCCTGCTCAGCCATATACTACGATTATTGTATCGATATGTCAATCGTTCATGGTATCACGTATGGTGCTCATTGTATGACAGAGGAGCTACTTCAATTCCAATAGTGAACGTTAGACGAATATATTTTAATAACCGGGGTAACTTTTGAAATAGTTAACCTTTTATTCACTCGCGCACTGGACAAGGATGCAGCTATGCAGCGGGACTTAAACGTTTTATTTAAAAAATGTTACGCTGGTCATGGCACCGGCAAATACTATGAAGTGCTTTTACCGAGTTCTAGCTGCTTAGTTGGAAGTCAAAAGAAGTCACCACAAACAGTTGTCTTAAAAGCAACATCCTATTTGCCAGTTTAATCTGCTGACGCTGGGTTAAACATACCTCTGCCTCCACAAAAATCATCACACCGCACATAGCCTGGGGCTTCACCAACAGTCATAGTCGTCAAGCAAAGAAGTGTCAACTTAAATGACAGTTAAAAAATTGACACCTTGGAAATTCAGAAGAAAAGAAGCAAGAAAGCCCGATGAAAATGCGTGGTACGGCGACCTTTAACGCAGCCTTTTCAAAATAGAATTTGAAAAATTGTTTGTATATTTAGTACTTTAAATCATCTGTCGTTTTCTTGTCTGATTATGCATCTGATATCATTTCAAGATTTATGAAAGAATTATTTTCTTATTTAGGAAAATCATCGGCTGAGGCAGGAATTGCAAAAAAATTATGTCCAGAGTATGTTTGTTAAGTATTATACCCATTTGTTTGATATATTTGGATTTGTGTTTAACATTTCTGTTTGTTTGAGGATTTTGACTTTAAAAGTGTTAAAGGTAAATGTTGAAGGAAGAAGGGAAAAGGCAAACCTTGAAAGATCTGGTCTGACCTAGTGCGGATAGTACACAAAACAGTTTAGATAATGCTCATGATAAAAATAGTTTAAGTAGAAATCTTAGCACTTCATAAAGATGATAAATGCCACGCAAATGAACTTGTTGTTGTTGTTGTTGTAAAATTGCTGTTTCCTTTTAATGGTTGTTTGAAGTGGAAAAAGATTGCTATCAACCTAAAATTGCAATCCTATAATTACAATAAATGATAGGAGGAAGATAAAATGCCTTCTTAATACCTGACTCTTACTTTCGTTTGATAAGAGTATCTTAATTCCGTCACCGTGCCCTTACTTCTAAAATGGCCGAAGTCGATAGCATGATAAAAATGATGTTTTTTCGTGTGAAGCTACTAAAATATGAAAATGTTAATGATAATAAACAAGTGTCAACAGATTTCCGCAAGATGACAGAAAAATAAAAATGTTAGTGGACAAGCCAGATAAGAGTTATAAATTAACTGGTGGCCACATTTAAGTACAGCTAGTGACTTGCTAAGTAGTGTGTTGTGCTTGAATGATGTTTTTCAAATTTTATATTTAGTATTGTTTTTTTGTTGCAGGCAGCATATTTAAAAGTATCAGACAATGTTTCTTACAAAGAAGTCGATTAACATGACAATTAGATACTCTAGAAAATTGTGTGATTGATTTAATAGATCTTCTATCCTCAAATAAATTCGGAGGATGAATGTCAGATTTAACGTACTATCTGAGGCGTATTTTTTTTCACAGAATAATTTTTGAAATTCAAATACATAAGTGTAAACAAATCAGACTATTAAATCATAAAGTATCAATATAAGCATGTGTTTTATAGCATACTGGTAAACGTTTACATAATATGTAATTATTAATTTTCTGTGAATTTCTCATTTTATGTGAGGTGTTAAAAAAAATGAAAAGTGAGTTTTTAGAAGGTTTATAGCTTGATGTCAACCATTGTTTTACTTCATCATCTTAATAGTTTCAAGTGGAATGTGTTTTGCTGGTTATGTTCCCTGAAAGAAGGTGTTAAGTTTAATGAACCTTGGATGTGTTTGTTTGACTTTGCGTTGTAACATATTCTGACACTGCATGACAGTGATCAATAAATGTAGACCCGTTATTGAGCAACGGTTATCAATAGTTGATTTTTGAAAAGGAAATTAACATGAGTCGATACTTCTTACTAAAGAAACCTAACTTTGTTCCTTTTTCCCCATAAAGTGACAAATGTATGCTATTCATCAAAATTATGGTGTTTTTGTCACCAGATATGGAATATCACTAGTTTTATACGAGAACAATCATAAACTCCCCTTGACTGATGCGACGTGGCTTCTCTAGAAACCAAAGAATTTGTTAACATTGAGATACCACCTCTCCAATCGTGCACACACTGCTTCTTCATCGTTGCTAATTTTTAGGTAGTTGATTTCGTAGCAATAGCAATATCATTGTGGCAACTATGGTATGGACTATTATCTCTATCATTGAATGCTCTTTGAGGAGGTTGTACAAACCTTCCTATCAAAAGGGTAACGTCTGGCTGGGCGTTTAGAAAGCAAAATGTGGTATGTGACCATTGGCATGATTTAGTGTATTGGTTTTTTCACCAGTAAAAATGATTGAAATTAAAGAGAGATGATTTGTAAGTGTAAGTTGGGTTGGCGTGGCTGACAAACGCCAATATACCTATAACTTTTTTGAGGACAGTCAGAAAAGGGCAAACAGAGATAAAGGTAAATTGTCATGCAGTAAAGCTAAATCCTGCCCGTAAATTATTGGGGTTGAAGGGGTAGTATGTAAATAAAATAATAATTTTCCGAAGATAAGATCTTTTCATTTCACCATACGTCTTATCTTTTTTTATTTAACTATGAAATAACAATGCTGTCTTGAAACCAGTTTTCAAAAAGTCTTGCTCTTCTGCTGACTTTCCCCTCCACTTGTTTTCTGGATAAGTTTGTTCTTCCAATTTTTAAATCCTCTATTAACCATCATCTTTTTTCGCTTCTTTAGTTAAGCTCTGTCTTTCCCTGACTTGGAAACTACTTTTTCGTCACGTACGAAAGTCCACTGTGTTTAAAACGCCGTTTTCCACCATTTATTGCAACAGGAATTGGAAAATAATGGATGAAATATTTGTTTTCTTAATCAGTATTAATCTATAACAATATCTTACTGTAACTGGTTGCTATTCTTGCAACTCTTCTTGTGCCGAAAGCCGGAGGTTTTGATGTCTTTCTGAGTAAACGGCAGTCTTTGCAAGCGACTCCACCTTGGGGAAGACCCTAGATTATGGAGAAGTGAAAATATGTGTGCACCGAACTGAATTTGAACCTGTTCGTATGGATATTTTGGCCATATGTCCTACCACAAGAGCCATGGGTTTTACATTCTTTACTTCTTTTTTTTTTAACCACATCTTTCACTAGTCAGTCCCAATTGCCAACAAGCGAAGCGGCAATATCATCAATGCCAAGAAGTATATCAAAAGTACTACTTCTTCATGTACACCACAACTACGTAGATGTTTCTGCACAAGTTGGGAAGGTTTAAGATGCTGTCGAAAACGATCAAGTAAATATTGGTTGGTTTGACCAATATAACAGGCATTGTAACGCGGACAGGTAATTTTGTACATAATTTTGCTTCGAATCGTCTTTTCGACGCTCGTTTTCAAAGATGGTAAAACAGTTTTAACTTATGTAACTTCAAAACAAGGTGCAAGATGCATTAGAATTCCTTAGGATTCTTCAGTTGCAGCTGCGTATTCGTTTTTTTCTATCGATTTGACGTTCGCTGTTGTTACTCACAGGCAATAAACATCAAAACAAGATGGACTGATGATGGGAATATTTGCAGAAATATATTTCTCGAATTTGATAGAACATAATGTCATATATTGGACTCTTGTTGCACATCTTTCACTTTCAATATGTTTTTGAGGACCGAAGATTAGCAGTGTCTTCGTATTTTTTAGCACCCCCATCCCCCTCCCTGCCACGAAAAACAAAGCAGTTCTAACACGTCTTACTTTGGAAGTGTTTGACTGTGGATTCTTTCGCTAACGACAGGAAAGTTGATTCGATTGTATTACACGTTACTGTGAAGTCTTGTTTTTTCAATCCTTTACAATAGCGAATGGATCGGCTTTAACGTCTAGTCCATCACATAGTCAGGACTCGGTGGATGGGAAGAAAAAAGGACTCGTGAAGAATATTTTTAAAGTTGGGGGTGGAAATCGAAGTAATAGTGAGCCAAACTTGGGTAAGACATTTTTTCGTTGTGTTCTTTTGAATTGTAGAAGTTAACTTTCGCGTTCTTAGTGAACTTATGAGTTTTTGCCACACGCTTTATAAGGTTGAATTTTCAACAAAGTCTATGGCTTAGCGTATGATACTGTACAGATACCCTCTTTTTTAATGCTTGTAGTAAATTTTTAGCAACGTTTTACAGTCATTTTGACATTCTTTTTCAAAACTTCTCTATTACCATAGAGGTATTTTGTATTATTAAAATACTGAAGAAAACCCAATAACACAGGAATGTTGGAGAAATTAGCCTTTCTGAGCATGCTTCGTCAGAGATAATAGCATTGACTTGGGCACATTCACGACGGGCTACTGCAGGGTACCTCACCCTGCACAAACTTTTAAGGATGTGTGTTGGCGAGGCCTTGAAGTTAACAAACAAAATTAACAACAGACAGAGAGCGCTTGCAAACAAACGAAGCTACTGGCGTTGCACTACTTATGTTGGAGTGGGTAAATTACATATTGGGAGCAAAAATACTGTTATCTTTTTTCAGAGATTACACAGGATGATAAAATGTCATTACAATGGTAACATGAACGTTTCGGATAAACTTTGTTATTATATTACCCCAAGCGTATCTGAACATGTGAATCTTACTAAGCTGTTACTCGTACTACTACTCTTACTACTACTACTCTTACTACTACTACTACTACTACTACTACTACTACTACTACTACTACTACTACTACTTTTACTACTACTACTACTACTACTACTACTACTACTACAACTACTACTGGTACTACTACTACTGGTACTACTACTACTAATGCTACTGGTACTACTGTTCATCAGCAGCATCATTACCATTATCATCATCATCATCATCATCATCATGATATTCCTCATCTATCATGTGATACCATGTGGGAAAGGGGTTTTTGATGAAACAGCTTTCCAAACACCATAAGATTTATTATTTTTTTACCATAAGATTGTATCTTTTAAAATTTGAAGATTTGGAAAATCAAACAAAGTCTCGTGAGTGTTGTGCAGCTGCAGTGATCAACGAAATAAAATACAGCCAGGCAGAAATTAGTTAGACACATTCAAGATATACTGTATTTTTCGTGACGCGAGGGTTTAGGTGTCAAACACAGGTGTATCCATAATTTGACCTTATTAAACGTTATGGTTTATTATTTTCTGCGAATGGAGGCTAATAAATTTCAGTTAAGATTTTAGAAGTAGGATTGTAATAACATTCTGATATTTGGTTTATTACCAGTGAGAAATGATGTTCGTGGAGCTCTTGCAGCAGCAAGTCAGCCAATGGTAGGTACTGGCCTTTTAACTCAATTTCCTTTATTGTTGTTGTAATTTTCCGTGCTTTCATGAGATGTCAGTTTATTTCATTTATAAACAGCCTCTTTTCCGTAACTAATTTTTTATGGCTAGATAATAGTTTACTCTAGTTCTAATTAAACGGTTTTACATTTTGTCAAGCGTAGTTAACACGGGGGCTATTAATTTCCAGTTCACTGAGAATACTTATTTACTGTATATAGATAGTTGTTTAAAAATATATTTAATTCTCTTCTTCTGTATCTTTAGTACAAAAAGTGCCCATAAGAAATTTCTTCGGTCATAATCTACTTTCTAATGATTATTACGCAGTTGTTAATCTTAAAAGTTTGACCATGAGCTTGTATTTGTAACGTTATAATTAATTTAGGGGTGTAACAATATTTAAACGTACATAGTCTGCCTCTGGTGGGAAAAGGTGGGATAGTGTTACTGCTCATTCACTTTCTCGTCATCTTGTGACTTACTTTGGCTTTATCTTCGCGATTTTTTACTTTTAATTATGCCGCTGGACGTCAGAAACAACTACAGTGAGCAGACGAAAAGTTCATTTGGGGTTTTGTTTTAATGTTTTTATTGTAATTAGTATGTACAGCAATGTTTTAATATCTGAGCCTTTTATTTTATCATATTATTAGCCGTGGCTTAGAGGAGCCGTGGCTTAATGGTTAGTGCACTGCACAGTAACCAAGAGTTCCGGCTTCGATTCCTTGAGCTGTCGAGGAGAATTTAGAACTTTGCGAAAAGAAAAAGCCATTGGTTGGCGTCAGGAAGGGCATCCGGCCAAAAAAATTCCTCACTGCCAAATCAAAGTCCCTGTGAAGGGCACCGTCTGAGCCCCAATTGCTGGGGAAAAATGACGTTAAAACTATAAAAAAAAAAAAATTAATTAATTTTCA
>RDPX01000095.1:1296658-1326431 GCA_003991215.1 Morbakka virulenta | reverse complement strand
GGCTTAATGGTTGGGGGACGGCACAGTAACCAAGAGTGCCGGGGTCGATTCCCCGAGCTGTCGAGGAGAATTTAGAACTGTGCGAAAAGAAAAAGCCCTTGGTTGGCGTCAGGAAGGGCATCCGGCCAAAAAATTCCTCACTGCCAAATCAAAGTCCCTGTGAAGGGCACCGTCTGAGCCCTCATTGCTGGGGGAAAATGACGTTAAAACTATAAAAAAAAAAAAAAAAAAAAAATTAAAAAAAATTATTTTTCCCCTAGTTTTTGGATTTTGCTTCTTTTTAAAAGCTCTGCAGCATATGTTGAGTTTGTTAGCACCCAACATACATCTTGATTCTTTTGCAGCTGTTAGAACTTTTATATATGTTTACAGGTTATGACAGTTCTTTGCCCCTTTGTTACTGATATTTTTACTGATATTTCGTTAAACCCAGATTTTAGCTCTTTGTCCACAGGCCTATGTAGGCATGTCGTGATACCCTGTTATTTAAAGAGCATTTTTGACACACACATACACACATACATACATGCATACATACATACATACATACATACATGCATGCATGCAGAGATGCTGTCGCTGTCGACAAATACTGTTTGAATTTCCAAATCGTGCCTCTGCAGCCGTGCATTGTTGTTATTGATCTGAGCTGAAATCAGCAGTGGCCCTGATGGTTGACATACTCACAATTGTTTAATATTTTAAAGGTCAACCCTGCCTTTTTGTACCATGCGTGTTATAAGCATTTATTTCATCTATTTTTATTTCTGTTATTATTGTTATTAGGTCAATGGCAGGCATAATACAGATCGAAGGTAAGAGGAAATGCAGTAGACTAGATTACAGGCACCAAGCTGTACACTGTTACACCCTATTATACAATTTTTAAACTTATATTTTTTCTTCATTGTTTAATGGATTGTTGCCAATGGCTATAACATATCACCTAAGTCAACTTGATTTGGTAAAGATTGTGTGTCTGACCTGCATAGTGGGATATTGCGGTCAGACCAGACCAGTATTGAGCATGAATGACGTTTTCAGCAAGAGAACTGAAGGTAACGGATGGTAGCATCCTTCTAAATTACTTTATGTTAAAGCACCAGAAATGAATCTTGATTTTTATGACTTTATGATGTGATGCACCAAACACCCTGACAATACATTCCGCATTAGTCAACACAGAGGGTTGCATGGGGATTGTTTACGAGCTCCTTCCATACCCCCACAAGCTACCTAACCGCCATCTGTTAAAATTTTATAAATGATTAATGAGGCTAGCAAGATTTAGCTCTATTACAGAGGCCTATTTGTTGGAGGCAGGTAGTGTAAAAGTGCACAAATCGTTATTATGTTTACATTGATATAGTGCGTTTTTTACTACGCAAAAAAGCAGAATGCTTTTAACACGCTTAGGGCCGCTAAGCCGTAAAACCCTACCATTATAAGAAGCACTAGAAGGCCTAGTTTTTTACGCAAGTTTCCGTTGTAACTGATGATAACTTTACTTTCCCCAGCAGAATATTACACCAGACTTTAAAAGACAGTCCAGTTTTTTTCGTTGGGTAAGGTAGGAATACCGGATACCCACTTTGCTCTCTCATACGTATAAATCTACAGAAATCGTTTCAAAACATACAAATACATACATACATACATACATACATACATACATACATACATACATACATACATACATACATACATACATACATACATACATACATATCTGTGGTGATTGCTCCATCTTGATAGATGTTTGCCATCTATGACTTCAGCTATTGTCAGTAAAATTGCTGGCTTTCCTTGCGTGACCTCGTAGGTGACTTTGGAGGCCAGCCTCTGATCTTCAATGCTTGAAAGATAGGTGACAGATGAAAGAAGTAGCTTCCACCGGGTTGATGGAATCACTTTGTGAAATTTGGTGTCTGTGTACAGCCATGTGTCTTTTGAGAGCTGGTCCTGATTTACAAACCTTGCCACAGATCACACATGACAGTTTGTTTGGGCTTAGAGTGAGGTTAGAAAGTGGCCTTGATCGGACATGGGACATGGGACTAGAAGAATACGATCACATTTGTCACACTTCCAGCTCTTTGTGCTTTCATCAACGTTGTTCTCCCAGCCTTCTCGCAATATGGAGTTTTATATATATATATATATTGAGTGTTCAAGTATTTTGCTATTTGTTACCCACGACTGGCATGTTATTTGGGGTTATATTTTGACTGTAACGTTATCGAAGAATATATCGTGTTAATTTTTCGATAAGCACCACCCTGGATAAATGCCGTGTGTTTAATCCAAGTAATAATGGAAATTTAATTTTTTGCAACCTACAGAAGACGCAGTTGTTAAATGTAATAATGTTTCCTTTTCTTTATAAGTTTTTTTCTTTGGTTGACAGGATGATGGCCGATCGCCCATTTTTAAGCTGGTCAATCGAGGAGGTCCAGAACTGGATGGACGACGAAGGTCTTGGGCTCTATTCATCAATAATAGGCAAGGTTATTCACAGAGGGGAGGAATTGATTAAGATGACAACTGCCGACATGGAGCGGGAACTTGGAATGACAAACCCTTTACATCAAAAGAAAATGGTCTTGGCATTGCAGGTAAAATTACGCAGCTTTTTATGCGTAAAGTTGCACTACACTTGATTCNCAGAAGACGCAGTTGTTAAATGTAATAATGTTTCCTTTTCTTTATAAGTTTTTTTCTTTGGTTGACAGGATGATGGCCGATCGCCCATTTTTAAGCTGGTCAATCGAGGAGGTCCAGAACTGGATGGACGACGAAGGTCTTGGGCTCTATTCATCAATAATAGGCAAGGTTATTCACAGAGGGGAGGAATTGATTAAGATGACAACTGCCGACATGGAGCGGGAACTTGGAATGACAAACCCTTTACATCAAAAGAAAATGGTCTTGGCATTGCAGGTAAAATTACGCAGCTTTTTATGCGTAAAGTTGCACTACACTTGATTCAAGAAACTACTACTACTACTACTCTACTACTACTACTACTACTACTACTACACTACCTTATGATGGTGTTTACATTATCTGAATAGGGTTAACTCATATTAGAGACGAGTCTAAATTTTAATGCGAGTATACTTTGTTGACTTTGTACTTATTTTCATTTTGACTCGTGACTATAAAGACCTATTTAATAACTCTAACTGTTACTGTCACGACTTTTCGGTTTTGTTATATCTCTATGATTTCGGCTGCTGCGCCGATCATTCGTATCGTTAGACCTGCCATTTGGGACCTTGTTTTTATCAATGCAAAGTTGGCCTATATGCATTTTAATTGAGTTTATCATGTTTCCTACTTTTACGGCGACATGACCTCACAGTGTTTTCGTGAAATAGTTTATGCACCTTACCAGTCAGGACATATAAATTTTTAACATAAAAATTAATTGGCACTCCTTAATTTTGATTTTGTACCTTCAACACCTTAAAGTTAAATTTCAGATGTTGACCGAGATTATTGACTGCGATAAATTTATTTGATACTTGAGGCAAGAGTTTACAAAAGATCAAATTGTCACTAGTAGACAGTGATATTAGACAATAACGAAAGCCCAGAAAAGTTGATAAAATTTAATTAAAATGCATTTTGCACTGACGTTCCGAAGTAGTAGTTGTTGTTAACCAACCCCCTTGCAATCCATATTGGCAGTCAGCAGTTGCCTACATTTGCAGCCAACGTTGTTTTCTCTTTCGTCTAGATGATTACCTAGTTAGGAGTTGCTAGAACAACGTCCTTGCTGCCATTGTTGAGATACTCTATGATCAACTACTACTTCCTAATTAAATATGTGCAAAACCGTATCACAATGAAAAGTGATAGGTTACAGTTTGACTGTACAGCAGTACATTTGCTGTCGAATTTGTCAATATTGGATGGTTAAAGTGATACTTGACCCATTGCTTCCTGTGTATCTCCGAAGGAGACTCTTAAACTCAATTCGTTGTTTCGCAGGAAGTTATTCAATGCATCTGGATGACGAACTGTGAACCTGATAAACCCGATTGCAATACCATCACTTGTTTTGTATGCAATTTTGCGTTCATTGATATTGCCATTGCCGATGCCAAATGAACGCATTTATTTTGATCTATAACATTACTATATAAAAGTATTTGTATTTTCTGGACCATGGCAGAGGTTAAGGTTTCAGTTTGTGTATATATATATATATGTTCTCTATTTATTTTGTTTGTTTGTACGTATGTATGCGGTTACAAATATGTGTGTATATATTATAAGAACATAATATGTGCAATATTTTTTATTCTTGGCACTGCCACTCCTTTGTTTTGTAGTTTTATGACAAAATGGTATTGTGTCAGTAGATAGTATTGGTTTTTGTTAGCTGGTCGTGGCTATTGCAGTTATCACATTAATTACACCTGATTACACAAGTTGCTTACACCTAGTATATGGTATCTGTTACAACACGTATCTCAATTTAAAACTTAAATTATTAGGCAATGCAGTTTTCGGATATCGATTTCATGGGACGTTTGGATCATAGTTGGACAGCTCGTAAGTGATACGCAAATGTTAATAAATAATATCTTGGATTACATACTTTGGATAGTACTGAATAATATTTCTGTTTATAATATGATCGTCAGTTTATTTTTAACAGCCAGTCAAAAAGTGGAAGTCTGTATTTGATCCCCATTAGGTTTTCCACACTTTCAAATATCATTTGGCTTGTGTTTCCTCTTTCTGGGTTGTTGGACAAGGCAAGGGCAGCTAGTCTCTTAGCGTGCTTACCTCTCTGGGTGGGGTATTAGGGTTTGGATTTCAATTAAAGTTGGGGTTACTTCAGCTGGACCTGACCTTGGACAGGGCACCCAGCGCTCAAGTCGCCTGGTAGCGGTTTTGGCATGACCTGGGTTCATTGGGTACTTGCCACAAGAGCCTGTTGCATTCTTAGCACAAACGTTCATTACTTTGAAAATAGTCATCCATGCGTCATATGTAAGAGCAGATATATTGTCAAAGGGTTCTTTGTGTTTTATATTTTGCGAAATGTGTGTTGTTTTTTACGTTTATTTTGTTCCTTTTGTTGTTTGTTCTTTGGGGCGGGGAAGTTGGCTGACTGTTACTTCAACCCATGTGTCGTTTCATGAAATCGTGCGTAGATGATTCCTGAAATTTCGGATAATTCTTTTTTATTTGTATTGCATTTCCCCAGTCCTTAACAGATTTAACTTCTAAAATTTACTGATGCTTCCAACCTATCTCTCACATTGTAATATTATTTAGTGAAAGTCGAGGCGACGTTCTAGCGTGTACTGTGGCCACAAAAACCGACTCGCCATGATAATGATACCTTCATTGTTTAACTTTGTCACCCCTTTCCTCATCAATCGTAAAAAATGTCAGAAACGTTCAGAGACATAAATAGTGAAATTTTAAGGTTTTCAAAGAAACCTTATTCATCTTTATATCCGTGACATACAATTAATCTTAATAAATTTTAAGAATGTATTGGTGACTTTTGTAGGTTGGCTTGATGACATCGGGCTACCACAGTACAAAGACATTTTCTTTGAAAGCCGAGTGGACGGACGTGTTTTGCATCATATGACATTGGTATGTAATAAGGCTTGACTAAACTTTGAAAATGTGAATAATTCAGCTTGTTGCTCGGACAATTCTTTTAATTGAACCCGGGAGTGATAAGCTGATCCACATGCGGCTACTCCCATAGCGACATACCTTACTGTTAACGTTTTAAAGTTGATGCTGTGTATTTTCCCGTTGTGTTTTTTATTCATTGCCCTTTGTTTGTACTATTGTCAACCTCATCAATAAGTTTACAGCAATAAAAGAAACCTTTAGGTTATAGTTCGTATGTATACATGCGTACGTACGTTGAGACATTGTAAATATAGGTTCTTATTTGTACTGCAGCAATTAATAAAAATGGAGTACTGTGTTAACAGATCATCTCTGGACTTTAAAAGCACTGTATTGATAGTCTCGGAGAGTTTAAGGGCCAGCGATATACCCGGATATTTGAAATCGGCTTTGCAGGGCATCATTACATAACTGTATAATGCCAGTTCGGTTACTGTTAACTCTTGTATGAAGTGGGACGAAGAACTAACTTAATACACCTGGAAATAAAGTAATGGTATTAAATATAATAAAATACAAGCTTTTTCATCTCTTTTGGTATTGTGTGTGAAAATTAACTTTAAAATGACACACCAAAAAAGACAGGCAAGCCCATCCTTGTTCCAAAAAGTAACGTCACATAAACAATTATAATCATGTGATAGCTGATTTTTTTGTTTTCTACGTAGAAATGCCCACGTTTGTTAACAACATGCCGTTTTTGATAATTGTGAGGGTTGGGTCTTGCAATGCTTTTAATATTGTTATGATCATATTTTAGACATGATAATAATGACGTTAGAAACTTTGAATCAAACTCACGTATTTTTCCGTATTTAAATTTTGACTGAACATAAAGATAAACAGCAATAAATGCCTCGAAAAGCAAAATCCTTTTTTTTTAATGGTAAAACGAAGTAACCACACACACATTTGTACGATGCAGACTGAGAACCCATTGCTTCGTATGTAACGTTAGTGTAGTAACAACACTGTCATATATCATCGTCTATCTGGAATTTACGGCCTTTGCTGTGAACGTATTTGGAACTAGACAGCATGTTCGGGTCTTGCTTATCGAGTTGTTCACTGTGTCAACCAACGTTAACATAGCCTTCATGGACTAACACCCGGGGGCTGAAGTAAATAAAAGGTGTAAACTATTATGTCGCAGTTCAAAGGGGAACAATATTGTAAATTGTTGTCAACGTGTCGCATTCAGTACATCATTGCATGGCAAAACTGGATAGAAACGGATGCTTTGATTATAGTACTGCCTGTACGAAAGAGTTTGCACCGGCATGTGTATCCATTTACAACCCTTAATGAAAACTCCTGATGGTTTCGAGTTACAAAAAGGCAGCTTGCAAAGGCACAGTGACTAAATAATTATAAAACCAGCGGAACAAGCTGATAAAATTTGTTGTTGGCACCATTACGCGACTGCTGGAAAAGGTGGTTATGATTTACCTAAATTTGCCTAAAGTAGAGTAGTATTGCAAAGGTAGCAAATGTTCCACGTTCGTGGATTGGCTTTAGATGCTTTTGAGAAATCATTTACGTAGTGTACATATAAAAGGCATAGAAATGGTCAACTTATTACTTAACTGCAATAGCATAGAATCGTTTTGCTACCCTGTAAAAATACCATAGTATGTAAACCGAAACAATTGGTGTGGTTAGTTTCAATAATAGTGTTGGGTTTGAAAATTATAAGGAATGACGGACTATATTAAGCAATCGCGCTTGTGATAGAGGTTGGTTGAAGCCAGTTGGAAGCCAGGTGAGGGCCAGCACCTGGAGTGAGTCACTGATAATATCTCTACCCACATTAATGTCGTACATGAATGTCGAGATTCAAGAGCTGTTCATAGCATAGAAAGACCTGAAGATATGAATAATAAGCAGAGTAACGGTGGTCTATTAAGGTATACCGAAAACAGGTGGAAAGGAAAGAGCTATGTGTAACACCTGGCGTTGATTAAAACGTTTACGGCAGGACCGTAGTATATGGCAGCTATACTGCACAACCGTACGTACCAACGTAATTGTGAGGAGCATAAGCAACTTTAGATTCATGGCCTTTTATGTGCACTGCCTTAATACTCTTATAAGCACTTTTTCTTTTTCTTCAGGATGATCTCTTCAATTTAAAAGTGTTCAACACCCTTCACCACACTTGCCTTAAAAGGTCAATTCAACTTCTTAGGTAAGTATTGCGGTGTTAAAGAGTGATGCTAAAGTGGTAGTCAAGCTCCGGCGCAAATTTTATTTTTATTTATTTTGTCATTCTTGTTTAAGGTTGTTTTTTGTTTGTTTGGGCACGAGATCACTGTGATAACCACGTGTCTTTAATGACGATATAAATTGACGTCACTTTTTTTAAAATTCATTTACTTTGCGGAAATAAAACCCGCAAGCTTTGGGAATGACATCCATCAAGAAAGATGCCAATATACCTGGTAAATGTGTAAATTAAGTTGCTCTGAGCATCAATTAAGTGCGTGTTTTTTTGTACGAAGTTTTTGGCGAAGTGAAGAAAATGTGTGTACCGAAGTGGATTTTTTTTCTGCTCTACGTTTTTATATTTTCTACAAGACCAGCTCGTGGAAATAGAAGTGTTAAAATGTTTTGTTTGATAAGTAATCAGCAGGGCAAAGCGAAGGTTTGCAAAGTTTTTTTCGGTACAAATTTTAGTCATTGTTTTGATGTAGAAAGATGAACCTACATTCCTGCGTATAAAACATGTTATATAGATGAGAAACTATTATGTGAAATGTATATTTATATAAATTTGCTAAAAGAAGTACATGGCACTGCCCAGGACACCTGGATAAGTAGTAAAAGTGACATTGAAGCATTACTCATAGGATGAATACGTAAAATCGAAATCAATCAGACATCAAAATCTAACCTGACTGGCCCCCATACCTTTAACTTTACTAAGCAATTATTAAGTTTTTTACTTTGCCAGTCGAAATTCATCTTTCGATTTTAGGTCCTTATCTTTGATGAAGGGTCAGATTGACCCCCTTTTTTAGTCATCCTTTGACTCCATTCGGACCATACTCAAACGTGGAATTTTATAAACAGAAATTTATATAGATATTAATTTTGGGTTAGAGCTTCAAACATGAAAAGCGTCATAAGATTAAAAGCACCGCTGTGATTTTAATTTAAATATTTCCATGATTCTTACCCTAGTGCGAGAGCCTCCTCACATAGCATATGTTCCACGAGACAATGAAAAATTGCTGTTGAGAGCCCACTGTCAGTATTTTAGTGAGGAGGGGGGGACTCAAATCAGGCCTCTGCTGGCCGTGAACTATATACAGTGCTTGCCGCTGGATTTTATTGATTTCTAGTATAACATAATCGAGTGAATGATGGACAAAGAATATTATTTTTAACGTATGAGGCATCACAAGGGAGATCGATTTTTCATTTTTGGTTATATTCATTGCCTTACTCTCGTGGCCACAGTACTTTATGAGACATTAGTAATTTTTTTCCTTTCCTTTTCTGATGGTGCCGAGTGCTCCTATTACAATAGGTATTACTTCCGTTTTTATTTTTTGCACGCTTTTTATCTCAATTTTTATATCTTTATATTTGCCCTTATTTTATCATGTTATTATTATATGACTTGAAAGTTTAGATATTATGTGAACAGACGATTTGTTAGCATCAGGTGGCAGCCCTCATTCTAAGATCAATTCATTGTGTATCTAAAAATTATTGCACTTCCTAATAAACATATTTTTATGGCTCTAAAGTAGATGTTAGGGCTTATTAGCACAAGCTAAGAGTGGAAGGCTTTTGAAATCGTGCTCAATCTTCGAATTGTTATAGGTATTACCTTCCTCTCCCCATATTCCAGATTCTTTTTAACTCCTATTTTGGGTCTTAATAAAGGTCCACTTTTTCACGTTTTCGCACCATCGCTGGAGCGTCTAATGGGCAAGCAGCCTCAAAAACCTTGGAAGTTCGTGTTTCCTTCTCAAAAACTACTATATCTGGTATTGAGAGTTTCAGAACCTTATCTGTTGGGATATTCATTCCCCACAGCAGTTTTTTTTCATTTCCAGCCACTATGGTCCTCTTATACCAATTACTAGCTTGTCTGCATAACACTATTGCCTTTGAAAATGGTCAATCAGACCATTTTTCATTGTTTTAAAGGTTAATATTCTTGTATATTTGCCAATATATTGCCTTGCCTATTGTACCTCCCATGCTTTTATTTTCTCTGAAGAAGATTCAGAAATGTGTAAATTGAATTCAGAAGTTTACTGTGCAACAGTTCCTTCCTGTTCTCCACACTTTCCATAGAGGGGAGGCTGCGTTCCTTGTCAATGTGGTGTTTGTTGGCCTTTGTTCTAATTTTCAGTTCTTGTGCTGTGATAAGTGCACCTTTGGTGGCTTACTTTAGGTCACCCTTTTGCAACCACACAATTTTGATAACTCGTCAAATCTTTCGCCTCTCTTTCACCCCTTCTCCTCCTCTTTTTCACCACGTTTTCACCTCTTTTTCTTGAAATGTATATTCTTCAAACGTCATCTATGGGTGAAGTTCCTTGCTTTTTAACTTAATTTACTAACTTCCCTTGTTTCTTGACTTTTTCTTGAAACTCGTTTACATTCCATGTAAGAACGTCTGCTCCATATCTCAGAAGTGACACTTCCCATCGTTTGGTGTCATTATTTGCCCCTGTCGTGTAAATTTAAGCTCATAATAATATTGACTCCCCGCAAGTGTTCGTTTTGAATAACTATTTCATCTTCCTTTCCTTTATCGTGTCAAGCTCTATAATATCAAAGTATTTATATCCTATATCATTAACTTCTTTAATGTTTTTTCTATTGGTTAGCCTTATACCTTTACTTTTGACCAGTTTGCCTCGTTTCTTGATAGTAAGACCACACTTCTTTACCTCAAATTCCATGCCATTAACATGGCTTATTATTTGTTTTTTCAACTATCAATTTCATTCTTGGTCTTTGCAGCCCCAAAGTTTTTCCTAAATTGGTTCCTTGTGCAGTACGTCTTTTTGTAATAAAGTATAACTGAATTTGTTGATCTTCCAATAACTGCAGTGATTAGCTGTGGAATTTTAAACAGTTAATTTCATTTTTACAGACGTGATAATGTGGGGGCAGATCCAGAGTTATGGTCTGGTGATAATTTTTTTTAAATATGTATATTTTATTTAATTAAAGTTGTGGTATTGTGTCACAGTTTGTTAGATTCTTTATGTTTTTGATGAATATCCGTTTCCAGCCAGTGTTAGCGATATTAATAATAATCTTTTTTTTGTTTATTTTTAATTAGAAGTGTTCTCTTTCAGCATCCACCCATTAGTCGTTTTTTAACAGAAACATCTTTCATCGCGTACTCTACTTGTAATATTCAAAATCAAACTTTTACACATTATGAAATTGGTAAATTAGTGGAATGTGTGCATTGTTTAATATTATGTTATATCAAACAATTTTTATCTTTTCTATTATTATTGTACCGTATATTTTTTGCTACATATTTGATTTCATTTTTTTTGTTTGATTTATACTTGCTTTTTTATGATATTAAATATTGTGCCCAATTTGTTTTTATTCCAACAGACACCAAAGGTTTCATCCGGGGTACTTACAACCAGCAGTTAATCAGGTTTGAAGTCGTTTCTTTTTTCACCAATTCTTTAAATCCCCAAACCAAGTTGCCAATGATTTTACCTGTACGGTATTAGTTGGCCCCTAACAGACCAGGCGTCAATGTCAGTGCGAATATCAACAATGACTTATTTCAACCTCTGCTCAACGTGATCTTTATCTTCCTCCACGTCTAAACGAAGCTGTTTCTTCCATAAAGAAGTGCTTTTCTATATTTCTTCCACCGATATCTCCTCCAATGAAATAAAAACCCAAACAAACTATTTTTAGACTGACACCAATTGATAGTTGTCAGCATCTTGCAGAAACATGATGAAGGTCACATTGTGCTGCTCAAATATTGCATACGCTGAACTGGGGTCTCAAATTTGGTAAGACTCGCATAATTTTTAACCGATACCTTTGATATATTGCAGACTCTGGAAATTCTCATGTAACTCGGTTTCTCTATCATTGAAAAAAATACTCCACATAAGTTGTTTAATTTTGGGGTGTTGGGGTACACCTGATATGAAATATAGTCAAACATACGGTGGACGTATTTTACCAACTTGTTATGGATACACTAGATAGACCCATGGTCACGAAGTTTTAAGTTCATTTCAGATATTGACTTTAGCGTAAAATAGAGTTTTAACGTGACATATAGAATTCTAGAGCTATGTCGACAAGTGTATGCCAGATATTGTACTGCTCCTCCAAATGGGTATTACCTTAATGTGGATTTAACTTTTGTTAAGTCAGGGTATTGTGTGGTAGACAGGGTCTGATCTCGCTTCGTTTATTCTGTTTTCGATTTTTTATGACAGTTCTAATCAAACGCATTCCCCCATCACCTGGGAATCCTTTAAAGGTCTTCGGAACCAAGACTGAATTTTCTTGGAGAGTGTATACTCTCTTTAGGGCTCCAATTTCTCTTTTACAGAAGCTTTCCTGTATTCCGATTGTTATTTTTGCGCTTTATTAGACAAGCCGCAATGATAGTGCTCGTAATAGGAACACCGGTATTTACCCTTGTTTAGACTACATTCAATTTCATAGACGTCCTTTCCATTAATATTCCTCGAGAGGGTCTGGTGAAATCCAGGTAGGGGTGCGGGGCCATTTTTAATTCGATTTTTCACTTTTTTGCAATTGGGTTCCCCGCTAACCGACTAAAAGGCAATAGTGTTATGCAGACATGCTAGTAATTGGTATAAGAGGACCATCGAGAAGGAATATTTACTTTATACAGACAATATAAAAGAACCAGTAACAACGCAGAAATGTAGGAGTTAAAATCCGTGCAGCAAACATAAAAGGGTTTTTAAAAGATGTATATCCATGATTACTGCATTTGAAAATAGGCTTGAGATACTGAATCTTTTAATTAGGCCCCATTATATTGGTAGAACAGTTGCTGAGAATTCATCTTTAGATGTTGGGGTCAGATGTTTTATGTTATACTGAACTTTGATTTCTGCAATGCCTTTGCATAAGATAAGATCCTTGCAGTAGTGTTAAAAAGTTGTACCCGGAAATATTCCTTAACTGTAGCTAAACCCATAGTCTTACTTCGTAGTTATAGTCTTCAAGAAAATCCGAGAAAAATATCAGGAGAGGTTTATCAGTCAATTAACCTTGTTTTACTCATTAGCAAGGCGCTAAAGAAATGAATAGGCTTAAGAAGACCTTGAGAGGACAGGTCTTTTTTCGAATGTTCAGTAGAGATTTCGTTCATCTCTATCAAGTAATGATGTTCCTCTTGTTGTAACTGAGAAAACTGAGAAAATTTGGTATACATTTTAATAATTAACGTTAGTCGGGGACTATACTGCTGTAAAATTAAAGCAGCACTTCATCGAAAAGTGGTAATTAACTTTTTGTGAAGTGGAACCAATAAGAAGTATTTCTCTGGTATCCTGGTTATAGTGGTTTGATTATATTTTCTAAAGTTAATACCGCTGTGTTTCGTATTTCTTGTTTTGCTCCTAGTTTGCTACGTTTAGCATAAACTATGCTAATACGTTATTAGCATACATTATGAAAAACATGTAATACATTAGAAGCCTTTACTACTTTAACAGATGACTGGACGTGAGAATGTTATGCTTTGGACCAATGCCCGTGTCATGGAATGGTTACGATCAGTTGATCTTGCAGAATATGCCCCAAACCTAAGAGGAAGCGGTGTCAATGGAGCTTTAATGGTACTGTTCATTTAATTTGCCATTTTTTGAAACATTTTTTTGACCCCTACTACATATTTTGTACTAAAATACTTTAACCAACACCCAACTGGATTCACAATTTTTAACTTGAAGATGTCATGTTGGTAATATCCTAGCACTACCCAACTGAAATATATATTGTATGGGTTGCAGTGTGAATACTACACTCATTGATAATAAGGACAATAAATATTTATCTTCTGCATGCTACATTCACAAATACCGTAGATACCACACTATACAGAATTTGAATGAAGTTTGAGCCTTTGCTCCGTTTATTATAGAATCTTTATTACTACAGGGCGATATCTTTTCACTGCAACTTTTTAAACATGCATGAAAACATCATTTTTGGTGGAAGATGGTAAACAACCTCCCGTCTGCCAGCGACACAACATTGGTATTAAAAAAAGTCAGAGTAACTAGTGAGAGATTAGGTTTAATATTGAACACAAGTAATACCAGGATAGTGGTTGTTGACGAAAAGTATGATGGATCTCAGTTTGAAATCAGCAAAATGCGAAAAGTAGATACGTTATTCAGCTGTGTGGGTTCCTGCATAAACAATACCCCTAACTGACCAGAAGAAATAAATTTAACTGGTCAGCTGTGGTACGAAAATCAGCGACAGACCTTACTAACATAAAGAAATAACATTGAAAAACGTACATGAAAAAAGTGACATTAGACTGAGGCCAAATGTTAGGTTATTAATATCTGTTTTNCATTGGTATTAAAAAAAGTCAGAGTAACTGGTGAGAGATTAGGTTTAATATTGAACACAAGTAATACCAGGATAGTGGTTGTTGACGAAAAGTATGATGGATCTCAGTTTGAAATCAACAGCAAAATGCGAAAAGTAGATACGTTATTCAGCTGTGTGGGTTCCTGCATAAACAATACCCCTAACTGACCAGAAGAAATAAATTTAACTGGTCAGCTGTGGTACGAAAATCAGCGACAGACCTTACTAACATTAAGAAATAACATTGAAAAACGTACATGAAAAAGTGACAAATTTTTGCCCGCCATTAGTAAAGCCCGGGTAAAATCATCATACAACAACACTTATACTTGACACTGTACACACATACCCACCATACTAGTTATCTGAGATGTCAATCAGGGTTACTTAACAGCCTGTTATCCCTGGCAGGCAATATCATTGCCACCAAGGGTGCTGGCTTTCAAGGTCAAGGGCAAAAATTTGGTCAAGCAATGTTACTTTGTGGAATATTTTGTATATGATAAGTGTAAAAATATTGTTGCGTAAAAGATATAGTTGTAAAATGATCAGACTGATACCTCGCAGTGGTAGATCACATGTTCATTCTAGTCATGGTCACTGGTTCGAACCAAGTTCCGTGAACTCTATTTTACACTTCTCTCCATCTAAGTATATTTTAATTCGCTTCTGCTCATTAGTGTGTGTAAATATAAGTAATAAATCAGCTGTGAGAGATTTTAATCACAATATTATTGCACTGGTTTTGACTAAGTTTGTCTTAGTCAATGTAAAAACTAACAATTGATAGAAAAAAGGGGGTTTTTGCTGTCCATGGGAAAAAACCACTTTGTTTAAAATATAGTTTTCCTCCATCTCTTGCATCAAGGATTAAAAGATAATGGATGAGAGAGTTCTTCATCAATATTAATCTATAAAATTATTTTAATGTAACTTATTTGTTACTCTCTTCATATTAGCTACGCATATGCTAACTGAAAGTTCGTGTTTTTGTTATATTTCTAGGTAAACGGCCCTCTTAGTAATTGACTCCACCTTGCGCCCTTGCCAGGAGTAAGCAAGATTAAAAAAAACCTGCCCCATCTTGGTCGCATAACCGAAAATGCACTGTAACTCGTTTTTGGAATTAAGGGAATAACTGAAAAAAAATTTCCTACCAGTCCGAAATAATCAGAGCTCTTTATATATTTTTTTAACTTACTTCACGCTGAGCAAAGCTTGAGCTGCTTCATTGTAGAGTACTACTTTTGACTAACTTTGTCACCCATACTTTAAATATCTTTTTGTTTGTTTTATTTTTTTCAACTGAGACTTCCAACCTAAGTAGTGTTTCTTTTACTTTAAAACTGTTTGGTAGAAAGTAATTTATCTGTATTTTAAGTCGGGAAATGATCCATATGATGCGATCCTGAATTTACATAATTGACATTACTTTTATAGGTTCTTGAGCCACGTTTCAATGCCGAGACATTAGCCAACCTCCTTTCGATTCCAGCAAATAAAACGCTGTTGCGACGCCACGTTGGAACCCAGTTTGCTACGCTTGTTAACGAAACTTGCCTAAAGCAAAAAGAGTTAACAGCAAAATCGTCGGATTTTGTGCCATTAAATTCATCGGAAAAGCATAAGGTAGGTCTCCTATTTGTGTCAACGATAGAAAAACTGATAGAAATCTATAGTAAGTAGAACAACGGCTTGGCTTCCTTTCTGGTACCTAAAGTTTAAAACCACGTAAAATAATGCTCCAATTTAAGGGGTTTAAGAACTTGGTTTTTGTACAGTCATTGGACATATCAGTGATACTGTGCACTACTTCATCAACACAATCCAATAAAATGGCAAGATATGAGTTCATCTTCGTATCGAAGAAGTAAAACGTGGTAAATCTTATATATTAACCTTACGTTAACGTCAGTGCGAAAAAAGGCTTGCCAAGTGCAGCATGTATATTGACATCATTGCATAGTACTCTTTTATCAACCGAGTTTGACCTCCAGTCATGGTAATGGTTAGAGCGGGACATAATGTGATATTCAAAAATTATCGGTTTATTATATGTTTATTCAAAAAATATTAGAAACATCTGGTATAAAAAAGTTTGCGTGATAGGAGTATTAACTATTTTTATAATAAATCCTTACGAGTGCTCCCGCAAGAGTGTTAGAGGACCATGTCATTCACAATACCGACTTCCATTTTCGAATTCATGGTAATTTGTTCAATGCAGAAATACTTTAAGTTTCATGCAGTCGGCCTTTTTGCTAGGGTATCTTTGACTTTAAAGTGCGGGCGTCCGGTGTAGGGCTGTTTTTGGAACACACAATGAACAGTTAAATTACAATAGAAACCTGTTCTATTTGGGTTTTTACTTGATTTTCTGTTATTTTATCCCGAAGAGTTTTCTTTACTTCAGTTGACCTAAAAGGCAGGCATCGGTTAGCGTAATGTTTGTTTATTATTTTCCCCATACATCTTGGTAGAATATTGACGCTATCGAACGGATTACTGTACGATCGTTATACCAGAAATAATGTTTGCTGATTGTTACAGTTTTCAAGTCTTAATGTTTATTTGTTGTTACATGAATAAGCTGCAAATCTAAATTTGTTCAAGTTATGTGTGTTGCTTTGCCGAAGTGGTTACCCTCCATTAAAATTTTAATTCATAATTACAGTAAAGATTGTGAGAGAGTGCGATAGTTCTCCAAGGTTATTGATACCGTGGTACCAGCCGTGGGGTTTTTCCCATGGTGAATACCATGTTTGAGTGAAGACTGTTGATGTGCTCAAAGAAACCTTTTAGGTGATTTTCTGTAATAATTCCGAAAAAATCGTCGACGTGTCTTTCTCAGACTGTTGGACCGTGGTCTGCTTTTGACAAGGCGATGGTTTCAAACGCTTGCATGAATAGTTACAAATAATCACAGATGTTGGAGCTCCCATTGGTACCCCGGTGTTCTGTGTTGATAAGAAGTGCTTGTGGTAAACTCAGAATGGATTTCATGATTGTAATGAAGCATCATGTTCAAGTAGGCCCTTGATAATTCGCCAGATGTCATTAAGGGAGATACTTGTGTATAATGAAGTGGCGTCAAAGGAGACCATGACTTCATCTACTTGGATTCTTTTTTGTGTGATAAAGGCTGCGAAATCTGTACTGTTGTTGCAGTGATGTGGCTTCTTCTTTATGTATGGACACAGGAGGTCTGTATTGTGGAGTGAGAGTGATTGAAGTTGACTACCGGCGCAGGTTACGATTAGACTTATGGGTACATTGGGCTTTTTTATCATTGATAATCCATAAAAGAAGCAATTATCCAGAAGATGGGTTCACTGTAGTAAAATCGGTTGTTTCTTTACTTTGGTCTAGACTATCAGTCTTAGTTTTCAGTCTTCTAAAGTTCCCGTTGACAACCTGACTAAAAAGGGAAGATGTGCCATCAAGACTCCAGTCCACGATATTTCCATTTCCATCCATCCCGCTTACAAAGGCCGTGCAACTGCTATCCATAACAAGCCCGATTACACCCAAAAGTGCTGTGAACAGCTGAATAATAGACCAACTACCATGGTTAATCATAACCCAATGAACGCAGTCAAATCTATTTGCTTCCACTGAGTCTATAAAATCAAGAACTTCTGAAAGGAAGATTTTGTTCAAAACGGTTGTCAGGGTATTTGTAGTTTACTAATACCTCGTATTTCGTTCTTGCACAGATTTTTAAATGTGATATCTTTCAAATTTTAAAACGCTTAATATGCCACTGTCGTTGTAGACTTCGATATGTCATTCTTGTCTCGCGGTCTTTTTGTGTTAAAAAAATATAAAATCCTTACATGTTTCCTTAAAACACTTTATTTTGTTTTATTGTAGAGTAAGCTTTGCAGTATTGTTTTAGACTTACGGTAGTCCCAACAAATAGTCTCAAAGCCAAACTTTGTAGACTTTAGAGGTATATTAATTTTCTGTTTAACAATAGTTACGGAAAAAAGGACTTCATTTTGGGACACTACGCCGACGGAAGTCAGAATCAGAACTTGATCAATACATATGTCCGCTGGAATTAGATGTACCTCAAGCTTTCTCTCCTCCAGTTGCATTGGATCCAGACGACGTGTTTGATTTAAACGACTCATATTCTTCTACATTTGGCAGTGATACCACAAACGAGAACGAGGTGAGGTGGATTTTAGTTCATTTCATTTATGACATACTTTTTACTGATGCCTTGTTGGAAGAACCTAAATAATGACTTGGCACCAGAGATAATGACCAGAGGAAAAGAAGCAGCTTTTGGTTTGTTTTTTTTCTGCTTTTTGTTCCGATTTAAGAATACGTAGAAAATTTTTGGTAACTTTGCCTTGGTTAGGTATTTCAATCACACATTTCTGATAATCAATTGTATTTTCTGTGGTCTGGAAATATGTTTCATGATTCAAAGAGTGGTTAATTTATACGTGCTACATGGTATAACGAGTGTTATCGCATTGTATCATTGCCTTTTTTTTGTCAGTAGATAGGCAATGAGAATGGAAGCTTCCATCTCATTTTTTCATAAATTACCAGCGCGAGATGAAAGTAAGGATCTTAATCTTGTTTTTATATAGCTTTTTGTCTTATTCTAAAAGCAACGTTTACAGCCGTCTTAAGATAGAGTCAGAGAGAGAAAGGGAACATCAATTAACATCCTATGTTCTTTGGTTTCACCTACCCTTGTATGATATTCTTGATCTAAAAAGCAAACCGTTATAGGGGCCATAAAATCTTGATCAAGACTAATTTTGGCGTTTTACAGACCTACGAACAAGGAACAGCGTGGAGCAAAATCCATTTTCATTGCTATTTGCAGAGTATTTCCTCTTTCAAACACCCCGTCCCTAGATACGGAGTTAATTGAAAATTAAGAGGTTGGAAGAAAGTTTTTAATGAAAAAAAACCGTTATAAAAGGTCATACTTAAGATTTTATCGATTATACTTCTTTCAGAGTAATACAAGTGCATATTCCATAAAATTTCGTTGGTATCAGTTTTCGTTTCTTTAGCTCCCCATGGACTATTTTTACTTGTTTTATGCTTGATGTATAACACATCTCTTGTGGGTACACTAAGACCAATATTTAATTTTATAGTTACTAGTTTCACAAGGGATGCTAAAACAGACATCTTATCGTTTTGAATTGACATCTGATTTTTTTCTTCTTATATTTTGATTTTTTGGAATATCCGGCGCCCGCGAATAAACCTGATTTTTTTCTTCTTATATTTTGATTTTTTGGAATATACGGCGCCCGTAAATAAATCCCAGGAGGCCCAAGATTAAATGAACCCCATGGCGTTAAAAAGGAAAAATAATTTAAATGTTTTGTATGCTTTGTATTCTTTCTTTAACAGCAAAGTTTAAATTTTACGTTACATTACACAAAAGTCATTTACCTTTTTTTAATGACGTCAAATACGAGGAAATCTGAGGATACTTTCATCATCATAACAATATCAAATGTACGACAGTCTTCTCTTCGTGATATAAATTAAGTCGTACTTCAAAATTCCATTATATTGATTTAAGACTGTAGGTAAATTAGGACATTTTGATTTTAAGGCAATCCTAGACACCCCAGGGTCTTATCGCGAAGGATTCATGAACTGGTATACCTGTATAGACATTAGTAGTAGTATTCCTTCTTTAGATTTGAAAGGTTTTTAAAAGAGTCGACAAGATAGTAGTTGCTGTTTCTCCACATTTTAGGGAGGAACACGAGTCCGTGTTCAGATTGGAGAGTTTTCACAGGAGCTTGAAACATTAACGGTAAGTAGAAAAATGGTCGTCCCTATTAGAGCTCTTTGACATTTCAGACATGGTTGTCACTCTAATCTTCACGAAATCATCTCGATTAGATGATTGTTTAGTTTTTCAGTTTTGTTTAATGGATTGTTTAACAAGACTCCCAATTTTTTGTATAGTCATTAGAATTTGTGTATGTATCTCTTATTTTCATCGTATTGTGTTTTCTTTAGGTATATCTTCTGTTCCTCTGCCTCAAGCTTTCCGGCTGCAATTAATCTCATGCTGGTGTAGGGTCTTTCGCTAAGATTTTTTTTGCCATTGATTTCGGCTTTGACTGTCTTCTGTGCGTAGCCCTTTTATTTCCATGGCCTTTTCAACTGTTACTCCATCTCTCCTTTTGGTCTTCCTCTTCCTCTTCTTGAGCCTTTTGTTTTATTACTCGTTTTATTACATATTGTTTTTTTTTCGTCTCAGCGCATGCCCATACCATCCTAACTTTTTGTTTGTTTTTTTTTTATATAATTTCCAAAATGCACACAACCTCATGCTTTTGATTCTGTACAACAAATTAACTCCTTAGACCCACTGCAACATATTCATTTCTGTTCTTTTCAACACAATCTCGTTTTTTATTTTATTTTCGCTACGTTAGCTCAAGTTGTGAAAAAACTTTTTTTTCTAAGATATATAACACAGAGAGAGAGAGAGAGAGAGAGAGAGAGAGAGAGAGAGAGAGAGAGAGAGAGAGAGAGAGAGAGAGAGAGAGAGAGAGAGTGTGTGTGTGTGTGTGTGTGTGTGTGTGTGTGTTCTGTTCTGTTCTGTGGACTTATGTTGTTGTTGTTTGTTTGGGGTTTTATAGGTACAGGGAATTAAATCTGTAAAGTCTTCCAGCTTTACTTTCTTCCGATTTTTGCTCACAAGTGGTTCCTTCAATGCTTTGCTGCTACCCTCTCAATGCATTAAAAGAAAGCTGAAGTACCTTACAGGATGAATTGCATCTGAATTTTGAATATTGTGCTAGTTGCGATGCAAAGAAGTTTATCAGTGTGCAGTACATCAAAACATCAAACGTATAAGCAGTATTGTTCAAAACGACAGTAGTATGGGTTTGGTTTCTTTTCAATGTCGGTATGGAGTTTTGCTTATTAATTAGTGCATATCATTTAGTACTAGTTGTAACTGAAAAGGACTTTGCTTTCCTATCTGGACATAAAGAAACGGTGCTGTAATGATGCTGATAATGAGGAGAAGATTCGATTTGCAGTTACAAATAGTATTTTCTAAATTTCCTTAGAGGCATTTGAATATTTGGACCATCCAGGGCTCGCTTTGATTAATTATAGTTTAATTTTGACTAATTTTGCTAAAATAACATGGACTTGCCTTTTTAAAATTATAGTTCATTGGCCTTTTTTCATTGCAGACAATGCTGTCGCAGACAAGATAACTTCCGGTAGCAATCCGTCCGCCATAATGGAGTGTGTATAATTTTTGTGGTACTGGAGATTTTCTGTACCAACAGATGCATTTAGTGTGTATAAACGTGGATTACATTTAAGCCAACGTATATCGAGGTCAATGATTGTTAGGGTGTTAAGGAATTCGCTTTTGAGAAGCCAAATGCACACACGATGAAAATTGAAAGGCCCAAGTACTCTGAGCAATGGCCGTGAGGTGATATTTTGATATGTTCACACCCAGAAATACTGAGCCCCACATAAACTAAATAAAAGGTGACAGAGATATTCCGCCTATGACATATTGTCTTTACAGAGATCAGTTGATTCTTATGGCCTTTTATCCTTGTTATGGAAATGAGGTATTTTCAAAGCATGTTCAAGGAATATCACAGCGAAATACTGGCGGAGAGCGAGATTCTAATTGCACCTTGCATTGTGAATTGGGGCCAGGGGTTATGAATACTATGGTTTTGGTTGCTTACCTTAAACCTGCATTCTAACAGCAACGAAATCACCTCTTATCACCGAAACTCCTTCAACATTTGGTGATTTTTCCAGATTTTCATAGCCGATGTAACTTTGAAGGTGTGCGCATGTGGTATGGCTTGTTTAGTTGTTCAAGTCGAAGGCATATCATTGGAGATAAAATATATTACCATGATTGAATTTTTTAAAGGTTGTGGCTTGAATCTCATGTGGCCACGTTCTTCAAATTTTCTAAAACATGTAATAAAGCACACAGATTTTTGGTCTTCCTGACTATACGGTTAGTAATTAGACATTTCATCATAAGATAACAAGTAATGATTTTTATATGGGAAATAATAGTTGCCAGAGATTTTGTAATGTGGTTGTTGATTATTCTTGAGGTAATTGCACAAAGCATAGAGGTATGGATTGTAAAATGGGAAAGACGCGTTGTGCACCGGTGGTGTATTCAAACCAGTTTTGAGTCAGGAGATTGAATTCTAGTTTGTGTTTTCCTAGAAAACTACACAGGTTTGAAATATTTTTAATCTTTGCGTTATGGTCATATAAGTGTAGAATTTAAATATCGATAACATCCAAATGATACCTAGTGTTATACTCTTCCATGCATTTGGACTTACAGGAGAAGCCCTGAATAGGCGCAGGAGGAGTCTTGAAATTTTGTAGTTAACTTTACTAATCACTAGATTCAAATCAAGACAAGAACGAATACAGAATTTAAATGGTTTAAAATAGTTGTTGTCGTGAAAGTTGTTTATGGCACAGGTCAAAAATAAACAAGATTACTTAGGAAACAAATAGAAGGGAACCAGACTAGATTTTGCTAGGAATGTTAGATGACTAGCTTTCTATTTATGTGGCTTCCTCTTATTGTTTTCATCTATTTTTACAATTATATGAAATTGACAAATGTGTTGCATGGCACGATTACCTACCATGACATGCAGTTTACAAGTGCCCGTGTAGAACTAGTATCCGCTTGGGTGCATTTTCTATTGCCATTACTAATTAAAGTGGGACGAATGGGGAAGCAATTCACATCATAGTGTGGATGCGTTGCTGATATATGTAGATTAGTCGCTGTTGATATGCTGCTTTTATATGTAACAATTGTAAATTGGCTCTCATAACGTACTCTTTTATGCCACTATGTATTAAAACATACGATCAAAACACGTTCTGAGTAGTTTAGAGTTTGTATTACTACTTAAAGCTGTAGTGACAGTCTCTATTTCCATTGTCTAAGCCTCTCAGAAGATCTAGAAACTAATCCTGTTTAATTTGATTACGCGATTGTAAAGTGTGTCGTACGATACAATGTTATTCCTTTCATGTATTTAAATAAATGATGGTATCACCTAAAGAGATAAATCATCCATTGCTACTCCAATGTTGGGTTGCAGTTCTTGTTTGCATTACACACACACACATACACACACACACACACACACACACACACACACAAAACAAACAAACAAACAAACACAGAGGCACTATCTCAGGCAATCCTCACCGTTCTCCTTATCGGCTGGTCCTTTTTTCGGTTTTTCCTTTTGCTTCTCTTTTCTTCTCATCTTGCTGTTCTCAGTTTTTTTTACCGTCACCCATGGCTATTCTGCCACCCCTTTTGGTCTTTCAATCTTTTTTTTCCCTCTCACCCATGCCTGTAATTCCCAATTTTGGTCGTGTTTCTGATATTTTGGTATTATGACTTTGGTCAAATACTGATGCAGATACGACAAGCAAGTGAAGAGTGAATTTAGTCGTATTTTTTTTACTCGTTACGGTGACTTAATGCTTAAAAGCGGATAACTCTGTAGCTTAAGTTCCTGCAATAAGGAATTATGGTAAAGATACCAATTTACAGTACGTTTGGTTGAAAATGTGTGCTTTTATAACTCGTGAGCATAGGTGTTATTAAGCAGGTAAATAGTAAGCTAGTTTCTTTGTCTTTTCCTGAATAACCCTCTCTGCCTTATTTAATTTCTTTAGTTACTTTTCTCCATTGCGCTGAACAAGGAAAATAGACAGCAAGGACTTTTTAGCATGGACGACTACATACGCGATTTGGTTCCAGCTTAAATTTCATACCCACTTTCACAGAGAAAATTTTAAGGCTACCAAGTTTAATGAGTATTGCTTTGTTGCGTCTATATTTCTGATCACCCTTACTTTTCAGTGTTCAGTAATGCTCAAATTTAAAAAGTAAATTAATATTGACTACTCGTGTCTCAGTGCTCCCTTTTTCAATGAAAAACGAAGCGTACGACATTTCCGATATTGACATCAAATATTTGATTGCTTGTGATTACAAAATGTTCAAAATGCTCAGTTAATTGTTTAAGTTTACAGACGTTTTTGCTCGAGACCCTATTTATGACCACCTGCCTACCCTTGAGAAGTCTTGTGGGAATACAAGTGACCCAAACACTGACGGAAATCGTGTGAAAAACGATAAATTTTTTGAATGTGTGAAAGTTGTCCACTCCTTAAGTGCTTCCTCGCTTGTTAACAGCTCGTCTCGTACAATTGTTTTTTTGTTGGGGTTTTTTAACGTCATTTTCCTCAGTAACTGTGCCTCAGACGGTGCCCTTCATAGGGACTCGTCATGCACGGTGATATCCGTAAATACCATAAAAATGCGCAACTTGGCTGTAGCTTGTTTGTAAACTCGTGTAGTTGTATTGTAAAAACTGACCGTCTGCGATTACTTTCAAAAGTTACTTTGTCAAATCATCGGGCCATTGTGTGACACGCCCGTGTAACTATTCCTTGCCATGCGAAGAGTTTTGATCGAGACTAATACCTTTGGTTTGTTGATAAAATCTTAAAACAATGAATCGGTTGCTACAACGAAGGCCTAATTTATATTCTCTTCATTTAGAAACATCTTTTTATATTTTCTAATGGCGTGAGGCACTGGAATGGTGCTTTGGTGTCTGTCTTTGGATTTGAATTCAGTGTTTTGGAAAAAAGTATTGTCTGGCTAAATGTAATTTTAGTTCCATCACCTTGTATTTCTCAGCACAATTTTCGGAGAAATGCCTGCAGCCCAGTTTTTTTAACAGTTTCGAAAGTGCTGCCTGACATTACCTTGGTTTTGATTAGCGATGATAAATCGAAGCATCAGACGGACACACTTTGGAATATGACAGGATAAAAAATGATCATCCTTTTATTTCGCAAGGAAGTGGTAGTATTCTGTGGTGGTGGTGTTTTTTTTACTTGTCCAGCTCCTCAACTCTTTTTTTTTGTGCTCCTGTGGTCAATATTAATTGGAAGTAGCCAATGCGTTTGATCATTCATGTACCCATGACCCGGTAGCAGAGAGGAAACCCAGACCGACCACCTTCAGCAACAATCAAGTCACCATTGTTTAACCAATCGTTCATTTTCTAAACCGCTTAGATTTAATTAGGGATGGTCGATGCTGGACCAACATCTAAACTGTTTTTGTTTTCGTTTTCTTTACTGCCTTGCAGGCTACCAGTCGATCTCCGTCGACTTATCGAACACCCACGCCTTGGGCGATATTCACAGCTTAGAATATGTTGACCAATAGGACGATGAATTAACTTATGTAGGATAGATGTAAGTGTGACCATGCAGCAAACTATTCTGAAGGATTTTTAGTCATTTGTATGGTCATTTTCATGTAGGTATTTGTTGCCTTGATTTTAATTCTTACACAAAGTTTTGATTGAATTACAAACCTTGGCCTCTTGAAATATTCTTTTAGAAGGTGCTTTTTATTTTCTCCTCGTCGATTCTGTCTAGCTCAGTATACCCAGATACGTGTACCCCTGTTTACCAACTTCCTTGGTCTTTTCACCATTAATAAATTCTATTTCTGTACTCTTTGTTAGTTTTCCATGTTAAATGGTCACGTCACACTTTTTGAGCCCAAACTGTATATCTATATCTTGGCCAATAATAAGGTTAACTCTAGAAGTTAGGTTGTCAATTTCGTTTCAACTCACCGAACAGCTTTAAGTCGTCCATGAACAACATAATTAATTTAAACACCATCCAATGTATATCCCATTTTGACCTTTACAAGGATTTCAGTAAGGGGGATCATGCAAATAATAAGTAACGATGGTGATAATCTGCTCCCTTGAAATATACCTCTTCGTTTGTTTACAGTTTAAAATTTCTTGACAAGATGGCAGTTGTACTTGCCAATTGGTCATCGATCTCTTCACACTTTTGAGCCTCAGATGTTCTATTTTACAGCTGTGTGGAACTGCTGTAAGCTTTCCTGTAATCAACCCACGCCACAGATTTTTTCTCTTTTTACGGTCTACAAGTATCGTTTTATTCACAACCACGTGATCCTTTGTACCCGTACTATTTCTTTTGCACCACTTTTGTTCCCAAGGTCCCATTCTTATCCAAAAACGCGAAGACACTCGACGATATTACCCCTGTCATTAATTTCCACATCATTGGCAAACGGGACACGGTTCTATAGTTGTCAACTGGATTGCCTTTTGCTGGGTCTTTTTGGCACAACACAGTTTTCCGAGTGGTCATCCATGACGGTATTTTTTCTCGTTATTTATCAACTCGTTCAGATGGGAAACAATTAAATCATGTTGAGATGTTAGTTTCTTAATCCAAAACCCCTGGTCTTGCAGTTGGGGATTTTCTTGACTTGTTGCTTTTCCACTCTTGTAATTTCAGTATCATTCTGACATACGTTAGCTGTGTTATTTCTAAGCTCCTCAAATCCTTCTGAGGTTTTATTATGTGGAATTTTGTTTTCCCATTTCTTTTCTACTTGCATCTGCATTTGGTGCTTCCTTCTCCCTTTTGTTATTATCTTGTAGTTGTTGATAGATCTTTCTTTGGTCATACGTATTATATAAAGTAATGGTGACAAATTATCATATTTATATGTTAGGTGAATATTTTGGATAATTCATTATCATTTTCAAACCTGAAAAATGTAAACAGAAATATTAGTATTAGTCTAATAAACATGCCAGAGGCACAAACCAGAGGTTCAAATTTCATTGTTCTGTGGTCAGGGTAACCTGACTTAAGCATTAAAAAAATTATCATCTAGAAAAGACCCCCTATGTACATAAACATTCCCTAAAACTTACCCTTTTGTGGTTCATGGTAGTTTCCATTGTCTCATACTGTCTTCCAGTGGTTTCTTTACATCATCTGCAATACCGAACATTTCGAGAGATTCGATAATCCAACTATGTGGCGCAAAATTATAGACCTTTTAATAATCAATCCATGTCACAGCAAGGTTGGTGTGTCTCTTTTTACAGTCCTTTGGCACCGTCTTATCAATTAAAATCTGGTATTTCGTCCTTCTTCTTTCTCTTCTACGACNTTATCATCTAGAAAAGACCCCCTATGTACATAAACATTCCCTAAAACTTACCCTTTTGTGGTTCATGGTAGTTTCCATTGTCTCATACTGTCTTCCAGTGGTTTCTTTACATCATCTGCAATACCGAACATTTCGAGAGATTCGATAATCCAACTATGTGGCGCAAAATTATAGACCTTTTAATAATCAATCCATGTCACAGCAAGGTTGGTGTGTCTCTTTTTACAGTCCTTTGGCACCGTCTTATCAATTAAAATCTGGTATTTCGTCCTTCTTCTTTCTCTTCTACGACCTCTTTGTTCCTCTAAAAAAAGATTTTCTAACTCTATATACGAAAAGATGCTATCTGTAATAACAAGTGGCATTAATTTTCAAGCCGTTAGCAGGCAGGTTATAGGTCGAATTATCGACAGCATTGCCTATTGATAGGTCCTTTTGGCAAAGGACTCTGTGTCCAAATGTGAGCCACTCTTTTATTTCACTTAATCCTGATAGCATATCATTTAGTTGATATGCTATCCTTTCATGTAAGTTACTAAATTTTTTATCCAATATCCCTGTGCCCCATCAATAACTGATACTTTCCAATTAGCCAATGTCTTATATCTGGCTTCGCGCCTTCCTTTTTTCTTTTTATTTAGCCATAAAGCTTCTTTGTTGTGCTCGTTCTTCAAAGACCATATAACATCCCAGAATCCTTTACCTTCATCAGCACCAGGTACCTCTTTACTTCTGTTTCTACCATTTAGTTCATTATAGAATTCTTTTGGTCAACGTAGAACATTTGGGTTTGTTTAAACTGATCAATTCTTTGTATATATCTTTTGAGTTTCGCACTTTTCACAATCATCCCTTGCCTTAGTTCTCCATCTAAGGTACTTAAACCTATCCTTTTTATTTGGTATTTAGCACTGAGCTCTTAAAATGATCTCTTTCTTTACAAAATTTCTTTATTTTTTCTTCCCGAAGTACAAATCCTGCCTCTCAACCTTTTTAAATAACCTTCAATTCTTCTTTTCTACTATGGATCTTTCTTTTTATGGACTACTTTCTTTCTCGGCTTCATTTCATCTGCTACACACACACACACACACACACACATACACACACACTGGCTGTTTATATGAGGTTATTTGTATGTGTGATAGTATTATTTTTTATTAATTACAATCCTTCGTTAACTTTTCTAACCTTTTGCTCCAAAAATCTATTACTTTTTATCTTTTAAAGCTAATTCCTTCCTAATTCCATTGATCATTTATTTTATCTTTAAGTTTGGTGATAACCTCCATTATCTCCTCTTGCTCCACTTTTTTTAAAACAATTTGAACATGATTATGGTCTCTGGCCTCTAATCCTACCAATCTTTCATTTTGCCTTTCTAGATTCTGTTTTTCATCTCCTAAACCTGGGTCAGAATCTTCAATTCATTCATTCATAGAGGAATTCATTTTTTCTTATTATTAATTCTAACTCTAGCTCGGACAACCATCCATTTTTCCTTATTTTTTCCAGCTTGGTCACACGGTTTTTGTTCTGTAACTTCAAAACAGCCTCTTGTCTTCCATTCCCTATCCATCCTTTGTCTATATCCTCTAACAAACTTCCATTCTTTATTAAGTGGCTTGATTCTATAAAACTATTCCATAACTATTTTATTGTCTTCTTCAGACCACTATGTTACTGCACTAGCGGGATGACCAATGGGCCAATGCTGCATTGCCACCGGAAACCTGCAGGGCGAAGCAAATTCAGCCATATTGCCTCCAGCACCGTTCACGCCGTTACTTCTGTGTTCTTCATATAACTCACAATAAGGACCGTAGTGATGAAGTGACACAACCACTGGTGTTTTTATCGAGACACCATCTCTAAAATGGTTGCCAGCAAAGGTTGAAGACTCCCTAACCCCCATGAGGCAGGCGATCTCGCTCTCGGGGTTATTATTATTATTATTATTATTATTATTATTATTATTATTTTTATTATCGTTAAAATCTGTTTTCATCACAGGCAGATGTTATACCGAGTTTTTGTAAGAGAGCCGGTTACAACAAGTAACCAAAGGTCTCTCACATTCTTTCCCTAATTCAGTACTCCAGTACTTTTCTTAAAATTCTTGCTGTTCCTAATAGTGTAGTTTTTTGGGTCAGTGTTGTATCTATCTGTATTCCTAGTTTCTCTATGTACTTTTCAAAGTTCTTGGTTACGCTTCCGAGGGCCCCTAAGACTATTGGAATCACTACAACCTTCTTAAGACTCCAAAGTCTTTGAATTTCTCTCTTCAAGTCCTGGTATTTTTCAATCTTTTCTTGTTCTTTTTCCTGGATCCTTTTGTCCCCTGGTATGGCAACATCAACAATAACTGCAGTTTTTGTATTTTTATCCACAATGACTAAATCTGGCCTC
>RDPX01000095.1:1229300-1258680 GCA_003991215.1 Morbakka virulenta | reverse complement strand
TATATATATATATATATATAGATATCTTAATTGCCTTGTTAAATATAGTCTAATAACATTCCTTTTGGGATGGAAGAATTCATACATGGTCAGGTTTTTTCTCGTCTTTCTCTCAAATTGTTACAGTTCATGTTTGATTCAGTGTATCAAACCAACGCCAGACTTCAGCCAAGATACAGCCTACATATTTGTTGCAAGAGCTATATATCTTGTTTTTTATGCTTTACTTCCGTCATCTTCTTTTTTATTTTGTTCGTCCACTTAATCTGAGTACTGTGCTGTATTGGGCTTTGCTATGTCGAGCCAACGAATTTCCTGTTTCATGTTTATCTGCAATCAGATTTTCACTTTTATATTCATTATCTAAATCCTGATAAAATGTGCATTGATCCACTTCAAATAACCTGTTTTAGCTGCTGGTCGTTTCCGGCTTCATGTCTCTTAATCTTTGTTGCTTTCGCCACCACCTTTTGCTTCAATTCCTCTATCACAACGCTCACGCCTTTTTTACGCCTCATGCTATTTATCCATTGTTTCACCTTTCATCATTGTGTCTTCTAACCGCCGCTCTTAACTTCTTGACAAAGTTGATATCACGTTATACTTGTTATTACTTGTTATGGTTGCACCAAAAATCTTTCTTAGGGCTTTCCTTTTTTACAACTTTACTTTATGCACTACTTACCACTGCACTGGAATAACGAATCTGTTTGCATAGTTTTATTCTGTATCAAACCTACTGATTTGACACAAAAATGAAACAAAAGTTGGGGTATGTTCAGACTCTATATGCTAGAATCAAGTTCCTCTATAAGTGTGGGTTTTTTTGCGGACACAATCTTTTTCCACTGCAACGCCTGGAAGTAAAAAAATCTTAAGTGACCAGTTCTTCTAATTTCATTTCCCTTCATCTTAGCTGCTTTGCTTTTATATCATAATGACTTGTTTATTTAAAGTTTTCAAAGTTATGAATATCGCGATTCAGAAGCCAGTGACATGGCATTACTCCTAAAATTTCATCCTAACAGAGAGAACGATGAAAAGAAAACTGTCCCTGAAAAGACATTTCGTGCTTGTAGACGAAGCCGGAGTTACTGCAGTATCAGATATTGATTGGAGTATCAGCTTTACTTGCCAAGTGTCATCTTCAGAGAAGATCCTGGTTATCGTACTCTAGCAAACGACCTGCAGACTTTTTTGTGCTAAATCAGTTAAAACGGTTCATACGTAAAAAAATGTCAGGAGTAGATGGACTACCTCCTGGTATGTTGAAAGACTGTCGAAACCAGATATCTAAACCGCTATGTTACATTTTCAATCTAACGGTAAGAACTTGTACAGTACCGTCACTATGGAAAAAAGCCAAGGTAGTTCCGATCTACAAAGAAGGCTCAAGGACTGATCCAGCTAACTACCGTCTGATATCAGTATTGCCTGCTGTGTCCAAAATCTTAGAAAAAGCAGTACATCAACAACTGATTGAATTTCTAGAGACAGAAAACCTGCTAAATGAAAATCAATTCGGATATCGTATGAAAAGATCAACCAACCTTGCAACCACCTTCTTTCTTGATAACATCAGGAGACACGTCGATCAAGGCTATCTGGTCGGTGCGACATTCATAGATCTAAGCAAAGCGTTTGATACGTTGAGCCACGGCGCTTTGCTCACTAAACTTCCTTCGTATGGTATTCGTGGTAACAAATTACAATTGCTTACCGATTATCTTTTTCAAAGAAAGCAGTACGTACACATAAAGTCATTTCCATCTGACTTTCAACCATGTTTCACTGGAGTTCCACAAGGGTCAGTTCTAGGCCCTCTACTGTTCATTTTGCTTTTTTTTAACGACTTTACAGAAGTTCTTAAAGTATGTGAAACTGATTTATGCTGATGATACTATCATAACTTGCAAGGGAAAGAGTGTTATAGAGGTCGAGGAGAAGCTGACTGAGGAGCTAACACGTATTGAGCAGTATCTACGAGAAAACGAGCTGATAATTAACATGAATGTTGGAAAGACTGAGGTAATGTTGTTTGGTGCAGCGAACCAAATATCAGTACAACCAAGGCCCCTACAAGTACGATTCAACAGAGAAATTGTCAACAACACTGAGTCTTATATATACCTAGGCCACTCACTAGACTGTAATCTCATACTTAACCAAGATTTCGATAATGCTTACAAGAAAAGCAGTTCAAGATTAAAGCTGATATCCAAACTACGTCATAATCTGAATCAAGAAGCAGCTATGAAAATATTTATCTCAACAATTTTGCCGATATTAACGTACATGCTATCCGTTAAATTGTATCTTACAGGTACAAAGTCACAGAAAAATACTGTCCATTGAAAAGAGAGCTAAACGGATTTTCGGAAAAAGTGTGCCATCCATTCAGAAAACGGTGAAAGATTGCACAGTTTACTTGATTCGAAATTGTTTAAATGGAAAAGTTTGTTGCAATTTCCAAAACTATTTTGAAGTACAAAATCACACCATGAATACACGAAACAATTTGAGAAAACTAAAACAGCCAAAATGCAAATTAGAATTTGGGAAGAGATTATTTTATTACCTGGGAGCGAGATATTTTAATGAAACTTTTTAACTTGTATATGTGTAGAAATAAATTTATTTTTAATAGCTGTTTTCTTTTCATTTTTATTTTATTTTCGATCAACTAATTTTTAATCCTCGTTCCCAGGGCCTCCTCTCGGCTTTTCTGGCATTTTTGAATGTCAGCAAGCAATTCTTCACGTCAACTGAATGTGTTCACCGCGCTTCTGTAAATCAGAAGGTCATAGTGATTCTAAGTAATCCGAGTACGTAGCAAGTAAGTAATAAAGCAAAGGGAAAACGTTGACAGTGGTGAGCAGTACAACTTGTTCCTCGATGTGAAAGAACCGATTTCAAAATCAGCGTCGGTTCTAAAATACACATTGAAACTGCAACATTGTGCCTACCAACTCTATACATGTAAATTCATATGGATGATTTCATGGCAATATACTCCCTCCACCAAGAAAAGGTTGTTTGTTCACTGCTCCATTTTGAAATAATCTGCCATGTTGAAAGTTCTGGGCAGGACGTCTATGTTCACAACTAAAAATCCAAGTATTTTGAGATTATTCTCCTAAGACTATTATCCTTGGATAAGGCTGGTTTAAACCAAGTTCGAAAATAAGATTACCTAGTTAATATAAAAGCTAAAATCAACAGTTAAGCGCAAATGTTAAGTCTAAAATCCAAGAGCTATCCGAAGCATGATCGTCCTCGAAATTTCCCGCCTTTTTCGCCTTTTGACGTCATTTTCGTGTAAAACTGTCTCCCAGTCAGCTGACTTTAAATCTTCAACGAGGTTGTCGTGGTTGTAACGAGATTAGTTTCTAACAGTTTTATTTATTGGTTTGTAATTTGAATGATTTCATTTTCTCATACAAATTACCATGTCATGGCCACTGAGTGACAGAGGAATGACTTTGACAGTTTTTATGTTTTTTGTACTGTTTGTTGCCCTGATATCAATCAGAGTGGATGGATCTTTTGTGACTCTTGTGGGAGCATCGACTAATTGTGTAAATCCAAAAGCTGTATTCACATCTTTAATGTCAGTATCTTCATTCTTTTTAAAATAATTTACATTTAAATCACCCATCATGATAATTTCCTTTGTTGCAGCAGTCCTAAGTGTGAGGTGTTGACGGAATGTTTCTAAAAGGTTTTTTCATAAATATTTTGATCCAACTGGCGGTCGATACATACTAGTAGATTTTTTAATTGTTTTTTATAGATTTTTAAAATTTCAATCCATATATTTTCGGGTTCTTTGAATTCAAGGTCTGTTCTCCTTTTCCAGTTGATACCGTTTTTAATATAGATGCTGACTCCTCCTGCTTCACTTTTACTCCTTTTTCTCTTTATGAATGTATACCCAGGAATATGATTGAGATTATCGTACAAGTTGGTACATATGTGTGTTTGAGAAACAGTTATAACATCTAACTGAGGATTTGTAGCTGGTACCTCACATAGACCATCGTACGATGTTGATATTTATTGAATGTTTATGTGGCACAATTTAATCCTCTTAACATTACACATATCGTGCAAATCTTGTGATGAAGGTCCAGGACTATTCGACCATAAACCAATCTAGCAACACTCGTTGAATATAATTTCAAATCCTTATTATATTCTGTCCTAAAAAAACTTCGTTTGATACTTAAAAATACATAGAATATTACAACAAACAAGAGCATGACCATTCGCATTTTCGCAATTACAACATAATCTGTGGGTCCTTTTTTAGAAATAAAACTGTCTACCACAAAAAAAAATTCCCTTAACCTATTCAATCAGTTTTGAGGGCCTTAACTTGGGCGAGCAAAAATAAACATAGAAATGGGTAGGCTTCTTATTTCACCGATCTATTACTGATATACAAATAAATCATATCTTAAATCTTCTTTGGGTTATTCAGAAAGAGAAAGTGTTTATATCAATTGGGCTTATCACAGAACCTTTCAGAGAATCTTATACCAGGTTGGCTCACCTTTTACCAAATATGGCATATTTCTGGTAATGGAGCAAAGGTTCAAGGATATAACCTATAATGTCACATTTTTATTGTTTCAAGTAAACAACAAAAGAAAATATATAGACTCACCAAGTTTTATATCAAACCGTGTTCTTCTCAGTGCTATTCCCAATTTTAGGGTTTTTAGGGGTTTCAAGTGATAATAGCCACTGTCTTTAATAAAAACGACAGTCAATCATTTACAGGAGTGCGCCTTAACAGAGTATTATGGTAAGAAACCTACTAGAAATATATTGCGAAATCTAACAAGTAATCATACTAAAATTAAGAAATCTGTCGTTAACGTTTGTATATATATATATATATATATATATATATATATATATATATAACCCACAGTGAGTCCCATCCTAGTCGCTGAAATGCTACTATGTCAGAGCAAAACAAAAGTAACAAGGCTAGCTACTAACTTTACTTTGTCAAACTTTGCAATCTAGAAAATGATTACAAACTAAATATGGTCGGGTCATAAGAGCCCCAAACAAGCATTTACTAGTATAACCTATAGGACAATAAAATGTATAGAACACAAGGTTAGACTATGAACTGTGGAATGATGGACATCAAGCGGTCATTCTCATGTCAAGGTCTACGAAGATCAGAAAAACACTTCACTAGTAAAGATTATAGTTCCAAATTTTATGCTGACCTGCTACTCACAGGTCATCTAACCCAATCTTATGACTAGCAAGAAGAGAACAAAGTTCACTCACTTTTGTCTTACAAATCTTATAAATGAAAGGTAGGAATATCATTGGTTACTGTGGATTGAAAAGAAGTATCGTCTGCTTGTTTTGTTGTCGTAGAAAATATTCGTGATTACTGTCTACTAGCCTCATCTAAAAGTTCCGCGGCCTTAGAATACCAGCCCCCCCAACTTACTTACATACATACATACATACATACATACATACATACATATATACATTACTTACACAGGTGCAATGCATGGTGCAAGCTAGTGACATATATCTAAATTTTTGACAGTATCTCATTAATTCAAAATTGATGGGATACCGTCAGCTACTGTTACTCATAAGACTTGCAGCATCTATTCAGTATTGTATTTCTTTTAACAAAGAAAGAGCAGTTTTAAAAGAAGTGTTTTATATCGTTTTTTTCCCTCTGGCATATTGTATTGTTGTAAAAAATTTCTGTTAGCAGCCTTGGAAGCAGTAAAGTCTTTTTAAGAGAGGAGGCTTGAGCTTTACCACCAGCCCCGATCTTGAAAGGTAGGTGTCAGATGTATGTTAATGCACGCAAAGACTTACACTAAAATATCAAAAGCCTTTAAATTTTCAACTCCTCTGAATCTGAATCTGAATTGGAAAATTCCACTGAGATGTTGATTGTGGGCAGGGTCGCAGGAGACTGTGACGACTATAGAAGCGACGGAAACTTCAGAAGAAGAATCTTCGAAAACACCACTGCAAAATTTGATTTAAAGGTTGACGCTATTTAAGTTTAACTCCAATTTTTTTCGAAGAATGAAAAAAAATAATACATTTCATTCTCGTTGCTTTTATTGATCTTCATTGCTTTGTAAAACTATGTAGTACTGTCATCACCATCACTCTTGAAATATGTAACTGAGTGAAAATACAGCAAAATACGAGCCCCTAGGGAAATTGGATTAATAGTTACTGGACCATTTGTATTAAACAAATTCTATATTCTTCTACATAATATCAAATTGAGATAATTTCTCCATATTTCTATACATACTACTCTTGGTGGAGACCGATCTTTCATTAGGCAGATTAGTCTTTACACTCTTACATAATGAGAAACTGAGTACTGAATGGGGTAAAAGAAATCTCTGTAACAGTAATTTAAAGCTATCGGCAGTATTGACTACGCTTCCAACAAGGGAAACTACGTCTTCATAATAACAATTATTATTATCATCATCCTTACTATCATCATCAACAGCAGCAACCTTTCACTCTGATGCAACCAGATGAACTCAACAAAGTCATATATTCATGTGTCGCACTCATGTACTGTGCCAAAAAGGGAAAGTGGAAAGGTAACATAACACAGGTACTAAGGTAAATTTAAAAGCTAAAACCTCTTGCGACCAGGATGGATAATGAAAAATTATTTCCAGCTAATAACAGTTAATATATTTTTAATGCAATTCACGTGATACAAGGCGTAAAACTAATGTTTTCAAATTAAAAGTAAATAAAGAAAATCGTGATCTTTTAATTGGGAATGCCTTTCAAACTCCTTTGTTAGAATTCTACAACTATCTCTTTAACTATTTTAGTATGACACCTATTTACATTTTTATTCAAGACAATCCTGCTGTAAAATTGTTGCTTCCTTTTGTTTCAAAACACTACTTCCCAATGTTTTGAGGGTTGCATAACCCGTGAAAGACTCTTTATACCTTGTTATGCATTAAGATTTACCATTTGTCTGGCCTTTTATTTAATATTTGTAAAATTGAAAAAAACAACCCAGCTACCGTCCAAGCTGATAAAGAAATATTTTTTTGTCACTTCGAACGATAACCGTTTTTTGACAAATGTTCATAAATCGTCACGGGAGCCCCAGAGCGTCCCAGAGTTTATATTTTTAGGATGTTTATCATGTCGTAAGACGCAAGTCAAAAGCGGACGACTCACGACATGATTAATACCAGTGGCTTCCAATGAATCCACAGAGTCACCAAGCCCATAAAGTCAATACTTTTGAGTTTCTGCAATCTCTTGAAGGATTTGATCTTCTGTTTAATTTGCCTGTAACAGTTTTTATGTATTGCAGCATGGATCTTGAATTGTGTTTTACAGGGACCGCGGTATGAATGTTAAAGTGGGGAGACGGAGAATCTTTTTAAATATCGATTTTAGGCCATTAAAAAAGAATTGTGTCTTCTTGTGAAGTCAGACAAAGATTTAGCGGAGATTTGTTGTCGATAAAGTAAAATATATTTCATTGTTTTTGGCCTTTTCTGAAGTTGAAAACTTAAGGGAAACAAATCAAATCTTTAATGCCTTTTTAAATTCTGGGAAGATATATGTTAAATTGACGATGTTGGTATTTTCATCATTGGTTTTGTCATTCTGACTTCAAAGCCTTATGTTTAAAAGTATTTTTGTCTCCAGGACGTCATATTGATCATATAGAGTAAAAACAATTAGTTCTACCCAATTGATTAATTTACTCAATTATTTTTAGTTTAATTATTACTGAAAATCGTATAAGGAATTTTTTACCATTTAGTTTTTTGATCTATACAACTGATCTCTTAGGTGGTACCTATCCAGATTTGATGACTATTGAATACTTTCTTCTGGTAAGCTTAAACTTGTTTTATTAAGATAAAGAAGAAAAAATAAATTACAATTTTACTGATACAAATAATAATAGTCTAATATGAATAATAAAGCATTGATTTTTGTAATTTTGCTCTTTTATTTCAAAGTAGTAAATGTGTCGCTTCACTTTGAAGAAGTTGGAGAAAATGTGAGTTTTGCTCCACAACTAACCATCCGAAACCACAGGACGAAAACCTAACAACGTAGGGTGAAAATGTTGTAATGCAACTCAAAATTAAGATTTAAGTTTCATATTTCATATTTAATAAGGTTGACTACATCAGAAAAATAAATTTCTGTTATCAGTGCAGGATCTACAAAATATGAAGTGAAAGTAAAATATCAATAAGTGCAAAAAGCTATAAACAGATAAAAACTTGGATAAAAACAGTCTTCGAATTGAGCTACATGTGCTTCAATGAGGTGTAAATGTTGAAATCAAATTAATCATTAAAATCGTATAGTCTAATATTTTACTGTGCTTGTGCTTATGCTTGCAGAGTTGACTCTACCTTAGTGAAAAAGTAAACTTGGGCATTTATTTTCTAGGGTTCACTCCACGGGCAAGCCAAGCGCACCTCTTCGCGATCCACATGAAAATCGACTCAAGTCATATTTTGGGCAGTAGAAGCTTTGGCAAAACAATCCCTGACCCTTACCAAAACCATAAACATTTGATCTCACTGCCCTCTGAGCAGGTTTAAAGTCAACAGTTAACCTATCCGCTTATAATTGTCGCGTTGTGGAAGGACATTGGATTTCAAAGTAAATGTACTGAAGAAACAGTAGCTTCAAGTTACCTATGATAAACGGTTTTAACCATTCAAAACCAACTGGGACCTTCTATATGTGACCCATATTAGTATTTGCCGACTGCCTTAAAAATGGATAAGAGGTACCACAAAGGCTAGAAGTGTGGCAAAAAGCATTAGTCCATTTTAGAACATGGAAAATAAGCAGCTCAACTAATAATAATAAAGAACTGCGCGAAATTGTGAAAAGAAGGTAATTCAAAGTACAATGTTCAAAAAATAATACGGAGGAATGACACAAAACTGCTAGGGGATGATAAAAAGAATTTGATATCAGGGAGGTAATGCTTACTTTGGCGTGCAAGCCATACTTAGGGCAGCCTACCAATGAGGTCAGCATCTGAAACAATATGTTAGAGGGTGGTTAGATTTCGATGATGTGAAGCTGATATACTAAATTGTTGTAGTATTGTAGATACCAAACCCATCTTTTCTGAACATATGTGGCAGTGCATAACCGATTAAGTGTCTACCCAGAAGTTAGGCTCTCTAAAATGTCCCTTCTTTATCTTATATGAATGCAAGGGCTATGTTCATCTATTCTACAGAGATATTTCAACATTTGATGTTAAGATTAAATTATTGTCAAACTTACTTTTTTTGCGGTAAAACATTGAATACATCTTACTTGCCCTCAATGAGGAAAAATGGATACTTTTAAAAATAAATTACCCTAGTTATTTTTGGTTTCCTAACATTTGAATTGTTTTCTGGCTCGATAAAATAACTTTTAATTATTAATGTGTCAGTGAATGAATTTTACAACCATGGCAGGCTCTGGTTTTGTCAACTGTACGTTCTATTAATTGGAAACTGATGACTGGCTTCTGCTTTGTGGATTAAGGAACAGAATTATTCAAAGAAATTATCTATGCCCTTGAAACTTTTAAAAAGCCAATTACAAAAAATGGCGGTTAGCCCTTGATCCTCGCTTCGATTCAACAATATTAAGAGAACACCTGTTTGTTGTTTTGTCTTGATCTCGATAAACCCCAGCAAAGTTCAACTCCAATTTTATCACAGTATTAAAATTTAAAACTGCTCTAGGAACCTTCGAGTTCTGAATTACGGATGTATCTGTAAGCCACCAAAAATGCATTCTTTCTCTAAGGCCAAAACTGTCCCACACTATAGATGAAAACAATTTTACTTTTGTGATTAGTACCAAAGAATAAGCAGAAGCTGCTACTGTAAGTGGCAAGGATAATGCAGAGAAGGCAGTTAATTGAAGCTAAGATTGATTTACGCCGATTTTAGGGCACTCTGCTTTTGGAGGTGTTCTGTTTTCATAATTATTTCAGCCAGTGGATTTTTCTTTTTTTTCTCTTATCACAATTCACTGCAATGTATCACTAAACAATTTGGAAATCTAAAAAACAGATCAGAACGACACTAGCCAAAAAGTTGTTGTCAGCTTATAAAAGTACTTTAGTGTTTCTCTAATAGCTGGAATATTGTAATATCTACTCCATGGGGTAACCCATTTGAACTTTATTTATGTTTTTGTTGTCTGCTACCTTTCTGCCTCTTGTTCTTCGCTATGTTTTCATCAACTTGTTTTGTTTCCTTTATGAGATTTATTTTTTATTTTTCCTCCATTAACAAGGGAAAGCAGGCATTTCTTTTTCCATATAAAGCCATATCAATTTATAAAGCAAAAAGAAATTTTAAACTAAATATTTTTTTACTCTGACCTACGTTTTTGAAATTAACCTGAGTATACACATAAAAATGTCCGAATAGAAATGTATTATTTTACAACAGAATAAAATATCATCCAGGTAGACAGCACCATTTCAAAGCTTATTGGGCAAAAGATTGACAGTTAAAATGGCCCGACTGACAAAGAACTGACGAATAGTTGGTTGATACTCAAATGAAACGTTGACAGATAGCCCATTCCTGATGTAAACTTGAATGAAGCAGACAGTATTTATCATGTGTAAATGCTATTTGTAACATAAAATTACTAATATTCTATACTTTTTCCAAATGGCTTCAATTATTACATCATAATTGTTCAAACTCGAATATCGTAAGTTGATGGAAATTGACAAAAATTTTAGTAGCATTTGTTCTTAAATTTCCTTCGTTCAAAACTGTTTATTTCAAACTAAAATATGGCGCCATTCTTCAAGTCACAGAAGGGAAAAGATAAACTGTCATACCAAGGATATATATACACCCACCAAAGAACTAGGAATGGCAAAGGATATTGGATCTGCGAGCAACGACTCGCATGCATAGGGAAAGCAATAAGGAAGGACGTGGACGAGGAAATAAATGTACTACCAACTACAGAACATTAACATGGCCAGATCACAGCGACGGTGATCTGGCGCATGTTAATGTTCAACAAGGTACAACAAGCGAATGCGACTCTAATGCGGAAGACGGTCGACCAACCCGATGTCCATCCTGCTGCCATAATCCGTGATGGAATTCTTGAGCTTGATGATGCAGCACTAGCAAATTTGCCGGAAAGATAATCCATGCGGAGGACTATCAACAGTGCGAGGCAGTCCTTTCGGCCAACAAATCCAGCAACATTGCATATTATACCACCTTATGATATAACATTTGCTGGAGAATGATTCCTACTATACAATAGTGCAAAAGCGGAAGATGGCCCAGAGGACCAGCGCTTCATTGTATTCGCAAAGGAGCAAATATTCGATGGCTGTTTGCATCCGCCACTTGGTATGCTGATGGAACTTTTAGAGCAGTTCCGATGATCTTCTACCAATTATTTACCCTTCATGGTACAGTCAATTAAGAAATATTTTTTATTTGGTGTACGTTCCAACCAACAGCAAAACGGAAGACTTGTGTACAAAATTATTGAAAATCATACAAGAAAAATCACAAGAAATGCAAAGAGACAATCCTATTGAGCACCCATTAAGAGCAGTCTTCAACTTTGAAAGGGCAATGGGGAACGCCTTCAAGAATGTTTTTCAGTAAATGCAGCTGTCGTTATTTTTCTTCCATTTTGTACAATCCCTTTACCAAAGAGCACAAGAACTGGGAAGTAGGTTGACATCTGTTCGAGAGCAGATTCAAGGATTTGTTCAGTTGATCAGAAATCGCGCTCCTGAGTTGTCAAACACAGGTCATCTGCGTAGGTAACCTCTAGCAGTGGGCGGGTTGGGGCTGATCATTGGTGAAGATGTTGAACAATAAAGGTACCAAAACGCTGCCTTAAGGAGACCGTTTTTCTGGAGATACCATTTGCTTTTTTGTTCGTTCAGTATCACGTAAAATCTCCGGTTCTTCAACAAGCTTCTGTTTACTCGGTAGAGTTGAGTGTCCTGTTTAAGCTCGAAGATCTTGCGGATCACGACCCTATGCTAGATGGTGTCGTAAGCTGCAGTGAGATCGACGAATTCAGCTCCTGTAATTCACTTTTCCTGAAACCTATCTTCTATATTCTGCGTGAGCCTTAGCAGTTGGTCGGGAAAAGATCTTCCAGGCCGGAATCCTTCTTGGACACTGGTCACTTTGGCGGTGTTCAGACAGTTGTTGTACAGCTTCAGTAGCCAGAAGTTAGCTTCAGCTCCAAGATGCAATAGCGTCTCCGTCAGGATGTCGTCAGGGCCGGGGGCTTTGCCGGTCTTTAGTTGTTTTAAGGCAACATCCAGTTCATCTGCGCTTACTTTCTTTCTGGTAGTACTGTAGCGTTATGTCTGCCCCTGGGGTTTCTCCGGGCACTGTTTTTTCCATTTTGCAGGAGCTGGTGAGCTACCTGGTTTGGCGTGACGTTGGTGACTGTGGGAGGGCTTGTTTTGTCTCCATTTAGCTTCATGATGGTGACTCAAACCTTCTTGCTGTTGATTGACATTGTTGATTAATTGACTTAACGAGGCTAATAATTTGTCTTGTGATACATTTCGACAAATATGTATTCATCAAAATAAACTGACGAGTTCTGGTTAAGTGCAATGTTTTAAACAATATTTTGTAGTTAATACTATAGATAATTCTATTTTCATAAATATTTGGGTTTTTTAAAGCCCATGATTCTATTGCTGCTGGTAAACAACATAAATTACCATTTAGATGGTTAAGTAGGGAATAGAGTGGGTTGCTCTTTTGATTCAACATCCAGTTAGCCTTAAAACAAATATGATTTTGCTAATTTGATGAATTTACAAAATTTTGTACTAAGTTAAAACATTGCATCGGTTTATTTAAGCTTATTTACTAGAATTAAGAGAAGTAACTCCAGAAAATTGACTCTTTAAAATGTACCAGGTCCATGACATGACACATTGCATCGTACCACTATGAGCTGCTATTGCTTGACAAATTAAAAATTTTATCTGCAACTATTAATGCAGGAAACTGTCAAGGAGCGAAAAAAAATGTAAAAGATGACCCAGCAATATTTGTTAATTGTAGTGTGCGAAGAAAAGAAAAGCTTACTATGAAAACAAGAAAGTGTGCGGGTCTTCCATGCTGCTTTCGAATTAGTGATTTGTATATCTAATTATTTTATGTACATGTTGGTATAGTATTGATTAAAACTTCTTTATCTGGTAATGCATGCAAATATTAAGGCCGATTTGTCAAATTTAGTGAAGCAATGTTAATTTTTTATTTTGTTTAATAATAAAGTGAACGTTGGATCAAATAAATGTATTGCTGCGGGATTTGTTTGATAGGATCACTCAGCCAGTCTGTTGGTAATATTTTTTACTCAAAACCCAGGTCTTAGTTCTTAGAAAATATACGTTTTCAGATATTACAATAAACAAGAACTTGTGAGTATCATCTTGTGGTCTTAGTCTCTAATATATAGCATTGGTCTCTCTCACACCCTGTGAATTGAAGTAGGTATTAAATGATGTATATACCTTCTTGATTATATTCCTTGTCCTTTTTTAGCTTAGGTCCCACTAAAACTTACCCCCACTCTCTGTGTGTGCAAGATAAGGACTTACTAATATACTTAATACAAAACTAATGAAAATTAGTTAATCTAATTTGTTATTGTTTTCTTACATTTATGATACAATAAATTTGCTGTGACATAGATACCCAACAAAAATCTAACACTTTTACAACATTATAGAACATCCTGAAAAGGTTATGCAATATTATAAGAATGCCATGGGTTTAGAGCTGGTAAAAAATCCAAATCGTTTGTCGGTTTTTCGTATGCTTATATACAAACAGATATATATATATATATATATATATATGTATGTATGTATGTATGTATGTATAAAGAAGCCAGCTGCAGATCAAATAAATTGATATGATCGAGGGCCAGTCACCAAAGTCTTTCTAAACAGTTATACCACTGGTGTTACCGTTTCTGGTCGTTACTTTGTCGCAATTCAGTACTGGTGGAGGAGTCTAAAAATCCCTACAAATACAGTTTGCATGTTCACTTTAGCCATATCTATGCATGGAGAGGAAGCCACTGGTTTTACGTAGTATCTATATCCAGTAGGTTTTGGTGTAGGATTTAGGATGTAGTTATAAAACTGGAAATTCGAGTTGAACCAGCGATTTTCCGTATAAAGGTGGTCATTCCCCAACATAGTGCGTCGAGATTCCTCTATAGGTCAACGTGAACTCAACACTAAATGGAAGGTAAATTGACCAACTTTTAAGCAACTATCAATTATTGAGCTTATCACAACCCATTCATTCCCGTCGCTTTATCCCTAACTGCAAATGAAATCTATTTATTGGTTTATTACTATGTTCTGATCTATCTTATTTTGCTTCTTTTTTCATGTTGAAGATTGACCTCTGAAGATAATAGATTGATAATATATGTTACCAAGTCTGAAGATATGCTGCTACGTATTTCCTAGCGACTAAGTAAAGTTGTATTAATCATGTTATCTTTGGATGATAACGATGTTAAAAGAAATCATAACTGCAAGCAACTTGAGATTACTATCTATATTTTATCCGTGTTCTGTTGAATATATACACAAATAGTATTAAAAAAAGATTAAATTTACTTAATGCTTCAAACATCTTTTGCGGATTTATATAAGGAAGCTGTTTTCAGACAGGGTGATCTGCACGCAGAAGTGTCAGATAATACTCAAAAAATTTCCTTTTATTGGAAATTCCCTAATTCACAATATGAAAAATTGGAAATCCCTCCTTTTTAATTACCAAAGAAAAAAACCAATAAAGCATTTAAAAGTTAACAACAACAACAACAGTTTTCAAGGCAATTCATTATCTATAGGAAAAACAAAAGTTACGCAGAGAATTAGGAGATGACGATATAAACAATTTTTTTACAGTTTATTTGCCTGTTTATGGTTTATGGAGTTTATTTATCTGTTTTTGTCTTATGGAGTTTATTTACCTGTTTATGGTTTTTGGAGTTTATTTGGCTGTCTGTTGTTTATGGAATTTATTTACCTGTTAATGGTTTATGGAGTTTATTTGCCTGCTAATGGTTTCTGGAGTTCATTTGCCTGTTTATAGTTTCTGTAGTTCATTTCCTGTTTATGGTTTCTGTAGTTTATTTGTCTGTTTATGGTTAGATGCAGAAAAATGTGACTTTAATGAGTAGTAAGCAAATATTGAAGGACAATCTCTGGACAGCGCATTTTAGACAAAGCACGGTGCTGCTCGAAGTCCTCAAACACAGAGAAAAACATTGGTGCTTTTCTTTGATCCTAAAATAAACGTTTGAATGTTCTTCATCGATGCTTTTCATTTTTAACTTTTTAGACTGAAATCCAATGGATGATCTAAAAGGTCGTTCCAATGTAGGATCTAAAAGGTCGTTCCAATGTAGGATCTAAAACGTCGGCGCGAAGTTTACAGCTAAAATACGAGAACTTTTTTTAGACTTACAACACACAAATGCAAAATACGATATTCCTTTTCCCTTAAATTAAAATTCTGTTGCAAAGGTCTATCGAAGGTGCAAAAACATTCCTTTTTGCATTTTTAATATTGTATTAAAATGTTTGTGTTTTTCATTGTATCACATTTTCTGTACTTTTCAATTGAATTTTAAATACTATTCAAGGTAGTTTTGACCCTATAGGTTTTTTATATTTTTCCAAATGTTTTAGAGAGTACTCTAATAAATGCATTTAATGACAAGGGATCCTCGTTACAGCTCTTAGAAATGACATTGTTTTTAGTGAACCAGTGAGTCCAAAGAAATTTTGTATTGCAGTAAACTATATATAAAGAGAAGAGGAAAGGATCGTCTAAGAGTTGTAAGAATACAGCTTACTAAAAATTTTTGGTAACAGGCATAATTTTGTACGTTAAAGCTTTGACTTCTGGTTATGTCTTCAGTAACAGCACCGAAAATTTCCGTATATATAAAATAGAAAACCAAATGATTAAGAACCACCAAAGTATACAATTCAATTTTTTTTCTTTACTTTCCTTTTCTGTCAAGGACTGAAAGTGGAAACTAACCTTCTTATGGATTCAGAGTTAATTCCATCCCCTTTGTTTACAACCGTGTGTATGTGCTGTACATATATTGTAACAAAAATCAGAGAGCCTTAGTAGCGTTTGTTATGCAAAAAATAAAATGTAAATTGAAAAGATTTGCAAGTGTAGAGAAGTGAAAAGGAAATCTGCACCGAAATACCGTGTGTAACTTAGCTTCATGTTATTATGAAAATATTTGCAACTGTAGTCTTTTGTATAGTTGTTTATCTTCCTCACAAAGTGACTTTTAATATTTAGGTGTTCACCCTTGCATATGGATAGTTCCAAGATAGAAATACATTATTTATTTATTATCTCATTTGTGCACATTGATACGACATAGCCACCTGTTCTGATGAGCAGCAAGCTATTGCTGGCTCATCCCTTCTAAGAAAAAATAATATTCGATATATCCTATTATATTGGACCATAAATTTGGTCCAATATTGATGTTTCTACAGTAAGCCCAGGCTATGTTGCGATTGGCGGATCATAACACCAGTTACTCTCTTGATCCTTTACCTAAGGGTTGTTTTAATGAACATGCCAATGTCAAGATAACTGGCAGAATTCAAGGAAATTTACTTATCTTTAAGAAAACACTGTTAAGAATAAACACATAAATGTACTTTACAAAGCGTTATGTCAATGGCTGCCAACATTATACTTCCAAGTTGTTTGAATCCCATTCCTGTGTAAGCCAAATAAAATTTACGGAAGCCAAACAAGGCTTACGTCGTCGCGAAGCAGCCTCCCTTTATTATTTTTTTAACTGACTCTGGAGGATTCTTGTATTTAAATCAGGTCTCCTTCAGATAAAAATAAGGAAATGGTAACCATCTAATAAACGCAGCTAGACTGTTCCTAGACAAGTATAGTATACCTGACTGAACATAGCAGGTGAACTGAAACAAAGATGCTCGCACCATACCAAAAGCCCAACTGGTAACATTAGCTACTAACCATAACTTTGTCTACCCCTGCCAAGCAAAGTTGCCCCTTATTCTCAATTTTAAGGGGTAAATTGGGCTATTATTTGATATGTATAGCAAGTGTATCACTATGATTCAAAAGAGGACTATAACTCTGGCTTTTGCTGTGAACTAGTATGATTTTGTTTTAAGGGAAAGCATTAAAGCATGTCAAAAAACTCCTTGACTATCAAATATTGTAATAACCTTCATAATCACATCTTATTGGGGAAGTAGGTATATCACTAGACTACACGTCGAGCCACCTTAAGTGCACTATTTCGAGCCCCACTGAGGAAGATTTCTTNTGCCCCTTAGTCTCAATTTTAAAGGGTAAATTGGGCTATTATTTGATATGTATAGCACGTGTATCACTATGATTCAAAAGAGGACTGTGGGCTGTGAACTAGTATGATTTTGTTTTAAGGGAAAGCGTTAAAGCATGTAAAAAAACTCATTGACTATTAAATATTGTAATAACCTTCATAATCACATCTTCTTGGGGAAGTAGGTATATCACTAGACTACACGTCGAGTTACCTTACGTGCACTATTTCGAGCCCCACTGAGGAAGATTTCTTTTTTGACTGTCCAATTTTTCATTGCATATGTCACATCGCTGTCCAATGTATATCAATAAAACAATTCAAATATTTCAGAAGCTTTTAGTACGCTGCTTTTATTGGTTACAGTTTTTACTATTCGCCAAGGCAGGTCCGTTGTATTAAGCTTCATTTTTCTAAATTCCTAACACTTTAAGGCAAATAAATTCAAAAATTAATGTTAAAGTGGGGGATTCCTTTAATTATATATGTTTAGATTTATTAGAGACAATCAATACACTAACACTTAAAATACGTAGCTATAACTCACAGTCACAGTAACAAACACAGAATTCACTATTTATTTTCCATTATATTTCCCTTTTTTTTAGTTGGAATCAAAGACCTATGGTTTCCTGAATCAAAACGAAATATTGAAGTAAATAATTTGAAATCTGCAAGCATAATGACTGAAAAAGACAGAGATAGGCTGAAGCTTCAAAACGGATGACTCACAGAAGATGTGCCAGAATTGTGATTGACTAGACATCATACCAAAGAAAAAGGAAGAGAGGTAAGCGTCAGAAGAAGTGAAAGGATGCGATGACGGAGAAAAAGGTAGTGAGATTGATGGATACAAAGTAGAAGAGAGACAAGTATAGACACAGTTATGGGCATCCTACATTAGGTTCCTGAACTGATGACGATGATGACGATGATGATGCTGACAATGATGTTGATAGTAGGTTATAATTTCAGCAGAATTTCAACAGAAATCAAAAGCTGAGCTGGTATTGAATAATAGAGCGCACATGTCAACATTAAACTGGCAAGAATAATGCAAAATGTCAGCTCTTTACTGAGATTTTTACCATGTTGTAAATGATAAAGTGTAGAATATGTCCGAGCGAGCAAGCTTATCAATGCAAATCAATTGTTCTTTTTTGAAAATCAATTGTTAAGTAAAAGTGCACCATCCCGTTTACTTCAAATGGGTGGATAATTTGGATTTTAATCAACTGAAATACAAGATAATGTGCTCAGGCTTCTACAATAACAATGTCAGTAAAAAGCCAACTTTTTACATTGTTACGGCCAGTTCCAAGTTGACATGTTTGTCCTTGTTGTTTGGTAAATTCAATGTATTTTCGCAAATTCCCAAATCATGATTGATTTTTCACTTTGTCATCGTAATTTCCCATCTATAGTAATTCACTTCTTAACATGCCATCCTTAGTGTTAACAGGAAATTCCCCATTCGTGATGGATTTATTCACGTCTATTACGTTGTCTTCTCTATACATTTAGGTCCAATGAAAAATTCCCCAAAACGAGATGGATTTTTAATCCCTAATATCCCATCTGTTTAAAACATATACACTCAACAAAAAATTCCCAACTCATGATGGACTTTTAAACTCTGATATGTTGTTTCTGGTGAATTTTCGCTGTAGTAAATAGATATCAAACATCAAGGATGTTCTCGTGCCTGTACTAATTAGAGAGAAGGAAAAAATGTTGACAAAATCTACAGGTAATTTAAGCCAAATGTAAATGTGCAGCTCTAACTAACAAAGATTTGCATTTATACAGGAAGAGTTACGCCCACTTTGCAAATCAGAAAGTAAAAAACAAAGAATGGCGTAACAAGTACGCAATATATCATACCACATTGTCTGTAGCTGGTGGTCATTAAAGTCCGTGTCCCCAAGCTGCAAACTAAACCAAAGTCGACAAATTGGTTTCTAAATCCCAACGGAAATGTAAGAAACTAATAAAAATATCTTAAATTAAAACAATAAATGTATTTCCAGTACTTTGCAATCTTTACAAGCTCATAGTTACATGATTAGAAAAATATTATTATTATAGTGATGATGTACTAAAATATCATGGCATAGGACAAGGCCGAAAACTTGAATATTGGCAGAGTAGACACAATTTTGTAAAAGCCAAGAAATATTTGCTCCATTTTGAGTCTACACCACTACAACTGCTAATATCAACTTTTAATGAAATTATAACTTACGCATTGCTTTTTTTTTTGGTTCAGGCTGGGCTTTGGTGTTAAATATGGCCGACTGTTAGTCACCTTCAATCCCTTTTTCAAGGTTTTCCATAAATTCAACATGTTCCGATGTTGAAGAAGTAGATCCTTAGAGTGGTTCTAGACCCTTACATCTTCTTAGTTTCGTCGTCATTGAACAGTAGTCTTTTCAGCAAAGACTTATTCGGCTATTTTACAAAGTAAGGTAAATATTTTAGCTTTCTGTGGAAGTAGAATTTTTCTTTCTGCGCATATTCTTTAGACATCGAATTTTCTGTTTATATAGCTAAATTTCGAAGCTGGCTCCTTTTTATTTCGTGGTTATTGTTGATAATCTCTTTGACACACAGATAGAGATAGAGCTAATTCCATTTTGCTTCACTTGATTAATACTTCATATTTAGCATGATTAAGCGAGTTGACTGCGGATCATACTGTTGGAAAAATAGACTCTGATTTCAAGGCTTATTTTTCTGTTGCATAAAGCTCGAGCTGTTTTATTAGATTTAATTTTAAAAACTGATAACCTTAAGTCAACTTCAACATGACCAGTTAAAGTTCCAGTGGATATTACCTCATTGCTGAGGTTTACCATTTTCTACATTTTCCATTGGCACCTTAATACTGATTCCCATTTAGTGCTTTTCATCGTGAGCACGAATTTTTGTGATCGATCTCTTGGGATTGCTTGCTTGACCAGTTTCCATTCACGAACTTGAACCCCTTGATTTGAGCGCCAAAGGCTCATAAATTCGATCAAAATGGCTCTTATAAGTAACAGAACTGCCTTATCTGTGAGACTAAATCTCCCTTTTCTTTGACGTCTTCGTGTTTGATTAAAAAATAACGAAGAGAAAAATAAGAACCAATTTTGAATACGAAGAATTTTTGCTAAAAGGTGAGACAAATTTAAATTTTTCCCACTTGTAAAATATGTGTTTGGATTTATGCTCTGTGTTCACTTCGTGTATTTTCAAGGAGTGTGATTGGTTGATGATAATCTCCACAGACAATAGGTCGCAAATAGTGGAATGCTATCCTACTTTTTCAGCTATCGCTTGCTCTGAGAGATTTGTCAAACAAATTTAATATCCTAGTCAAAAAGTAGATTGCTAAAAGATGCAGACGCCAAAAAAGCACTCTATGGAAGTCAGCCTTTACTTGAAGGATTAATCAATTGCCAATCTTGACAAGAGAAGAGATAATGAAAACTGGAAGGGCTACGAAGTGAACGTGATGAAAGAATACAAACGAGATTTGTGCTGTTTTTCTAACAGTGTCTTTTTGAATAAGCATTTCACCGTCTCAAGGCCGGCGCCCAAGCAAATTAAAAAGTAATTAGTAATCTTAAACGAACTAAGTCATTTTTCATGTGTGTAAGGTATCGTAACCATGTCTCACCAGTAACTTTCCAAGGGATTATGAACTCATAGCGGCTTTTATCCTTTTTCAAATTTGTCTTCTTTTTGAAAAAGATAAGCTTGAGAGCAAAATGCTTGCCAATTCTCAGCCAGAAAATAATTACTTCATAATATTCAGATTAGGTCTAATTGTTAACTTTTTCAAAGTATATTACGAGACTCCAATTTAACATTGTCAGGAATATTACTTTCTTTTAAGTCGGGACGTACAGTAAAATTATTTATTTAAATGCAAAGTTTCTCATTTTGAACTGTTTTAACCATATATGGCAAAACCAAAGACAATGAAACTTAGTAGCGTCTGATACTCCAGCTGGTCCAGGTTTAAAGCCTTGCTGGTAGTACAGTAATTGCTTATCGTTATTTCTGAGACGGATTAGTTAATTAGAATTGTAACTATCTATAGTCTACAGCCCACTTGGGGATCTCTTTGGCGTGCTTTACATCATCTTGGACTGCTGCCTTTTACAATACAAAGACTTGTATTGTTAATTATCAATATAATACCACAGTTTTTCCAAGTTATTGCACAAACATTTAGAGTTCGCTAACCACCTATTTGGGCTAATATGTGTATTATAGGAACTCATCAAAACACCCATTTTCTGTTTTTCCATTCTTTCGTATTTTCATGGTGCTTTCAAATTTCAAACTCATTGAGTGCAAATAGCCACTGATCTTTCCAAGACGTTAAGAGAGGGGAAGAGAAAAAGACATTGAAGAAAGAAAAAAGGACAATTAACAGAGGGTTTAATACCAAGTAATTAAATCTATCGAAAAAAAAAGACGAAATAAAGTTTCAAAGTACGACGAAAGAAGCTAGTAAAACTGCAAAGCATTTTAAAAATTGGTTCAAAAACACTATTTAGATAAGCACTCTTAGCAGGGCATGGAGGATAAGGAGAGAGATGCGACATCACAACGATAAAAAAGGGCAAGGATTTGAGCAGCGAGAAAAGGTTCAACGAATTTTCAAAATACGATATGGAATACTATTGAAGAGATCGAGACAGCAGGCAAAAGCTCCAGCCCACAAATGACACCAATACTTAATGTAAGGACTAAGCAATGCCTAAAGAGATATAGAATGGCTTTGGGAGAACGATACAAACGAGAACAACATAAAGAACCTATTTTCATTGCTAAAGACTTTCGAATTGCTCAATGTATTGATTTCAGAAAAGATAATCAAAAAAGATAAGTCCGAGAAGCATAAAAGATGGTTTTTCTGAAGGTTGAGAACCAGATATAGAAGCAAAACAGGGAATTGGCAGGTTTATGTTTATTATTATAAAGGCACGTATTTTGATTACCAATAAAAATGACAAACCATTGGAAATCCCAATCAACAATAGATTTATGATAATGAAAAATTGAGGAGGGTGTACACTCAGTGCATGAGTAAAGTGTTACCCTCCGAAAAAAGTAGCAATGTAACTTTCAGGAGTGTTAGGAGGGTCATTTCTGAAAAGGGGAATAACCTGTGCCTTAATATTGAGCTTGAGGAACTTTGGATTAACAGAGATTGCAACAAAAGGTTATCTATCAATAACAACTTTGATCTTGCGATTGCTCAGGGAAGGTCCTATGATGTTTTCAGTTTTATTGGAAATGCCATGCGGTCTCCTTTTATTAAAAAAAAATTGAATTTCCAAGTCTAATCAAACAATTCGGGGATCAGTCAGTGATGTCAGTGCGGAGGTATTCGGTGGATAGAGATTTACAAAGATCATATTGCCTTTTAAAGATAGGGTTTCGGAACTTTAAGGGCAAGACAATGGATTCTTTATCAGTCGTAAAACGATAGGGCAGAAGTTATAAACATTGGCTGGAGCTTCAGAATTTCTAAAAGCAGGATCAATAAATGGGTATTAACTTCCAACAAAAAGAAAAATGTGATTAAGAGAGGGACTCATTGAAGATCCTAAAAGGGATCTAAAAAAGCTCGGTATAACATTTCTGGGAGATGTTCACGGAAAAGTTATCAAGCCCAGAAACTGTGAAGAAATGCCTGCAACAACAGAGTAAGAATTATGGAGAGGTGATTGATATCTTCAAAGATTTCTAGCACCAATAAACAATCGTTTATTAGCTGAAACATCATCACACCTAAACCTTGAGAAAAATTTTTCCTGGTGAGAACCAGATGGTGAAATGGAAGTCTTTTGGTGTCGAAGATGAACGACAAAACTACTTCTGCTAACCTGATTCTGGAACAATACGTCAGAATCCCAATTCTAAGCAGAAAACAAAAAGAAACGTTTCAAATGGATAACAGCAAGGAGATTATGAAAAAAAAAATTCTCCCTATCAGGAACAAGAGGGAAAAATCGGCAATTTAGGTCAAAACATGAGCTGATAAAAAGTTCCAAAATTTAACTCTAGCCTTATTAGTGGAGTAAAATTTTAAATATTTAATATGATGACCATTAGAACGACCATAGACTAATCTATCAGCAGGAGACTAAGACTAAAGGATAATGTCCATAGAATTAGAAGTAGCATTAAGTACAGAGCACTTACAAAATATTTTCTCTGTGTGTTTTCTTTTTGAGGAGCTCCACACCTTTTTAAAAGCATATTCATTCTTCATTTATAGCTTCAGGAATCTTGTGTTAGATTGCCTTCTTTAACCTACTTTGCAGATTCTTGGATCTATGTATTGGTTTTTTTAAACTTCTTTCACGTCAATCTAGAGTAGACAAGTGAAAATAAACACTGAACGTTCAATTGCGTTATCCTTAGATCATTAGCAACAGGCATATTCTGATCAGGATGCCTAACATTGCCTCTCGTTTAATTCTGTGTCAGAAATAGTGAAAGTTCAATGATCCTGGGGTGCCCAGTGAATAAGTCTGCTAACAATCCCACTTTGCCACACGTCTCAAAAGCAAAATTGTAAATTCATTTTTACAGTTTTCTTCTCTTTTCTTTAACCGTGTATTTTGAGTCCTATTTTTAACTGAGTTTTTGAGCAAGATGTAATTTTTTGTTGTCCTTGTTTTTCACTGTAGGAAAAGTAAGGAAGTAAGAAGACCAAATTGAATTCAATGGTACTTATTGTCAAGTTGAAATAGCTGCTGTACAAGTACTTTCATTAGTTAGTCTAGCGAGCTACAGTCTGGTCTGGTTTAGCATTTTAATATTATTCTTTTTGTTTTTCTTAAAGATAATAAAATCAACATTCTGTTCCATTCTCTTCCACTCTCACTTCACTCAACAACCTTTCTGAGGATTAATATTGATATTAGATAATATCTGTAAATGGACATTGCCAATGAGGTATATCATCACNCAGGCTCTTGTATTATTCATACCAAAGCTCCTTTTAAATGAGTTTTTGAGCAAGATGTAATTTTTTGTTGTCCTTGTTTTTCACTGTAGGAAAAGTAAGGAAGTAAGAAGACCAAATTGAATTCAATGGTACTTATTGTCAAGTTGAAATAGCTGCTGTACAAGTACTTTCATTAGTTAGTCTAGCGAGCTACAGTCTGGTCTGGTTTAGCATTTTAATATTATTCTTTTTGTTTTTCTTAAAGATAATAAAATCAACATTCTGTTCCATTCTCTTCCACTCTCACTTCACTCAACAACCTTTCTGAGGATTAATATTGATATTAGATAATATCTGTAAATGGACATTGCCAATGAGGTATATCATCACTTTAATAAGATACAGCAGGGTTCATTCCCATATTCGTTGTCTATTACTGGTATTGTCGTTGTTCTGCACAATATCAAAAAAGCCAGCAATCTGATTATGAGATAGATCACTGCAATATGTCAAAGAACCTTAGAAAGGATTCCAGATCAACATATTTTATCCTCCTGTAAACTAACCTTTTGGGCGTTATAGCTTGTTTGATTTCATATAGGTTGTACTGGATTAACGAATGGTAAGATTTCAAAGAGTCGGTACATGGGATGTCTTCCATGATGTCGTCTGAGAGACAGGAAACTATCAAATCAAGTATGTGACCGTCAACATGTAAGGGTTATGTAACTTGCTGCAGGAGGCCTAGGGACACCAGGAGATCAAGAAACTTCTGGTTATTAGGTTGATTAAAGAGTATTGAGGAGCTTTTCCATACACACAAATATTTTTTACATAGCTCTCAAAACAAGTATCAAAAACGGAAGTTTTAACCTTATGTTATTCAAGGCACGGTAAGCGATTGATGTTGACATTTCTAAGACAACAGGTAAACTATCATGTTACTTATTACTAAAAGAAGCCAAACGAATTCTTTTCTCACGTTTTAATTACTTTGACTTTAAGCGACTTATTATGTAACAAATTAGTTCCTTTACCACAAAACCAACACAGGAATGATCAAACAATCTAATTTCATCACGGAAAAGCATAGATGTACAGTCGCATTGTCAATATTTAACCAAATTTGAGCACCTTGAACAATATTAAGTTTGCAGATGTAAATACAATTCCCAAGATTGTTACTTTTCTTTCTCATTGAATACGTATTTAGAACACAGAGCAATATTGAGTTAATGCAACCACCATTTGGTAAGCTAGGCAAGGCATATTGATAAGGTTCCTTACTTCATTTTGTGATAAATGGGTTGCGCTGCTGTTTTTCTGGGTACTTTCCGCTGAGTGCTTCGGTAAGAGAATGGGTTAAATTAGGGAACAATGACAATGAATAGATCAGCCACAAGCGTTGTCCTCACAGTCTAAAGTTAGCTTAAACTCTAAATTACCAAGGCACTGAATTGTTGCACATGAATTGGAACAGTAGAAACAGGCATTTGTTGCACATACGTTAGAGTAATACACGCTCAAACCTGTAAATACAAAAAAAACTTAGAACACGAGGAAGCATTGGTTTTATGTATTATTTCTCGACGCCTTTCCAAATACTTGTCGCAAAAATAGAAGTTCCATGAGACCAACTTCATACCGATTCAATTGGAGATAATATATTCAAGAAAATGTCTAGGTCACACCGTCTAGTTGATTGGGAAAACAGTCTAGGTCACCGCAGTCCAACTTTTATCCAGAAAGTTGACCAGTAATCTGTTCCAGTACTTTTTTTTCTCCTGTTGTAGCTTAGCCTATCAGGAGAAGGACGACAAAATATAAAACAAAAAAACTAACAAAAAAACAGGGTAAGAACAGTAAAAACTACAGAGGCGGTAATGAGCCGAAATATGAAATAAATAAAAAGAGAATAGTGCCTCTACTCAAAATAGGAGACCTGTAATATACACCAGACTTTAGATAATGTAGATGAATTGTTAATTTTCAATCATCTTGTTAGCATTTGTTCCTAAAATCTATAACTGGGTGCTACTAAAGTGAATAAGACCATATCTATACCCAATTTCAGAATAAATCATAATAGTTTAACACACAAGAAAAAGATCCGTCTTACAAATATTGGCATTAAGAGCGACATAAAAACTCAGCAAGTACCACTGGCGCCAGAAAGACTTCTGAATTAAACCCTGGTGGAAAGTTACTGTAAATGTAATGTGCATATGGCGTACCTGATCCAAATGTGTTACCTTTAAATCTTTTCTAATAAAACAGGGGGGCTCAAAGTCCAAAAGCAAAAACAGAATAATATGTCAAACATACTCTTTTTCATACCTGAAAATTGATATTCAATAGATTAAGGTGGACTGTAAAATACAACAGATATACCGGCTGAAAAAAAGACTCGTTTTCTTACGAAATCTGTTAAAAAATCATGTAACTTACTCCCAAAGAACACAGCTATTACATTTAAAGCAACTATGTACCCGTACAAGAAAACCAATCAGCAACTGGTGTGAGAGACAAAACAGGTATGCTTCTCATTTAAGATGGTCAGATACTTCAAAGATAGAAAGAACACTTCGAAGAAGTATTAAACATTGAGAATGAATATGACGAAAATGTGCAGGAAGATGAGCTTGAAATCGATAGTCTTGAAACAATTGAGAAAATCAGGCCCCTTCATAAAAGAGAAAGTGAAGATAGCAGTAAAGACGTTGAAGAGCAATAAAGCAGCAGAAGCAGGTAACATCAGCGGAGAAATGTTAAAAGCTGGAAGCAAGATCACATACGAGAGATTACTGCATACGATTACTGCATATGAGAAAGTGAGAGAGAAAATCAATATACTCCGAGGAAGCCATAAAATGATAGCTGCAGGGCAGCCTTAACTTAGAAACCAGAGGAAAAAAGAAAGAGAGTATGCCCGCGAACAACATGACGGAGGAGTGCGGAAGCAGAAAGAAATGATCTGAGATGGGAAACATGGATCGAAGTTGGGAACACAGCAGAAGACAGAGAGCGATGGCGGAGGGTGGTGTCAAGCCTTATGAGCCGCCCATTGCTCGAAGAGGATAAGTAAGTAAGTATTACCTCTGATTGCAGCGCCCAAACTGTCTTTAATTTGCGGAAATAGAAAACCAAGCCTTGCATGCTGTTTCTCAAGTTTTAGAGAGATTAATGTGGATACAATCGGTTTCTTGCCCCCTTTTCATTGCAAACATAGCGGGTTTATAAGTGTAACTATGCTCCTTCATTTTCGTATGTCCTTTGCTCCAATTGTCATAGCCCTCTCCATACTTTAAATTAAAGTTCTCTTTTTGAGATCCCTGTGATCTGTGCAGACCAAACGAAATACTTTCCTTCTCTCTCTGCATGGAAATACCTTCCAGTTCTTTCGCTCTTTGCCTTATCATTACAAATAAAGTCACCCTGTCTTGATCTTGGGCTCAGTAAAACTTAATACATCATCTGTTTCAAAATGGATTCATCCTCATTTCCCCCCTATGTCACAGACAAAGTAGAAGACGCAATGGACTGATCGATTTCGCGAAGATCGTTTTTGATGAGGTGCTTTTGTAGATAGCTTTGGCTTTGATCAGCATTCGGCATTATGAGTCTCGAAATTTAAATCTCACAAATCATAGTCCCTTTGTAGCGAAGTCCCGATATTTGTTTGACACAACTGACACGATTCCAGGTGAATTGCCCCCCAGAAGATTGCCCCCCAGAATCACGTTTACTTCTGTCATCGCTTTTTCTAAGAGAATCGAAAACGGTATAATCCGTAGAAAAGTACAAATTTGATCAACTTGGAATTTCACGCAGTGTAAGTTGTTATGTTATGAATGAGAATTATCATTTTTCATATTATCATTTAAAGGCGCTGATTTAAAAAACATCTCAGACCTCTTAAGTAATCCAACTACAAAATGTGGACCAACATAATATCCTATTGACCTTATTTAGAATTTCTGTATTTTTTCTCAATTCACATTCCTACCTAGCCCCTGTAATCCAGATCCTAGCCCTCCTCCCAAACGAGATGGTGTATAATTGCCCCGTTAGTCACGCATTGGAAATGCAGTACTTTTTCAGCCACGAATCTAACTTAGTCAAAATTACCATCATTTATAAAGAATTTTTCCGCATTATTCCGCATTAGTATGTGCCGAAATGTAAGGGAGGGGGGAGGGGATAATGCGGAATAATGCGGAACCGCTCTCTGGAGGATTCAATTGGTCCTTCTCACCCTATAATCTCGCATTAAGGCGCGGCGCCTATATCGGGATATTTAAAATTTCTGCATTTTCATGTCTAGTAAATAGGGCCGCATACAGGCGCCTGGCGCCTTTAATTTTTGGCTAATTATCACTCCATGAAAGTTTGAGTGACATGAAACCAGAAAACAAAGGAGGAAAGGAACTGGAGGTTCCTTCTTCAGTGACTGTCAAGGTGTCAGAGAATATTTCATCCATAGTAGAGCCTATTATTTAAGACTTATGTAAAAAACGTATTTAAAAAATATATATGCTTTATGAAAATCAACTTATTTATATTATTTCTCACTGTCAATATAAGAAACCTAATATTTGAAAAGCAGGCCCGGATAGAGGCGCCATGGCGCCTTTATCCGGATATAAGCGTCGGCGCCTTTCAATGAGCAGCACTGTATGCGAGATTATAGGATACTTCTTCTAAAGATACGTTTTTCTAAATAGTTTGATCAAATATACTTGTGATTTCTAATTAAACACATTAAAATATGCGCAAAATGTATAGTTTGGCGAATTGGGGCAAATGCCCCCAAATGTGTTGCTCCGTCGCCGCGGCCCTTCTCCGTGACGTTTACTATTGTATTATATTATATTATATTATATTATTTATATTATATTATATTATATTATATTATATTATATTATATTATATTATATTATATTATATTAT
>RDPX01000095.1:1198827-1209365 GCA_003991215.1 Morbakka virulenta | reverse complement strand
TGCGAATTTATGATGTAAATCAACATAAAGTTGTTACAAAGTTTCTAGATATGTGTCTTAGCAAGTCTTCTACATCATCTGGTATTTTTAGCTCCATAGATTCGGCCATGTTTAAATATGGGATTCCTTGGAGTAACTGCATTGCTCTGGGTGTGGATAATACATCTGTAAATGTTGGTAAACACAAGTCTTTGATTGTCGAAGCAAGAAAAAAGAACGAAAATATCATTTTGATGGGATGTCCATGTCACATTGCTCACAACACAGCTGGAAAAAGTACGAAAGCATTTTGTCATCATATTACTGAGCATTTTGACATTGAAGAGTTACTAGTTGATATCTATTTTCATTTTGATTATTCTTCCAAAAGGAAAAACCTATTAACGGAATTTTGTTCATTTTTTGATCAAGAATATTGTAAGATAATTAAGTTCCATTCTGTTCGCTGGCTTGGACTGTCAACATGCATTGAGAGAACTTTAAAGTTGTACTCATCCATCCTTGAAAAGCTACTTCTTGTCTCAGAACCCAGAAATGAAAGATGGTGAACGAAAATTGATTCGTCTGAACAGGCTGATTAAGTCATTTAACAACGAAATGCAGGAAGTATATCTAAAATTTCTTCATGGAGCACTACCAAAGCTTATCCACTTGAATCTGTTACTGCAACGAAGTGATCCAATCATTCACTTGTTGTATGATGCTTTGTTTGACACATCTGTAGTTTTGCTGAGTCGATTGATGTCACCACATATCGTCACCCAATACAAGAATTCTGAGCTCAATGATAAAGAAATCAAATTTCTTGTTGAGGATGAAAAAAATCACTTCCCCAGAGAGCATTTATTTGTTGGTTTTCATGCTAAAGCACAGGTGAAAAATTTATTAGATAATGGAGACATCACTGAGAAGCAATATGGTACTTTTTTTAGGCATTTCTAAACTTTCATAAAACTGGATTTTTATATGCCCTGAAAAACTTTCCATTAAATAATGATCTGTTTAAACATGCAAGAGCTCTTAATTTTTTAAGCCAGAAATGTTCATTTGAGAGTATTCAGTTTCTCACTGACAAATTAAAGTACTATGTAACTTTCACTCCACAAGAATTTCGCCAGATGGAAGAGGAGTTTCTGTTGTTGCAAACAGTTACTTTGCAGGATTTTGACGATTTCCAATTGCCCGAGGCAACTATTCGGATTGAGGAAAATAGAGAAGATACGTCATATAGAATTGACATTCTGTGGTATCATTTATTTATGATGAAAATTGCTGGAACCAGTAAGAGCAAATTTGAAAATTTGTTCAAGTTGACAAAGGTAGTGCTGTCAATCGTTCATAGTAATGCAGAGGAAGAATCTTTGTTTTCAAGAGTCAGGAAGAACTTGACTTCACAAAGGGCAAGTCTTCAACTTGATGGAACATTATCAAGCATTATGTCCTTTCAGTTGAACAGACCACATGGTCAACCATGTTATAAGTATGATCCATCTGCGAGTGTTGTTGAAAANAAGAGTCAGGAAGAACTTGACTTCACAAAGGGCAAGTCTTCAACTTGATGGAACATTATCAAGCATTATGTCCTTTCAGTTGAACAGACCACATGGTCAACCATGTTATAAGTATGATCCATCTGCGAGTGTTGTTGAAAAAGCTAAGACTGCCACGTGGGAGTATAACAAGGCACATTCATGTAAATAGTTAAAGGCAATGTTGTATTGTAATGAACATTTATTACTTGCTTTTTTTTATTGAACTTTTGTTTTTTCTGGCCTTTTTCATGTGTTTAGTATTTATTTTATTCTAAAAATTAGGTACTCAGAATGCTGAAATTGCAGTTTTAGAGGTTCTAAAAGTAAACATTTTTTTGGAAATGTTAGGAAATTCTCTAATGCTGAAATCTCCCCCCTAAAGATTTAAGGACCTTGACAGGTCTGTTTAAGTGTTAAAGAACTTAAGGTTGGTGTTTTTTCCTTCCTTCTGAAAAGATGTAAGCATGCTTGTAAAATTGGTTATTTTTAACACAGAGAGACATTGAACAAGTAAGAGCCCACAAGAGCGAAAGAAGACCAGGCCTTAAAAAAGAATTTCAAAACGTACACACATCAAATATGTTGGAAGCTAAACTATTTCTTCTTGTCAATTAAATAAAGTACACTAAGAGTTCCACTTCGTCATTAAATGAAACTTAACGTTGGAATTATTAGAAAACAATCTGAAAAAGCAAAGCAGAGTTCTATTTCACCAGGTAAGCATAACGTTGCTACATTTCTCTCTCTGAGAGTGAAGAACAGATAATTCAGCCAGTTGGTAAATGATTAATGAACACTGGTAAAGATTTATAGGGCAACATACCAAGCTTTCCTTCTTATTTGATAGGAAAAATGTGAAAAATATAATCCGGTGCAACTGTCAAAGAAGACAGAGGAGACAAGAACTCCACAGCTTAACGAATTATTTATGAGGTCCTGATGGTTGGTGAAATTGACTATTAATAACTGTCGTTACAAACGCTGTTCTGAAAGATGAAACAGGCTGGAAGATCAAGAGTACTTTGAAAATAGAATTTAAAGACTTCATTCATGTTATTTCAAACGACTGTTGATTTCACTAAACATTGAAAGAGAGGAAATGGCTTACCTTTTCTAGTATAAAAACCCACTACAATCACTTTAACATTTGGGATCATCAGTCTTCACCACCTCCTGTTTTCTTTGAATGAATGGTCACTCCAATGCAATTTACTTACTTTTTCAGACAATGAGATTTTCAAAATATGTTTTTTTCTTCAATCAATCTATAGTTATTCCTCCCTTTTTCTGTACGCAACTTCAAGTTGCTTGTTGAATAAATCACCAGTGCGATACTTCCTAATTAACATCTTTTTTTTAAAAGTTATTTACCAGTCTTAAATTATTTTCTTGTATTTACTTCAGCCATTGGATTCTGAAACCCTATCTCTAATTTTCTACTAAAATAACATCTGTTAATAATTAAATTTTGACAGAGAGGTTATAAAGCAATAACAGAAAAATGTCTCTGGAGACTTAAATTGTTGATTCCATTCTGCATTGTTATAGGTTGGAGAGACAAAGCAGCTTAGTACCACAACCCTGGTCCAAATTTCTTCAATATGCCCAACATCCATGGGGAAGAGCCTGAACTCGAGTGGCGGAATTCAAGTTATCTTGCAATGAATGCCTTGTAACACAAATGTGTTACAAATGTGTTACAAAGGCGTGCGTGTAAGTAAGAGCCTCGTCAATTAGTCACAATCACTAAATCTTGAATCCTCTCAAAGCTTCACCTACGTCATTCAAGAACAAACCAGCTTGCTAAAATGATTATTGCTGAAGTTCATTTTGCTCTGAATGAAAAACTCACTGCCCAAAACAAAATAACAAGAAACTTTGCAAGTATGAGCCTTCTGTAAGAGTACTCCTGAACCGTCCTCAATCAAGGCTTCGCGTGGTTCAAGCAGCACAAAAACCGAATTTGATCTTGTTCTTGCGTTTTATTTTTTCTCGAAGTTATTCCAAGTTGTTTTGTAATTTCAAAATGGATTGGATTTTGAGTAAAAGAATGTAACAATCAGAGTTGTATGTATTTTGACCCGTAAACGAACCCCAGATAAACAGACTTCTGTTCCGGAGAAAGGTTTACGTCGTTTTTAATCTTTGCAGTAGAGGTTGACGAATCTGAATTCGCAATGAAAGCGTTCAATCCATAGTTCATGTCAGAAAGCTTAGGGACAAACAAAGGGAGATGAGACCCAGGTGGCACAGCCAACTAACCAGGAGAGAAGCAGACTACATTGGAAAAAGAATGTTACTGGTGGGAATACCAGGAAGAAGGAAAGGAGAAAAACACATAAGAAAATTCATGGAAGCAGTACAAGAGGATATGGAAGCAGGTGGAGTACAAAGGAAAGATTGTATGGACCTAGCGAAGTGGAGACAAGCGTTCCGCTATGGCAGCCTTTGAAAGGGAGCAGCCCAAGGACAAAAAAGTATATGGGTCAGCAAATTACCATTACTTGTTAATCATCCATTTCATTGCTTCATTGGTTTTCGTTGCACGAAAAGAAAACTATTATAATCCAAGTATTTGCTGGAAGGAAGCATTTGGTCTTTTTTTATGTAGATAATTGTAAACAATTTGGAGTACTAAAAAGGAAGACATACCTTTACTCGCAGTTAATGTGATAAAATGTTATCATTTCTTAATAGCTTTTACTAAATTCACCTCTTTGTTACAAAATTCTCCCTTCTTAGAAGTCTCTCACTCCCAGTTTCTTTAAGTCTTGTTTTGGAATTTGACTTTTAAACGAAACATAAAAATAAACAACCGGATTATGACCATTTTTTAGGTTTGATATTCTTTTAAATCTCTAGTCATATGTACCAGCAAACTCCAAGACTTTTCACGAAAATTCTTGACTGGACGGACTCAATGGAAGGCATAGGTATAGGAGGCTTATCATGTCATGAGCCGTAAGCATTTCCTGAGCTATATATTGAGAGGTAATTCTCTCATCTTCAGGCTAACGACCGGAGAAGTATTTCTCGAAATACACTCAAGCTTCTTGATCTCTGCTGCTAACTGCTTGTTTCATCACATGAGGAAGTTCCCATAAATTTCAGATACTTGCCTAATCAAGTCCATCTGTAAACTTTACTATATCAATGTATTAAAAAATCATGCAAAATTTATATTACACTAATACAGGGACAGAGGTATTTTCAAAAAAAATAATTAGATTTAAAAAACACTTACATCGTATCCCCAAAATCACCATAGCCTAATGTAGCATAAAAATTAAATGAAGAGTAACTGTTGATAAATAAGGATGTGGTTTAAAATATTGTATTTACTAACAGACAGCAAAGCTAGTACCTTGTTTGAAATTAGGACATCTTCTCGTAGGAAATTCCCGTCGCTACCTATAAGTATAGCACCAGCGACACGTATTCACCATTCGAAATGAATAAAGAATTTGATTGGCTATTTAATTTTCTTCTGATCTCTAGTCTTGAAGGCTTTTTCGAGTATTGTTAATTGTACAAATATGTAGAAATATGTACAAATTTTCCTCTTTCAACTATTTCCAGAAGGTATTACTTATCTAACATACTGTTAAACATCAATTTAACACCACTCCTCTAAATAAGCTTGCCCGTTAATTTAGGCCTGGGTGAAAAATAATAATTTTAACAAAATATTCTGTTAGCAATTACTAAGTTTTAGGGTTAATAGCTACACATGGCATAAAGCTGTTAAGTGTACATTGCTGTGAAGAAAGGACAGGACAACATCAAGCTAAGAAATAAGGATTGACGTTGGACTTTAAACACTTTAAGTTATATGATGAAAAAGCATTCAAAAGCCAAAATGTTCCACAATCTACCAAGCCGAAATAAAAAACTGCCCTCAAAAAAAGATTTATAGCCGCGAGATTTATAGCCGTGAAAAGCTTCCAAAATGATCTGGTTAAGAACATGACGTCAGTACTCTACATGGTAGTATGTGAGCATGAAAACCATAGGCACTGTTCTGATACCAGATCAGGACAAATCTATTTTGTATTTCTCTATAACCTACATCCTTTCCATAGAAAATATTTTTAAAAGAAAGAATTGTCACTGCAGTTCTATTGGTCATAACAATAGAAAAGACCAAGACTTGTTACATTATGTCAATATTGGAAAAAGGGTTTCAGACATGAAAAAGAAAGGAACCACTGAATTAAAGATCGGCATCTGCATCAAGTCAATGAAATAGAAATGACAACAAAATACACCTGCTCAAATATGACGAGAGTATGACATCGGGTGTAAGGTAGTTCTTAGACCGATTATTCTTCTTTTCCTTCCTTCTTCTACCTTTATCCCACTTTCAGTGTAGGATCGCTGCGGCATTCAATCTCTTTCAAGATGTTCTATCCAGGGCGTCATCCTCTTCTGCCACAACTCCTTTAATGTCCTTTCGGATACATTCTATCATTCTATCCATCTCAGCTGGAAGCATACTATTCTTCTCCTACCAGGTGGTGCAATCTCCATTATTCTCCGGCAACCATAGTTCTCCTCCTGCCTTTGAACATGCCCGAACCATCTCAACCTTGCTCTTCTGCATCTCTCTGTGACGTTCTCAACATCGGTCCTCCCTCTGGCATTATCATATCTCACGTGGTCTCGTAACATATGTTCGTATGCCCATCTGCACATTTAATATCTGCCAATTCCAGTCTCTTGGTGTCCGAGACACTAAATGGCAGAGTTTCCAGTTTATATAACTTTGCTTGTTTCACTACCATCTTGTATATTTTACCCTTCATCTTTGTCGCAAAGGACGCCAGTCATCTTTTTTTAGTTGTTCCAGCCACGTTGGATTCTTCGGGTAACCTCCGCACTCACTCCACCATCGCTCTGCAATGTGCTTCCCAAGTACTTAAATTCCGTTACCTATGATATCTATGTCCATTGCATCTAGATGCTTCTAGATATTGTACCATGCAAACGCATGTACTCAGTTGATCGTGATGCCTTCATTTCTCTCCTCTTCAGAGCTTCTCTCCACTGTTCTAGGTCTTCTCTTATCTTGCTCTCTTCCGTTGCACAGAGTACCAAATCATCTGTGAACATCTCATTTGCCATGAGGCTTCCTTTTTAATTTCCATTGTCAAAGAGTACATAATGATGGCAAACAAGAAAGGGCTGAGTGTTTATCCTTGATGTAACCCCACATTCACACTGAATGCTTTGCTAGTATCGACGGCACATTTCACAACTGTTTCACACTGTTGGTACATGTCTTTCACTGCTCTGATGTACTTTTTGGGTACCCCCTTGTTTCGCATTCACCAGTAGAGAGCTCTTCTCTTGGTTTACGAACACACTCTTGAGGTCTTTCTGTCCTTCTCTGTATTTCTCTTGTAGCTGTCGCAGAACAAATATGGCATCTGTTGTTGATTTCCCTTTCATGAAACCAAACCGGTCTTCACTAATCATCACAATATTCCTCGATCAGTTTTCCTGTTCTCTTTCATATAGTTTCATACTGTGGCACATGCGCTTGATACCTCTGTGATAGCTACATTCCAGAATATCTTCTTTGTTCTTGAAAATAGGTGTCAGTATGCTTTTGCTTTAATCATTTGGGATTCTCTCTTGGCCTATAAATCTGTTCATCTGGCAGAGATTAGAAGTGGGTATTACAGAGGGTTGAGCGTTATCGATAATCCTCTTTATGTTGGTTATGGAGATGCTACTAAAAGCATGTAAATTGGAGGGAGCAAGGACGACGGCACTTCTCAGATAATTTAGGGATGACATCACAGTACTAACAACAGTAGAGAAAACCGTGATATCAACCACACCAAGTTTTTTTTAGAAAAGGAACAGATTTTACACGGAAAAGTGAAATGGGTTGATTTTCAGTGCTTCTAAGAACATCAAAATGCTATAATTTAGGCATCTATAATTTAGCTTTTTATTCAAAATTTCAGCTTTACATATATCGTGTCTGTTGTTGCTACTTCAAAAGTTTCAATACAACAAAATTTACTTTACCATTTCTTTTTTTTGTCAGCTATACAAGCACCCCAATTCCCTGATTTCGGATTCGAAACAGATGCACAGACCATGACAATTCGATTGGAACAAAGGGTAGTGATATTTATGTTTTGTAAAGCTATTGTAATGTTTGAAGAATTTTCAGGTTGACAGGTCGTCGTTAATCTTGCAGCTATCTAGGTTACATAGAATACAGATCACCATGCATGGGCATTTTTAAGCAAGTATTTTTCCCCTGGTAGTCCATACGACATGATTTTTAAGTTTCAGTACCTTTTCCTCAAGTTAACTCCCGTTACAGCGCGTTGGTCACAGTGACCACACCGAGGAATGGAAGTTCCAAAAAAGACAGAATAAGAAATAATCCAAAAGTTTATTAGATCGCAGACTTACTAATATGGGTCCATTGTTGCTATCTGACCATCACGGGCTCTTTGGATGGCATCGGTGATTCCGGCAGATCGAATGGCAGATTAGTCGACTCGACAAAGTCTAAAACTTTCTTTAAGGTTTTGAAATGAAGTGTCTTCAGGACAGATAACCCTAAATCCACTTTCATTGTTGTAACGTCTTTTACTGGATCGTTCAACAACTCTTTTATGACGACAGATGTAAAATGATTACTGAATTCGAGTCTTTCTGTTTTTATGATTGGTTCCTTTGTTATTAAATCGAGTGGTTGTAACACATGTGTAATATTTTTAGGTACCTTTTCAACAGCAATTTTTGCTTCCTCTAGCTTTTTGCTGACTTGCTCAGTACCTTGTTCGGTGAAGGCACCCCGAATGTGGACTCCTTTTTTTCAAAGCAGGAAGTTTCAACTCCTACTTAACTCTCAATATTTGATACCGCCACACGATGTTGTATGCAAAGTTTCCTCCTGATTAATCCAGTGTGATTTGCTACAGGGACATAAAAAGTTACCATTTTTGGGAGCTGCGGGTGCCAGGCATCTGCCAATATTTCCTACGTAAATAATTATGGACGTACTGTGTGTATTTTCTCCCATAAAAACATGCTCATTCATTTAAGTAGAGAACGGATCCACGCCTTGTTAACATGAAAATCAAGATACTGGCCATACCTGTCAACATCAGATCGCACCAACCCAGCTAGTAAACAACACGTAACACGAATATTAATGGAAGTACAAGCCGTTCTTATATTTGCTATCATGTGCCTTAATTTTCATCAAGCTTGGAGTTTAAAGGAGAGGCTTTCCCCGTTTTATGTTAATTATAATGTTGGGTTTTCCTCCATTGTCTTTTTATTAACACTTTTATCTAGTAGTCCGACGCGTCACAAAACTTTCGTCCAGTTTAGGAAATTCATTCTTGAATTTAGTAACCATAGGTCGATTACCATGCTTTAAAGCGTTCCTAACTACTCTAATGTTATCTTCTTCTTTATACCCCATGCGATTCTTTTTGTCCATATGAGGATTAATTTTTTTACCAACGTTCTTCAACTCAGCTGTAACTTTTTCAGCTTCTTGAAGATTAACATCATTTGATTGAGTGGCTACTATTAAACTTGTTTTGTCACAAATGTTTGTAGACTCGTTTCGAGTTTTAGTAAAATATTTTCACAAAGCCATAATGGTAGAGAGTCACAACTGTCAAGAAGACTTTCATCTACGACCAACAACTTATTCAACTTTTTGAAAAATTCGAAAGACAGAAGAGAATTCGAACGCGGTCTTAATAAGTCATATAAACAAAACAGATTTTTAAAATATTATGTAAAAGATATTCAATTATCGTAGGCATAAATACAACATGGCGTTGTACATCACCATTTGCTTTCAATTTACATGTGCTCTTGGGGTTCTCATGTCTACCGTAACACAGTCAATTTGATTCCATTCATCGGGGAAAAGCTAGAATTTCCAAGCGAATTCAATAACAAATATGGGAAGTTTGATGTTTCTGCAAATGCATGTTCCCCGAAAATATTACATCTGTGATCGTTATAAATGTCCGTCGCGAAATACCAAGATATATCTGATATGCTTCGCAGAAGGCAGCAATTTCAGAAAAAGGTTTAATTTTCTACAGACAAGTTAAGGAAACGTTCTACCAGATATGCTTGTTTTTCTTTTCCTTATAATGTGTCCCCGTAATTTTTCTGCCTATCATATAACTTTAAAGCGGGACAAAATTAGGCTGGATCATTTTGACCCGCTTTATTAATCAAAGCATGTTAAATTAAGCCTGTATCTTCAAATATTGCTTATTAAAGTAGCGATTTAATTTAGCACAGAAATGTATTTAATGTACAGTATAACAAATCCATACCAAGTCTAACTTTATGGAAGCAAAAAGATAGTGACCTTCCAGTTAAGGCTAAGGAAGCCCATTGCCCCGTAAACGATACAAATGGAACCACTTCAAGCTAAATTTGACACAAGGTTTTTTTGAAGACTAAGCACAATCTCAAAGAAAGGATTTATGCCTGGGGCCCCTGGCCTCTGGACCTAAACTCGGATGGTACTAAATTTCATACTAAGATTTTCTTTTGTGTTAGTTACTTTCCAGAAATACCTATTACTTTCAGCATATATACACTTATTACTTTCCATATATACTTATTACTTTTCATACATTTATTATTACTTTCCCTGTATACTTATTACTCTCCACATACACTTATTACTTTCCATATATTTATTATTACTTTCCCTGTATACTTATTACTCTCCACATACACTTATTACTTTCCATATATTTGTTATTACTTTCCCTGTATACTTATTACTCTCCACATACACTTATTACTTTCCATATATTTGTTATTACTTTCCCTATATACTTATTACTCTCCACATACACTTATTACTTTTCATATATTTATTATTACTTTCCCTATATACTTATTACTATCCACATACACTTATTACTTTCCATATATTTATTATTACTTTCCCTATATACTTATTACTATCACCTTCCACTTATCACTTTC
>RDPX01000095.1:1135218-1197894 GCA_003991215.1 Morbakka virulenta | reverse complement strand
TTTTTACTTATCCCTCTCCACATTCACTTATTACTTTCCATATATTTGTTATTACTTTCCCTGTATACTTATTACTCTCCACATACACTTATTACTTTCCATATATTTGTTATTACTTTCCCTATATACTTATTACTCTCCACATACACTTATTACTTTTCATATATTTATTATTACTTTCCCTATATACTTATTACTATCCACATACACTTATTACTTTCCATATATTTATTATTACTTTCCCTATATACTTATTACTATCCACATACACTTATTACTTTCCATATATACTTTTTACTATTTACGTACATACCTATTACTTTCCCATCAATAAAGAGGTCTGAGATTGGTGTTGTGTTTTGCATTACCAATGTTCTGACAGGATACGGCATTCGAATGAAACAACTACACCGATCTTCTTGTCTGGTTATTGCAAGCCATCACCTAATCTAAAACTCACCCTTTTAATGACTTTCTCACCAGATGAGGTCAAAATTCTGTCACTATATGTTTACGGCGACTGTCTCAGTTATGTAATCAGTTAATTAATCTATTACTGTATCTATTTCAACTGTTAATTTCATCATTGTTTTTTTTATGGAAGCCATAACAGTGTTACAGTTTCATAATTTCTAGGATTTCCTATCATTTTCTTTAGGTTAAGTTACCAGATCTTGAGTGCAGCAACTTTTATTTTTTATTCTAATTTTAGTATATTACTTAATCTTGTTAATTTAATGCTTATCATTTTTTAATATTTTGGGATTATTGCATAAAAATTTGTAGTCTTTCCCCGAAAAATAGATTGTTGCAAAAACAAATTGGCCCTAGATTTCAGTTAACCTGGTAAGTGTCGTCGAGTTAGATTTTCTTGGAATCCTTACGCACCCAGTGTAAGTGATTAATACGCGTTTCCCTAATTCTATGATGTAATCTAAGCCTCGCTTTCAAAACGAGACCCGTATGGACAGATATTAAAGATTGCGGCAGTAGCTCCTTAAAAAAGTAAACAAACTACTTCATTGTGAGTTGTATTTAAGAAATTAGAAATATTACAAACCTTTTAGAAGAAAACATATTATTTATTTCCTAAACTACTGTTAAATCAAGAACATGCTTCATATTAATTCGAGTTTTTTTCCACCAGAAGAAGTGAAAACAGGAGGACGATCAATGTACTGCTGTGTACCTGAATGTGGAAGTTCTTTTTATAATAGTAAGAAGGAAAAAACAAATATTGCACTATTTTCTTTTCCTAATAAAGATACCAAACCAGATCTTCATAAAGCTTGGAGTAAAGAAATATTAAAATATAGAAGGAAAGGAGGTGCTGATAAATTTGAAATCAACAAGTATACTAAAGTATGCCAGTTGCATTTTAAGCCAGAGGAAATAAAAGTTAGCATGGGTCGCGGTATTAAAACTTTGAAACCTGGGGCCATTCCAAGTGTATTTACCTTTAAAAAGCCAAAATTAAGTAAATCTAGAAAGTCGCCATTAAAAAGACAAAAACTATTTGTTACTCCCTCTGAGGAAGAAGGACTTGATAATGAAGCAGTAGGTGAACAAAATCGACGTTCACCATTATAATACCTTGGTACACATATACAATAAATAAACATTGTGTAAGCCCAGATAAACCCAAAGCTATCTGTACTTGCGTATAATAACCAAAAGCATTATCCTTTTTTGAAAATAGTTCACCATTCGGCAATGAACCAATGTAAAATTTCTCATCATTCATTAAATCATTAGGATTAACGTTTCTTTTTGTGTAAGGGCACTTTACTTCCATCAAAAATGAACCCGACTTCGTAGAAACAAGACCATCAGGACTTGCGCCAAGCCATGGCAAACATGGCTGTACAAGCAAACCAGTCTCCATTAATTTGACGTTTTGATGAAAGCGGTAATTCATTACACAAATAAACTTTTCTTTTGCAACTTCTTCATTAATTACTCCATGATTTAAAATTTCTTTTACATTTGTTGGAAGAGCCTTAACATCTTGCGTCACTTGTTTTACTAGTGTTTCGAAATTCTTTTTTTTTATAAATATTTTATGAGCAGTAGATGATGTGATTCTATATTTTCTTTCTTTGAACCACAGAGGGCACTCTCTTTGCTGTGTTGTCTGCATCTGCAGCTTTATGCTTTCCTCTTGAGAGATTTTTATTTTTTCCATGAATTCCATCTCTCTTTTTGTGCAATTCCAAGAACATGGAATGTCTAGAAATTTAATGGGTAAGACTGAGGTGGGAGGTGTGTGTTTTTCCTCTGGCAACTTACCCAAAATCATGAAGTCTCTCTCAACAGGTAAAACTTGATTCGAAAGAGGAGACCCCATAAATTGCAGACCAAATTTTGTTATTTCGGAGTCAAATTTTATTGTGTTTGGTATGACATGAGCATAACCAATGTCTTTATTTACTGCTTTCAAATCATCTTGTAATTTTTTTATGGAATTTAGGTTCTTTACTGCATTAAAATTTAACCTAGCTTCATATATTGTTGGAGAAATTCCCTTTTTCATAACATTGCTATGAAGAGCAGTTTTCATAACAGGATATTTTACTGTCTCTTTGTTTCCTGGAACACCCCATTTTCTAAGTACACTAGTACATGCTCTTTCAGTTGGTACTACCTTCAATGAATGCAATGAGTATTCTGCCAGTTCGAAGAGTAAAGCCATTACATGGTTGCAATACCCACTTAAACCAGCAGGACAGTTACATTTTGCTTTATCCACCTCACTATTTTTTCAGTTAATATGAACCTCTACTTGCCTCTGCAGTTTTTTCATGCTTGCTCGACATGAAGCTTTGGCTATAAAATACTTTAAAGTTCGTGCAGTAAACAAACTTTCCGATAAAATGTAACGTTCCTGTTTAAACTTAAGCCCTCTTTCTAATGTTTTTTTAATATGTAACCTTTTTATTTTGCCACACTTCCCAACATGGAGGTCTATTTCTCGCCTAGTAAATACTGGAAGAAAATCCAGAGATTTTCCCCATGTCAAATTTTCTTTGTATTTGTTATCTGTAATTAACGTAACGTCCAGATCAGCATTTATATCTCGTAATAACAAATTTTGAACATTTATATCCGAAAGAGATCCACTAAAATTGACAGTTGCCTCAGGTTTTTTAATAATTATAAGACTTTCGAGTTCTATCTCCGCTTCCTCCATTTTTGTTTATATTTTTGTCCATAAGGGTCTCGTTTTGAAGTCGAGGCTAACATTACATCATAGAATTAGGGAAACGCGTATATGACAAACTTCTAGTTGGTTATAAGCAATAGTTTGTTTTTCTAGGTTTCAAATAAGGTGTCCATGACAATTATTTCACCAGGTATTCACATTACCAACACACTCTAATTGCTTGTTGTTTTTAGGGAATTCGAATATCTTTATAGGAAACTTGAATATTCTCCTGGGTCAATAAATAAACTTAGCGAAGCTTTGTTGCATGAAAAAGTCGATCGTTTTTTCTCTCCACTCGCAACCAAATATGAAAGTTGAGAGAAATATTTTTTTTTGCTGAGCCTTGACAACAAGTCAGCTGTTTATTCAAAAGAATGATTAATGAATGCCCTGCTGGAAAAAATTCTTCAAACTGTGTTTCTGTACATCAAAATTTTCACTTGGAAGGAAATACTTTTCCTAAACCTGGATATTTCGTCTTTCATTAAAGAAAAGATTTATTATTTATGTTGGTATTATAGTCGTTATTAAATTTCTTAGTTTTTATTGTAAGTAAAGTGAGTTTATTTCCTATGGACCTGTTTTATAGCTTTGCACTGAACGAAATTTGTATATACATTTCAATTAGGAAAATCAATCATCAGCCATTCATGCTATTGTAGACAGGTGGTCTCCAGATATCTCTCCATTTCTAATGCAGCTGTACCCTTTGCAAGCCATGGCATGTGTTTTTCCCACTTCGTCTAAAAGAAATATACAAATTAAAAATAAATTACAACAGTTGTATATTCAATGTACCTTATGATTTTCATGCAATATGCTACATTGGAAAAGTATTACTTTTTTTCATTTGTTTTTTGAACACTTTCTTCGCTGGGTGAGACCTGGCAAAGAAAGTGTACTTTTAGGGCTTTTTATAAGAGCAAACTCGATATCTTATTTAATGTATATCTTAAATGATATGATCTTACTTCTTTTTCTACTTCTTCTTTTTCTTCTTCTTTTTCTTCACCTTTTTCTTCTTTTATCATTGCTATTACTGAACAAAAGGAGCGTTTTCAAAGTCATCCTACTACTCAAGGTTCCATACTCTCATTTTTGTTTGGCAAAAAAACTTCAAAAAACATGTTTCGGCTTGAAGTTTAAAGTAAGCTACCCGAAAATATATTAATTTGACTCTCTATTTGAACAATACGCAACTCGTAAAAATATATCGAAACGGAACCTGAGCCTATCTTCTGCTTACTCTCTCTGCTTTGAACCAGAAACCCTTCTTCATGTTGTTGCCGGCTGCAAAACGTACCTTCAGAGAGGTCCTTATTTTTGGTTGCTCTCAAATCTCTTCAAGGATGTACCATATACGCCGTTATCTGTGGATTTTTATCGCCATGTATTAAAACTGGAGAATTCTTGCGATCTGATTTGCTCTTAGTAAAACAGTTATACATACTTAACTTGACTGTTGGATATGAAACGTACCTGTGGAAAAATGCTTCTCGCAAATATTTGAAATATTGCCCTTTGATTAACGATTGCCATTTCAGCTTTTCGGGGATTGCCTTCGTAAATCTTTCCATTAGCTCTTTAGGTATATATGGTCATATTTGTCTTACTTTCAATGAAATATGCAACGCTTTGAACATCGACAACAAATATTAACGCTTTCTTTCCATCAAATTTCCCTATATAATCATTCGGATTACATACTACAAATTCTTTCGTTGAAACCCACCACAAAGAAATCCTGAACTGTTATATCTTTAATAATGTTATTAGTAAAACATTCACTTTTGTTTTGTAGACAAGCTAATGCAAACCACCTTGATTAGTGAGTCTGGTAATTGTATGTGTTTGGACATAGTTGAAATGTTTACACTATTATTATTAATATTATTATTATTATTATTATTATTATTATTATTATTATTTGTAGTAACAATAGTAGGAGTAGTACTAGTACTACTACTAGTAGTACCAGTAGTAGTAGAAGTGATAGCAGTAGTGGTAGCAGTAGTGGTAGCAGTAGTGGTAGTAAAGTACTACTATTACTACTACTATTACTGTTGCTTACTTTAAAAGAAGATTGATTAAAATTAAAACATTTTATTGTATTTATGTAATCCTGAGTTTTTAAGGCGCTGTCGCATCAAGACATCAACAAACTGGCAAAGGTTGACTGACTAAACATTTGAATGGCTAAATGAAATTGTGCGATGACCAGCACTTTGTGAAATACTGTTTGTGTAGGATATTTATGTGTTTCACAGGAAGACTCAGTAACAAGCGACACAAATAGAAATAAAGACTAGATATATATTCCTGGACCAAAAGGGTAAAAGTAATACCGCGAATAGCGTAACTAACTCGGATCGATTAAAAAAAAGATAAAAACAAAGATATAAATCCCCATTTGCAAAGCACTCATTTCTACTAACTTATACACGTTGTAAGACGTTTCATTTTTCATTTAACTACTGCAATTCTGACAGACAAGGTAGTATGTGATTTGTTGGTGTATAATATTTCTAATGCCACAAGTAAAAGGCAAATACTGTTCATTTTGAGGGTGGAAAGAATGCTTTGACATAAATTGAAATTTTTATTGGATAATAATACATGCATTGTACAGCAACTGGTACACTTGCTTACTTTTTTATACAAAATGGTGTAAAGACTTAAATTTCATTGCTGTTGAGAACATTATTGCCCTGTTACTGCTTTATTCCTAGATATAAGAACCCCAATTCTAACCATTTCTAACCACAAAAAGTTGTTACATGAGTATGTGGCTGATAATGGAAGCCACTGTTCTTTAGATGTAAATTTTTCTGATGGATTTCAGAATGACTTGCAGCAAAGCTTCTGTTATATGTATCTAGAAATGTATCAGGTATGCTGAAAAGCCCCAAAGCCACAAAACCACCTAAGAGCATTGAAGAGATCAGCAATTCCATAATGAAGACTGTTCTCAACTGTTATCAACACATTGCAGTAATTTCTTGATACAGCCTAACAAATATTAGCTATATACAAGATGACAATAGTTTTTATAATAAGCTTTTTCCTTGGATGATATAGGTTCCTTAATGCCATGTCACGAATAACATAGGAAAATATTAGCTATATACAAGATGACAATAGTTTTTATAATAAGCTTTTTCCTTGGATTATATAGGTTCCTTAATGCTATGTCACGAATAACATAGGAAAGGGCAATCTTTATGACAATACTAATCGATATGATGACAGTAAAAGATCATGTCAGAAAAACAAATCCATGCATAAATTCAAAGTACTAAAAGCAAATTTTTCACGTTATACATCCTAACAGTAGGAAGGGCTAGATTTTATCCTGATATACACATTGAACTTCAATGCTGTTAGTTGTGAAACCCTCTATGGTCTCGACATTTATGACTCAAACCACAAAATGGTCTTAAGAAGGATTCATCTGCCGTACAAAAGGACAAATCAAACATCACAAAGAGAAGTCATTCTGGTTGGGCTAGAAAGATACCTAAACCTTGTCACAGGCTATCAATTGCCATTAGAGAGATCAACATCTGTAATGTAGTTTGGAAACAAAGGATGCTCAATACATATAGAAATATTTTATAAAAACGAAAAGGTTAAGCAAAGTGTCCTTTGGAAATTCCAGGCTGCTATCAAGAAAAGTGAAAATCAGAAGAAAGCCTTTCAGCTCAAAAGGTACAAACCATATGAAACCAAAAACAAATTATGCTCAAAATAGTGTTTTCTCTCTTTCTCATGGATCATTAGTAACATATCTAAAAACAAAAGAAAACTAAATCCAATATAAAGTGAAAACTAAACAATCTATTTTGCCCTAAAAAATATTGAGCGGAGTCAATAACTCAAAGAAAACAACATATTCTAACTTAAAGCCTCTCGTCAAGAGGTATGACTGCATAAATAAAAAAATCATTTTAACTATTCCCTTGAAACCCCAAAGATTAACTGGAGTTAAAAAGACGAATATCCTGTAGTATTCCACGAGAGACCGTCGATACCATCATGATATTACTTTTCAATACTAAAGCCCTGGTAAATTCACAGCAAGGATACAAGGTCCATTTCACAAAGAATAAGCATATTACAAGAGGATAGTGTAGGTCCTAAAAATATAATGGATACAGAGTATGCTGATGTAGCTGTCACTCCCAGCAGATACAATTTCACATACAAATTTTCTTCTTGACACACTAGAATTACTAGTTAAGGTCACTGGCCTTCACGTCAAGGTAAAAAGCCAAAACGCACGCATTACTACAAAGACAGTACAGTCAATTACATGGACAAAAAGCTGCTTGGCAAAGATAAATGACTTTGGTTATATAATATAATAACATATAATAACAAATAATCGTCAAAAGGTGTGGTCGTTATCAGAGCTTCAAAGGTTGCTAAGCCATTGAGATCAGACCGGAGGTCATGTTGCCCAATGAAATGAAGAGGAGTTTAACTGAAACTGTAATGGTTTCCGTCATGTGATAGAAATACATCTACTCTCATTAACACTAAGCAAGCGGGTTGAGAAAATGTTAAAAGTGAATTATGCACGTCTGCTCCGTTATGTATTGAGTTTTTTCCAACCCCGTTTTCGTGAGATGAAATCATCTCCCTGGTGTTAGGTTCATATTTTACTACCCTCTACGTTATTCCAACCCTCCGTTTATTCCAATTTTATGCTGTTATTAATATTTTAATAACATTTCTAACCATGCTCTCCCTGCATTATTCTAATCCTCCCTAAATATTCGATACTCGAAAGTAGTTTATTTAAAGAAGTTCCGCCGTCATCGCCTCTTGGTCGTTTTGCAGTTGTTCTGCTAGCTTCTCGTTTTAGCAACGTCAAAACTGCAAACAAAATTTAGAATGTTGCTTGATTAATCAAAATAGTAGAAATGGCTACCAACTGCATTGAGTTATGGTGAAATATAAGGTAAAAATACAAAGCACTGCAATTAACCTTACTGATATAAGCTTTGTTCTTAAAGTAGGAGAGGAATGGTACAACAGGTTAACAAGGAATTCTGTGTTAATAAAAATCGATGACATTTAATGGGGTTTTAGTACATTTCCATACTACCTTGTTTCATTATGATTTTTTTTAGGGTTTAGGAGAGCTTGGGTTCATCAAGGCATGTTAATTTTATCATTTAATACTTGTTTCTGAGTGAAACGTTTGGACACTAAAATGGACGTTCACACCGAAACTCTCCGCATTTAAATGTTTTGCACCGAAAAAAAAATGTTGAAGATATTTAGAAAGACACTAGAAAGAGGGTTAAAACCAAAACGCTCCGCATTGAAAAGTTTTTCACCGTAAAAAATGTTAAAGATTTTTAGGAGAAATAAGGGTAACTCAGAAGTTGTAACAAGTTAATAGAAAAATGGATTTGTCCTCATTGCCATTAATCGGTAAATACAACAGAATATCAGATAGCGACTATCTTAAAGTTGGTATTGCAAGAGAGGATCTACATCTATTTGTTCTCTTGAGATGGTGCTACTAGGCGCCCGGCCAACCTTATTAAAGCAATAGTACTATCAAGTGAGTGATACTGCCGTCAGCGAAGAAAAAGACTTGAATTGTCAGTGGGCTAACGCCAGATCCATTACAGCAACAAACAATGAGCACCTGCCATTATGTTTGCTGTAGGAATAGGTGCTTTTAAATAAATCAACGAAAGCTGGTCGATTTTAGGCGTACTTTGAAGCAAAACACAGTGATATTTTAGGAAAACTAGTGAAGTATTTTAAGGACAAAAAACTTCATGCAAACAAAAGAAAACTATAACAAGAATGTTGGCAGTACGTGGAGTATCTTTAAATCCTGGGTTAATAGTCGGTTACACATGTATTTATAACTAAGAAAAGGCAAACCCTGTACGGTAGGGGAAAATATCATCGAGTCGTTGACCATCTTATCTAAAACAAAACCCCATCCGATGACCAAGATGTGTTGAATATTGCTCTGAATAATGACCATTCGTTCTTATTTTCACGAAATGGTAGCTAAAGTTGAAAGCCCATTAGTTAGACAACTTCGTAGCAAGACCTTCTCCTTACAACTTAAAAAAACGACACTGAATGAAAGTCTAACATTACTCCTTGCTTGTACCTGTTACATCATTGAGTAAAAATTCAATAAAACAATCCTTTTTCTGAGGAGCTGCGGAATTAAAACTAGTGGTAGTGACGCTTAAGTACTGGTCAAATTTACATATACTAAAATTTTAATTTGCAACTTTTTGTTAGTACTATCATAAAACGTTGACTTAACTTTTCCCTATTATTCTTTATCCCAGGCAATAGCAACAAGTCATGTTAGTTACAGTGGCGTAAGATATTTAGCGGACCTCGAAAAAATACCACCGACAAATCGTTTTACACCATTCAGGCTGCCTTTTGTTCATGAAACCCAATTATTTTGAAACAAATCGTTTGTATTTTGAGCACTAGTAGGTCCAACTATTTGGTCAGCTTATGAGTTTTAAACCATTCGAAGTTGTCCACTGAGCGTCTTTTTTTTTATATAACTACTAGTGAACACACGTGAGATTTGAAAGTACAACTGGTAACCAATCAAAGTCTGGTTTATATATTACCAACTTTGGCAGATACGATCTCTGTTGGAGGTTATTCGAAGCCTCGATGCCAAGATGAATGCAGAAAACAGCTGCTGCTGTCAACTTACTCACGAAACTCAACAAACTTCTCTGCGATCACAACGTCATGTTTCAGGAGAAAAAGCTTTAGTGAGAGGGTCATCTGTTTTCTTCGAGAAACGACAAGTTGGAAGTAGACCACTTGCCTATCAGCGAATACGCAGAATTGAAACTCCCCTCCAATAAGAGAACAGGAAATCAATACAGGCCGTGCGTACCCTGAACATAAATTTTTTAAGTAAATATGTCTTATGACATTCTTTGGCCATTGACGCACTTAGTTAAGACATGTAGGTTATCAGAAGCAAAGTTAACCTGTTCAGAAAGTATACGTGTTATGCAACTGTGGGTTGGGGTTGGAGAGGGGTTTGATCGGTTTCATGTATTTGGCATGGACCGTTTTAATAATTTCGTTCCATAATGAATAATCTGTTTTGTTTTTCAAAACGACAATGAAGTGGCTCCATCCTGAATGGTTTAAACTTACATTTGCTTTACAATACTACTAAATAGAAAAATTGTATATTTTTTTTTGAAAGGCCAAAATTTCATCTGAGGATGAAATGTGGATTTCGAACCTTGAATAATATTAAATAGTTTCTCACCTATACAATAATAACTCAAAAATTACACACCAAAACAAGTAAAATGAGGATTATGTACAAAAGGTTACCCCTCCACATCCTGGACTCTGCCTAAACTTAATCCTCACTGAAAATTAAAAATGAAATCCATACAATGTGATTTGGGTACGTTTTATGAACCAGAGTAGTTGATCAGTGAAAAAAGTATTTGAAATAGAAAACATTATAAATGTGCAATAGAAGTTAAATTTGTATGTATTGGGTTATGCATTACCAGAAAATACTGATATCAATTTAGTTCTGTCATAAACAATTCTGACATCTGTTTCTCACCGTATAGCATTTCGTGTATTGTTTTGGGGGAAGAGGGCTGTGCAGTATAATTAAACTTGAGACAATACGCAGAGTCAGATTTGAATTCCGTGATTTGGATATTTACAGAAAGGCCTAAAGAAAATTGACGGGGAACTTTTGAAAATGCATGACTTGAGCAAAAACAGCTGTGCACAGAACAACGTTCCTGCAAAACCGAAGGGCGTGGTCAGGGACGTTTTAAAGGGGATAAGCTTTGATAAAGTAATTGATGTAGATATTTACCCTGTCCTGAGCTTTTTCTGAGCTTCTTTTCCAGGGATACATCTCTCATCGGACCTGACGAATTTTTGTTTTAGGAGGGATACTTATCCGATCATCAGGCCCGATGGGAGTAGTATCCCTGGAAAAGAAGCTCAGAAAAAGCTCAGGACAGGGTAAATATCTACATCAATAGAAAGAAGAAGAAGATTGTGTACCTTACATGCAACAGTGTATCAAAACGTTTAAAAGCTATTTCTCTTTCACATCAATCCCATATTTATCAGGTTGACCAGTGCGCTTAAAACCAATCATTGATTTATTTAAGCAAAGACAACTACAATCTCATACCAAAAAATGCTTCTATTAGAAAAAACTTGGTGGAAAGTTTTTCGAAAAGAAGCATAACAAGTATCATGTTAAAATCCTGATTACAATTTCTTATGACCAGAGGGAAAACTGGTTGATATTATATTCACCTCAAACAAGTAAAAAGCTTGACCTTATTTTACACCGTATCTCAAACGCTTTTTGTTCTTTTGGAGCGACAAAATATTAGTCAAGTACAAAAAGTGCTTTTCCCTCTAATACACAGCATAATTTTACATTTCTTTATAACAAAATTGCGCAATAATTGAGTAGCATAGAAAAACAAAACAAATCCTTCACCAACAACGTCCTTAATTAGTACAATTCAAGATTATTCCCACCGTAGGTATTATCTTGTAATTTACACAGCATGGATATACAAACACAATACCATACAACTGGTCAGGTCAAGTAAGGTGACACCTCTAAGTAAACAACAAATGTAATCAGCCGTCACCTGACAAACTTTTCTTTATTTAACTGTTAAACTTGTAAATTTTGAATAAGACAGCAGAATTTTTAATTGCACAGCAAGGTACAGAAAGATGCTCAACGTTTTTAATAATCGTAATCCTCGTACCCCGGTGAAATCAGCCCTCTCTTCCTAATGTGAAACATGGGCTCTCAAAGCTAGCTAAATAAAGTGCCTGGAAGCTGTTCAACTGTGTTTCAATAGACTTTACCAAAGAACCTTTTAAACTGCCCGCAGATTTGAAGTACACTGATAAAGACCATTGACCGTCTGTCATAGAGGTTTTAGGGGCACAGTATAACAGAGAAAGGAAAATCTCGTTCTTGGATGAAGGATCAACGGAAAGAGCGTTTGAGGAGGGCAATGAATCAACTACCTAAGAAAAATTGATATACCAGCCAGAGGACTTTGGAACTAGCCTTGTCTGAAAAAGCTCTTGAAGGTCGGCAATAAATACAACACAACAACAACTCCTGGAACAGGTCTTAGTGCCGTTTGCGTCCCCGTAGATGAGGGATTGGTTAGGACAACACGTGTATGATGCCTTTTTCTTTGATCTCCCATATCAGATGTTTACGTAACATCTATTATTGTCATGTTTTAACATACCACTTTAGACTTGACATTACCTCTATCACTATCTAAACATTTTACATTATCCTTTTCATGGACATCGTCTTTTTTTCATACTTCCTTGTCGGCCTACATAGCAAAGTTCATATAGTTTTACTACTTGGGAAAAATATAGTGATCCTTATTTCAAGAATCCCTTTTTGTAGGGTAATTATATAGAACATGATACTCTGAAATGTAATGGTGAACAAGTTCAACAGGTTAGAGGTATTAGGCTCAATCCCACCTCAGAACTGCTGCTAGTGAAAGGTAAGTCAATGGATGTCTTGAAGATATAAGACAAGGGTCAAGACCTAAATAAAGATATAGAGACTGCAGGCGACATCTTTTAATCTTTTTGTGTTGCATTAAAACTATGATCAACAACTTTTCTTTGACACGTCTGACTGCTTTCCATTTGCGCTTGTCACTTCTGAGAAACACTTTGCAACTCTTCACAACTAACCGTTGAGTTGTCTATCTTTAAAAAGAATAGGCCATATCTTTGCACAGTAATTTTGACATAATATTCCTACTCAAAGTTATAAAATAGAAATTTTCAAGACATCTGGTTCGCATTAGAAAGCACGTTGCAAGGATGTTTATGTAAACAAGGTTCAAAAAACGTTTTTTTAGTCAAGAAATCAAGAACACCAATATTGTACACGAGACGTTTCATTAATTTTATTTTTTTATGGTATTTTACGCTTAAGAGTTAAATAGATACGAAGTTTCAGCCTTGTTTCTCAAATACTGTATTTATTTCTGGTCAAAAATATTTAAGAAGAGAAGAAAAGGTTATAATTATTTGAAAAAGGGGAGTGCAAACGGGAGCCTATCTGATAGGAAGCCCACATTTCCCTGATCAACAGCACTTTTGTTACCAGATAGTTTAATATCATTTCCGGTACAGTTTTGGGCGCTGAACACGAATCTGGTCTTAGTTTTTTTCTAGCACGTCCAGTTTTTTAAAAATTTAATTTAAAAAAAATTTTAAATGCGGTTTAAATTGCTAATTAACTAGGTTGATGTTGTGTAAAAACATACATATAAAGGGATTCCAGGATGTCTGAATTGTTAATCAAGCATTCTGTGTTGCACTGTTATTAAAACAGAGGGATTTTAGCGCAAAGGGTGTCAATCCACTTTCATACCTGGGGTATTTATTACGTAATTTCCTAAATTCATAATATTTTGCATTACGTAATTTTATGGTCAAAGCAAAGATTGTCACATGTAGTCTATCTTTGTTCCAGATATGAGTCTCTATTGGCTTTTGTTTAATCAGACTTTGGCCGCTGTCTATTTGCTCTTCAAACAAGAAAGAATTAATCCTGCTTGAGAAATGAAGCTACTGGTAATGCTTTGTTCATTTCCTAAATGAAGTCATTCAGATTCGGTTGGGTTGTCATTCCCAGTCTCACATCTAGAAGATAGTGTAATACTTCACTACGCTGTGCAAAGCATATTTTATTCTCTACGAAATGCCCCCTCGAAGAGGATGCAAAAACAATCCTGACAGCTTTTACTACATTTGTGGAAAATTCATTTTTAAATCACAACGCAAGCCGCAACGTCAAGCTGTATGCAGTGCTTATAGTGACTATTTTGAGTGTGCAGTTGGTAATCAGGATAAACAGTGGGAAGCTCACAGCTGTTGTACATCTTGTTATGTTACATTACTTGCTTGGAAACGAGGTGAGGATAGAAAAATGTCTTCGCTGTGCCTGCTGTATGGCGGGAACCAGCTGACCATGTGTCTGATTGCTACTTTTGTTTAACGAAAGTTCAAGGCTACTCACGAAAATCAAAGCTTACTGTACAGTATCCAAATGTTACATCTGTACACCTGCCAGTACTACACGATGTCGAGCTTCCAGTTCCATCATCTACAAAAGAACGGATCGACTTATCTACTGGCAGCGACGAGCCTTCAACAAGTTGCAGTGATGGATCCAGTCCATACAAACCATCAACAACTGAGCCGCATCTTGTCACTCAAGCCGAGCTAAACGATTTGGCCAGGGATCTGGCGCTTTCCAAACAGCGTGCTGAAGTACTAGCGTCACGTTTGAGGGAGTGGAATCTTTTTGGTCCAGATGCCCGGATCTCTTCATTTCGAAGTAGGAATACACCATTCTCCAGTTTCTTTACAAAGACTGCTTTACTCTGTTACTGTACTGATGTTCAGGGATTGTTTCGTACCCTTGAATTGCATCACGATCCTACAGAATGGAGGCTATTCATAGATGCATCGGTAGTAAGTCTTAAAGCCGTCCTCCTGCATAATGGTAATGAGCAGCCACCAATTCCAGTTGCACATGCAGCTGGAATGAAAGAAACATACCAAGCTATGGAGGAGGTTTTAAGCGCTATCAAGTATGAAGAATACCGGTGGAAGATATGTGGTGATCTTAAAGTTGTTAGCTTACTCTTAGAATTACAAGGGGGTTACACAAAACACTTGTTTTTGTGCCGATGGGACAGAAGAGCAGATAAAAAGCACTATAGACAGAAGGTATGGCTGAGACGATCACCCTTCATACCAGGTGAGCACAATGTACAACACCCTCCTCTGGTTGATCAACAAAATATACTTTTACCCCCACTGCACATAGAGCTCGGCCTGATGAAACAGTTTGTCAGGGCAATGGGTAAAAGCAGAGAAGCCTTCACATTCTCGCAGAAAAAATTCCCCCGCATTAGCGATGCAAAACTCAAAGCTGGTATATTTGTTGGACCTCAAATCCGACAGCTACTATTGGATGATGAGTTCAAAACTATTCACAGGGTCAAAGAACTACAGGCCTGGACTGCTATTGAGTCTGTTGTGAAGAACTTCCTTGGCAACAAGCGAACAAGTAACTACCAGGAATTAATTTCCTATCTGTTGCACAGTTTCAAGGAAATGGACTGCAGAATGTCAGTGTAAGTCCACTATCTTCACTCCCATCTGGACTTCTTTCCAGATAACCTAGGAGCTGTAAGTGACGAGCATGGTGAACTTGAGCGCTTGAGCACCGCTATCAAGGCCGGTGGGACGAGTTCATGCTTGGAGATTATTGCTGGTTTTTAAAACGAGACACAACTGCTGTACACAACAGAGCAACTCGAAGATTTTTTGAATTGTGAACTTTTTATTCTGACTCCAACTTTGTATTGTTTGGACAACAATTTGAAGTATGAACTCAGTTTCAAGCATTACTTAAATTTCCGTTTACGTTATATTCCTTTTTCTTTTGAACTATATCGAAATTGTAATTTTAAGTATCCAATATTACCATTCAGGGTGAAGAGCTTAGTGTGATGAAGACTACNTTTTAAAACGAGACACAACTGCTGTACACAACAGAGCAACTCGAAGATTTTTTGAATTGTGAACTTTTTATTCTGACTCCAACTTTGTATTGTTTGGACAACAATTTGAAGTATGAACTCAGTTTCAAGCATTACTTAAATTTCCGTTTACGTTATATTCCTTTTTCTTTTGAACTATATCGAAATTGTAATTTTAAGTATCCAATATTACCATTCAGGGTGAAGAGCTTAGTGTGATGAAGACTACTTCTCTTGACTATTGCTTCAAAGAGTGTAATATTTTTTGTAATATTTATTGCTCGCAATGCAATATCCTATTTTCAAAAGTCTTGTTTATATGCAGATAGCTCAATAAAAGTGGCATTTGATTGATAGGCTTTTGGCATTTCATGAATCAGCTTTTGTATTTTTGAAAAAAAGTTCTCTCCAAGGAAATTTGTGACTTTCATGTGAATTTTCTATAAAAAAAAGCCCGACGTACTAGAGAAAAACGGATTTCAGATTTGGAATCAGTGAGTGGAACTTGGTTAGAAATGTTCAATTTAATGCCGGTAACAGAGAAAAAAAATTTTTTTGTCATGCATTGTTATTAATAATTATATTTACAAAAAGGCACTTTTTCAAGAAAGGGCTTCAGTTCTAAAATATCCTAAAGTGAAAACGATTTTCAAGTACACACTTATTTGACATGCAAAAATTTTACAAAATGTACGAAAAAATTCTTTGCAATTAAAAGCCTCAGGTTTTGAACTTTACCATTTTTCTCGCAAAGAAAGAGACATTTTTAGTAATTTTTATGAAAAAGAAGTGATTTACTGTACACTCTGTCCTGTTCATATATGACGTCTCGTGTAATTTTACCATGACTTCAGTAAAACAAAATCACCATTGCTTTCATTTATGTGTAGGTCAAATATCAAAATTAGTCTAATCTCCCTTTCACTTTTCTCTACTATGCTGCTATTTTTATAACTACTCAGGTGTTAATATTAATCTGAGGGGAAGGAGGTATTTGAAGGGGTTCGACTCCTGTTAAAAGTCAAATTTCTTGGGGCTCAGCCTTATTGGGTGATCTTTCAGTTTTTAACGTATTTTTCCCAGTAACTTAGCTCAAACTATGGTATCAAGAAAGACTTTGTTGTAGCAGTGAGGAGTTTCTTGGGAGGATCCATTTCCTGACGCAAAACAATGGCTTTTTTAAAAGGAAAATTTCAAATACTCCTCCCTTCCCCAGCAGAATGGGTCACCTAAACTGGGAAACCTAAACAAGTCCCACCTGCAAGGTCATGTGAGGTTTCAATTTTCATCAATATCGCACACACTTGGATTTGATACATGCACTCAGCTTACCCTTATCGGGCTGGAAGTCGGATAGTATTTGCTGGGGTTTCTACCCCTGAGCCCTTTGTGGGCTCGTATTGCTTCACCACCCGATAATAATAATAATAATAATAATAATAATAATAACAATAATAATAAGAAGAAGAAGAAGAAGAAGAAGAAAAAGAAGAAGAGGAAGAAGAAGAAGAAGAAGAAGAAGAAGAAGAAGAAGAAAGAACAGAGCATGAAGTGGATGAAGGAGCTGAGGCTATAGCAAACACGTTGGAACCAAGGAACGAGGTAATTGCTAATGATGTGGATGCTGATGAGGAAGGAATGGAAGCGAGTGAAGAAATAAAAGGGATTGTTAAAAGACTGAAAGAGATCATGGTTGAAGGAAAGAGAAGTGATGGAATCATGATTAAAAAACTAGACAGAAGAGCGCTAGAGTCAGGTAGACAGAGTAAATGAAGCAATGAAGTATGTTAAGTGCAGGTCCATCACAGAAACGAACAATTTGATTGTAGCTGGATGTGTATGGGTTGCAGAAAAATTTGGAATGAAAAGAGGTGCTCAACAGAAGAGAAATGAGCCAAGGTAGAAGCACAAAACAGAAGATGATTTAAAGAAATTAAGGAAAGATGTAAACTTGCTTGAGAGAGGGTTGAAAGGACAATTGGGTGCAAAGAAGACAAAAAAATTGAAACAACTAAGTGAGAAGTACCGAGTGAAAAGAAAGGGAATGAAAACTGTCATAGAGGAAACAAACAAAGAATGGTAGCAAAAAGTGCAAAATTGAAGAGATATGAAGAAAGAATTGAGAGATTTCGGCGGAATAGGATGTTTGGTTTGGATAAGAAGAAATTCTGTGAAGAACTTACAAAAGCTCCAATTTTTCAAATTAGGTACCAAATGGAGAAGAATGTACAAAATTTGGGGTGACACCTGGAGTGTCGAGAAGGGGCATAATAGAAACGCTGTGTGGCTGAAAGAGTTGAAGATTAAAATAGATCGTAACATGAAACACACGCAAGACGCCATGAAAATAGATACAGTAAGAGTTAAAAAGCAAAGTAAGAGGCGTACAAATTGGAAAGCCCCAGGACTAGAAGGGGTGTTGGGGGTATTGGCTAAAACACTTCACCGCTCTTCAGGAAACGATCGCACCCCAACTTGACCGAATATTAATAGAAGAGGAGGTACCTGACTGGATGACACATGGTCGAACAGTGCTTTGTTAAAAATATTCACAGAAAGGCAACGCGGTCGATAATTATCGACCCAATACATGCCTGCATTAATGTGGAAACTTATGACGGGTATTTTGGCAAATGAGGTGTTCCAATATCTAGAAAGGAAAAATATATTAACAGAGGAACAGAAAGGATGTAGTGGAAGAAGTAGGGGGACCAAAGATCAATTGCTTATTGATAGAACCATTCTCAGCGACTACAAGAAAAGGCTTACTAATCTCTCAATGGCTTGGATAGATTACCGTAAACCCTACGATTTGGTTTTACATAGTTTGATAAGGGAATGTATGAAGATGTTCGGAATTGCTAAAAATGTAAGAAATCTTCTTGAAAGAAGCATGAAGCAGTGGAAGGCAGTGTTTTCCCTAAGAAACGGTAACCAGCCAAATTGACCGTTTCAAACGTTTTTTGGGCCGGCTCAAACTTCAACCCCCAAAAACTTTTTTTAGCGAATTTCAACTGAACTGTTCAATAATTGATTGTGTCTTGCATATTGTAAACACCGAGTCATCGAGAAATTGAGCAGCGTGTCTCAGAAAACGGATCACATACAGTTCAAACTGATACGACGAAAAAATCCTCTGCTGTCAACAAAGAAAAGATGTTTTGACCATCGACATTTCAGCAATGCAAACAAGAACATGAAAGAACACAGAAACCTTTTGATAATAAAGACAATGTTGCTTTCTCTTATTTTCTATGTAAAGATTCAGATTGCACCACCGTCAACAATACTAACCCAAAACTTAAAGCATTTAGTCATACATGGCTTTCCAGTACAAACTGGTGGTTATGCTTTGTAGAGAACGAGGGAATTTACTGTGTTACTTGTAAGAAACACAAAATGAAACACCATCATAATCAACGGGATATATTTGCGGGCACACTAAGTGTAAGGTGCAAACAAGATGTATTGAATCATTTCAAAAGTGATCTTCATGACGATGCAATAAAGAAGGAGGGACTATAACAAGTATCTATATTTCACAAAGACTTTACGAAAAAGGCAGAAGTAAACAACACAGTTTTAGAACAAGTATTTTCATCTGCTTTTTTTCTTATGAAAGAACTCATTGCAAATAGAAAACTAATCCCAACATTAAACTTCGTTGATAAGATCTTTGAGGTAGACCACTTACAATTTTTCCAACTCAGATCTGCAAAATCACAGACAGAACTGTTTCTGACTTTAGGTGATGCAATGAAAGAGGATATTCTGATTAAAGTCCAATGCGTTTGGTATTTTGACTGATGAAGTCGCTGATATTGCGGTCAAAGAAAATCTTGTAACGTTCATTCAGTTTTATGACAGAGAGTCTGAAGAAACTGTCACTAAGTTCTTGTCATGCCAAAATATTCTAGATGAACATTCTTCTGCTAATGCCGAGTCTATCACAAAGCCTTTGCTAAATGAATTGGGTAAGGACTCTTTAGATGTTTCAAAGTTGACAGAGTTTACATCTGACGGGGCTGCAGTTATGTTGGGGAAAAATCTGGAGCTGCAACCAAGTTGAGGCAGTTAAATCCGATTATGATTAACGTTCATTGCGTATGCCATAGACTGGCATTATCCTGTGCCGACTCAAATGAATCCCTTAGTTACATAAAAACGGTAGAGACAATTTTACGTCAACTGTTGCAACTCTTCGAGAACTCTCAAAAATGGCAGCCTTCCTCAAAAAACAAGAAGAAATGAAAAAGATTAAAATGGGGAGTATGGCCAGACAGTGTGTCAGCAAAAGGTTGAAAAAGCCATGCAGAACTAGTTGGCTTAGCTTAAAAGCGTCGGTGAAATCCGTGTTCGATGACTGTGAGATCCTTCTCCAAACGCTCAATATCCTGGAAAAAGATGATGCAGCCGCACGTTAGCTTGCTAAAGAAAATAAAAACTCAAAAATTTCTTGGCGTCATTTATATTCTGAAAGATGTACTTCCAATATTGTCAGACCTTTCCCGTCATCCCCAGCGCGATTCTCTAAATTTCTCTACCATTTCGCCATCCGTGAAACTGGCAAAAGCTAAGTTGAATACTCTTCCGGAGGATAATACATCCATTGAAGCCGTCCAGTCAGATATTGACTCCTTTACCAATATTTGTGAAGAAATTAAGATGTCCCAGAAAGATTCGGATGAAATGTCATCTCTGTTCAAGAAGTATGTGAATGCATTAATTGCACATATTGATAGAAGATTTGAAGACAGTTTTACTGTTTTATCATCTCTTTCTATTTTTGACCCTCTATTAGTTCCGAAATCAGATGAAATAGGTTTCCAGAATTATGGAAAAGTAGAAATTAAAACACTTGGGAATCACTTCAATCAGGAAAGTGTCAGAAACAGATAGAAAAGTTGCTCACAGAATAACAGTCAATGAAATACCAGATAAATGATAACATTAAGAAAGCGATCTCTTTAGCCATTCAGGATGGTACATCAAAAATAACTTCCACGGAAAGGATGCTTATCTAAATTTTGAGAAATAAGAGTATTGCAAGTTTTTTTCCAGGACTGGTATTCATTGCGGAGGTTGTAATTTCTCTCCCAGTTTCTAACGCTTGGAGGGGAGCAAGTGCTCTAAAGAATGTGAAAACAAAATCGAGGAATAGACTACGAAACGAGATGCTGGAGGCCATACTGCACGTATGCATTATTGGACCTCCAGCCGTCTTCAACGAGGCTCAGTTAATAGTCAGGAAAGCAGTGAAAATGTGGGTGGAGGCAAAGAATAGAAGACGCCTGCCCATGAAAAAAACCCAAGAGTTGGCAGACAAGGACAAGAATTCTCAGAGTCAGGCAAACATAGTAAAGGAGGTTGTGCATGAAGACGCAGGAGAACAGACCGATCAAACAGATGAGATACAGCAGACATTACCAGAAGTGAGGCATGTCATGCATTTGGAATTGGCGGATCTAGATAGTAATAGTGACTTGACTGATGAGGATTAATTACATATATTAATAAAAGTGAATCAAATTTCAATTTAAAACCATTTTATTCAAAAAAATTACAAAAAACCCCAGAAATAACAGTTACAATCTGCCGGTATAACCAACCCAATTTTAAACAATATTTTTCATGAAATAAAATAAGATATTGGCTACAATATTTCAAGTCTAGCTGCCTCTCTGCGGTTAATTAAAATGCACAAAATGTTTTTAAACTTAACAGAACAATACTGCTTTTTATATACCTTCAATTAGAAATTTTTCAAAACTTGAAAGACCCTGTTTTCAAAATTAATTGCTGAGAGGCAACTTCTTGATTATAAATTACATGTTTTTTTCCTAATACAAAATGCATATTATAGACAATATTTAAAACACATTAAAAATAGCTAGTGCATATATAGGGGATTTAACAAAATGACTTTGTGTCACTCACACAATGAAGATATATATATTCAGTATAACATATTACAACTTTACAAAAACTGCTAGCATGAAGAATTGGAGAATGCAATTTTGAATATTTAGACTACAATTTAGAATAATTTTAGTTACTGAGTAGACTGGAAAACAACTTTAAAAAGGTGGGTAAAAAATTAATAGAAGTGCTCTGGTATCATGAAAAGTGACCTTAAAAACATCATTTTCAACACATCAATTTATCCCCCAGATATGCCCCAGAATGCAGGATTTTCCGTCTAGGATTTCAAAATTTTCTGGGGCTTAAATTTTCCCAGACCCCCCTAAGGCAGGCCTGTTCAATTCTTGAACAGACCTGGTCAAACAAAATGAGTGGAAAACCCTGGGAAGGTATCACTAAAATTCAGTGGGAAAGATCTTGGGGAGGTTTTTGTGAGGAGGGGGATTTTTCAGGAAGACAGTCTGTCACCATTACTGTTTGTCCTGAGTATGATACCATTGTCATTGATATTGCTGAAGGTAAATGGGGCCCATGAATGGGGAAAGAAGGAGTATAAGGTGAACTATTTGCTGTTTATGGATGACCTGAAGTTATACGCCAAGAATGAGTATCAGCTGAATGTGCTTGTGAGGAACGTCCACATGCTCATCAGGGACATTGGTATGGAATTCAGTATCAAAAAGTGTGGTGTCTTGACATTGAAAAGAGGGAAAATTGTAAGAAGTGAAGGAATTAAGCTGATGGATGGAGAAATAATGAAAGAGGTTGGAGAAAGTCAAGGAAGCTGAAACGAAAGAGACAATTGGAAAGGAATATAAAAGAAGGTTAAGGCTAGTACTTAGATCAAAATTAAATGGAAAAAATAAGACATCTGCGGTAAACACATGGGCAGTAGCTATATTGCGGTATGGGGCGGGTGTCAATAAAAGGAAAGAAAGAATTGGACAGGAAGACAAGGAAAATAATGACAATGTCTGGAGCTTTTCACCCAAAGAGTGATGTTGATAGGTTGTATGTGAAAAGAAGAGAGGGTGGAAGGGGCCTAACAAGTGTAGAGCGATGCGTAAAAGAAGAGGCGAATAGTTTGAAAGTTTATGCCTCTAATTCCGAGGAAAGACTTCTGAAGGGCGTAGCAAAATTTGAAAAATTGGATGCAAGTGTACTGGAGGAATGTAGAGTTCTTAAGGCAAGAAACCAACAAGAAGCGACACAAAGGTGGATTTGAAAGAGAATGCACAGACAATTTATCCGAGATCTACAAGAGGCAGTAGACAAGGAAAAAACGTAGCAATGGTTGTCAAAAAGTGACTTAAATGTTGGGGAAGAAGCCTTGATATGTGCCGCACAAAAGCAATCGATCAGGACGAATTATGTGAAGTATCACATTGACAAAACGGCTGAAAGCCTGATATGTCGATTGTGTGGTCAGAAAAGTGAAAGTACCAGAGGCGTCATGATAATGAAGCGAGAAAGGTTCATTGGGATATATGCCAGAAAAGAGGGTTGGAATGCAGTGAAAAATGTTACTGACATGCCCCAGAAGAAGTTGTGGAGAATGATGATGTGAAGTTGCTATGGGATGTAAATACCCAATGTGATAACGTGATCAAGGCAAGGAAACTAGATTTAATCTTAGTATACAAGAAGGAACATAAGGCAATTATCATTGACATAGCAGTACGGATGAATATGAATGTGTAGGAGAAAGAAATGGAAAAGGTAGGAAAGTATCAAGATCTCAAAAGAGAGATAAAAAGAATGTGGAAATTGAAGAAAGTAGAAGTGGTACCTATTGTGATAGGAGCTCTGGGATGTCTGACAAAAGGATTTAAGAAGTGGGTTGGAAAGCTTGAGATTTGCTGTAACTTGGGAGTGCTCCAAAAGACTGCGTTATTAGGAACTGCGAGGATTTTGCGGAAAGTACTGGAGTTTTGAGGAAAAAAAGGAAATGCTGTTAGCCCATGGTCATTTATTATGATTCGCCTGTCAGTGTAAAAATGCGGTGATAACAACAGACAGACACACAGTGTAAAAATGAGAGAATAATGATAATATTTCAAATTCACTTCTATTATATCCTTAAACTATACAAATACACAAATAAACATATCTCTGAAGAGACAATTTGTAATTGGTATGGTTACAGTCTATTACAATACTAAACGATAGACTGTATATATATATATATATATATATATATATATATACATTGTAATGTCAGTAAGAGAGGAGCTCTGGGTCAGTTCACGGTTTACTTCCCATGCAGATTTAACACCTGCTGTGTACGATAGTCATGGATATTTTAGTCGTTAAGTTGAGATGACACCTGCCCCTGCCTATTTCTTTAAACATTTCCAAAAATGACACAGACGCTTGACCAAAAATAGCAAGGGAACTACTTAATACATTTATAAAATTTACTTACGTTACGCCTTCTAATGAAAGAGTTGAACAATTAGCAGAATTATGTACAACAAACAACCTGTTTTTTGTTTAATTTTTTAAAAGATTTTGTAAAAGAACACTTCATACTTGGATTTCGCCTAATGGCAGGACAAGAAATCAAATTGACTTTATTCTCGCCAGAAAGATGCCTTATCGTCAATTGATCCTTGACAGCACAGTTCTCAATGTACCAGACTTATCTGATCACAGAATGGTATGAACTAGAATAGGAATGTATTTTTTCTGGCCAAAGCACAAGCCAAATGCAAGAAAATACAACCTTGAAACTCTGACCACTACTGCCAGGATACCGTTTCAACTTAAACTTACAAACAGATTCAGTGTCCGTAGTGAAGTAGCAGAGCCAGAAGATATTTTTAATGAAATCACACGTGGAATATTGAAAACAGAAAAAGAGATGTTGCCACGTCAACAGCCCCAATCTGATCAATGGATGTCAACAAACCCGAATGAAGGAATTAAACAGAAACATAAAGCAAGGAAAGAGCATAGACATTAGTCTGCTGAATACCGAAGCATCAAAACAAAAGCTAAAACAGTGGTCAAACAAGATCACCTGAAACAAATTCAAAAAGAAATTGATGAAGTAAGTACGCTTCCACCTCACAAACAATATTATGCTGTCCCCAAAAGACTACAAAGCAAACCAAAACATATCAGTTGGGGACTTAAAGACAAAAATGGTAACAATAACCGATAAGGACAAAATCTTAGTACGTTGAGGTGAATTTTATGAAGAATTGTATCAAGGCACCCCATCCGATAGTAATACTGATGGGTTCCAGGATGATCCAGTGTCAACAATACTAAAAAGTGAAGTTGAAAATCTCATTCAATATTTGAAAATTGGAAAAAGGGCTGGATTATATTGTATATCTTTAGAATATATAAGAACTTCAAACATTTTTTGACTGCTTAGTAAATACTCAGCTGAAGTTGGACTTTATATCAACATTTCAAAAACAAAATATATGACAACCGATTCATACAGCAATCGTGATCTCAAAGTAAATGGCAGAGCCATAGACTTGACTTAAGCCTGTTTACTCCGGCATGGAACATCGGCCGCTAACAATCTCTCTCCATCTACGTCTGTCCTGAGCTGCGGTCATGATGGTGCGCAAACTATGTCCGCTGTCTTTCATCTCCTGTTCTAGACTTCTACGCCAAGTGGCTCTAGGTCTTCCTCTTTTCCATCTAAGGGTATGCCCGATCCATGTCCATTTCCTTTTCCTTATCTGTAGTGGTGGAGAAAGTTGACTTGTTCGTTCATAGGTCTTGATTGCTAATACGGTTTGACCACAAAATTTTCACGATCCGTCGGACACATCTGTCGATGAATGATTGGATTTGTCTGTCTGTCACCTTTGAAGTGCGCCAAGTTTCAGCTCCATACATCAGTACAGATTTCACATTTGAGTTGAAGATCCTGAGCTTTGTTAAAGTAGCTATCTCTCTTGACCGCCACACTTTGTTGAGGAGGCTGAACGCTGTCCTTGCTTTAACTATTCTTGTCTTGCTGTCTTGTTGGGCCCCGCCAGTCTCATCTACTATGCTTCCCAGATAAGTAAATGACCTAACCTCTTCATATCCCCGCTTGTTGACCTAATGCTGTCATCCTTCTTTGCATTTATTCTCACGACCTTTATCTTGTCCTTGTTTATTCGCAGTCCAACTTTTGATGCATTGTCTTCCAAGGTTGACGCCTTGTCTTGCAGCTGTTGNGATCCTGAGCTTTGTTAAAGTAGCTATCTCTCTTGACCGCCACACTTTGTTGAGGAGGCTGAACGCTGTCCTTGCTTTAACTATTCTTGTCTTGCTGTCTTGTTGGGCCCCGCCAGTCTCATCTACTATGCTTCCCAGATAAGTAAATGACCTAACCTCTTCATATCCCCGCTTGTTGACCTAATGCTGTCATCCTTCTTTGCATTTATTCTCACGACCTTTATCTTGTCCTTGTTTATTCGCAGTCCAACTTTTGATGCATTGTCTTCCAAGGTTGACGCCTTGTCTTGCATCTGTTGATGTGTGTGTGATAGTAGAGCAATGTCATACGCAAATTCTAGGTCGTCCAGCTGACGCCAAAGGTTCACTGAATCCCATTGTTTTTGTCCTTTGTTGACTCCTTCGTTATCCAGTCAATATGCCAAAAGGAAAAGGAATGGGGAGAGGAGACATCCCTGTCAAGCTCCTGTCTTGATGCTGAATTTCTCTGTTGCAGTACCTTTATAAAGGACCTAACTTACCATACCCTCGTAGGTGCTTCTTATGATAGCTATGCATTTCTGTGGAATCCCATAATGCGAGAACGTAGGGTTGGGCTTTTGGAGGCGCAGTACGATAGAACAAGTACACAATTTTGTATATTTGGGGGATAATTTCTCTTCCACTGATGGTGGATAAATAGCTGTTAAACACAGAATTAGTCTAGAACCGGCGGTCTTTCAGAAAAACAAACTGTTATTGACTTCAAAAAGAGTACCATATCATCAAATCCCACATTGATAAAATTTACATACTCCCAGCTGTACTTAGTGTGCATTAACTGGACAACTTCCTTGTTTCTGAAAATAGAACATTTCAAAATCATACAATGAGATGCATGACTGGCTGCAGACTCACAGATCACATCCCAGTTAAGAAACTCCTCAAGATCACAACACTGACACCAATCACTCCGGTAATCAAAAGCAAGGTACTAAAACTCTTTGGACATATCAAAAGGTTTGAAACTGGATTATCTAAGATATGTCTAGAAGGGATGGTAGAAGGAAAGAGAAAACGAGGACATCCGTGCAAATGGCGGCGCGACAACGTTTACATTTGGTCACAGTCAGCTTTAGACCAACTTAATATTGTAACACAAGACAGAAATCAATGGCAAATACATTCAAATGTTAGTGCGTAATCTGATTTAACTGGAGACATCGTCACATGATATGTCTTCGTAAAAGTTTTTAGAAGAGGTAGATACTTGATTTCTTTTTGCTGAGCGTTGTTGTCAAAGTTTGTTTTAAAGGCGACTGTTTACAATGTAGAGGCATTTACCAGCTTTAATAAGGAGCATGATCTACGAAGTAACCTGCTAGATACACATAGAATTTTGATGGTTTTGCAGACGGTAATGTTTGGGCCAGAAAGTTTAGTACTGAGTCATGTGTCCAAGTAAAACATGCTTATTCTAAGTACACTTGCATCAGGAAATTACAGAGGATCGACTCAGACTGAAGGCAAAAAGAAAAATCAGGTATGGTAGCGAGTTTCCATGAGTAAAGATTTTTCCAAGTAGTAAGTGTTATTTAAATATCTAATGGTAAAGTTAAAGATATTAGTAGGCATGTTGCTTTGAGCTTTAGACCACGAGAAATTAAGTCTCTTTAGGAAAGTATCGAAGAGGAATAATATGATGAAGCCTTGTCATGGTAGTTTAGTCTGTAGCTTTTCAATGTGATGAAAACGAGCAATTTGTAGGACTTGTTTTGTGTTTTTGTACTTGTCCTACTGGATGTTAGTTCCACGATTGGTGCTTTTCTATAGTTTCTTTATTGTTTGATCCTAAGAAAATTTTATAGAAGAACGAAAGACAGTTTGACAATGTTGGAATCTGAAGGAAGGTAGTTGGAAAGAAAGGCCAATTAGTGTATTATTATTAATAATAATAATAATACAATAATAATAATGATGATAACTCCGCCTGTGATATTTTCGGATAACACAGCCGGCCCTAAGCTCGGATAAAGAAGGAAGGTTGGGCTTGGGGTCACCACCCCCACCCCGTAAAAATCACCAAAGCTACAGAAGCATCGACGAAAACAAACCAACACATTCGCCAAAGGGAAGAAGGGACTCGATCTCAGAGATACATGACGCACCACAGTGAAAGCCAAGAGGAAGCTGCGAGGGCGATTGCCCTTCTAGCACCAAAGGCAAAAGTTAGAATAGCAACTTGGAACATCAGAACTATGTACGAAACAGGAAGATCTTTTTAGGTAGCAAGAGAAATGAAAAAGTATAACATCGGAGTATTGGGTTTGAGTGTAATAAGGTGGCTACAGGCAGGACAGCTGAGACTTATATCTGGAGAGCAGATACTGTACTCGGGGAACACAGTGGAAGGAGCCCCACACACTGAAGGTGTGGCCCTGATCCTGGCACAGGAGCCACAGCGTACTCTCATCGGATGGGAACCTATAAACTTTCGTATCATTACAGCCCAGTTTACCACCAAGAAAAAAATATCAGACTGAACATAATACAATGTTATGCTCCAACAAATGATGCGGAAGAGGAGAAGAAAGATGAGTTTTACCATCAGTTACAGGCAGTGATAGACACGAAAAGAGGCAAGGACATAACAGTCCTGATGGGGGATCTCAATGCCAAGATAGGATCTGAGAACACCGGATATACGAGTACTATGGGGACACAGGGATTAGGACAAATGAATGAAAATGGAGAGAGATTTGCAGACCACTGTGCGTTGAATCAGCTGGTAATAGGAGGAAGTATATTTCCACACAAACACATCCACAAAGCCACTTGGGTCTCACGTGATCATGAGACTGAAAATCAGATAGACCATATGTGCATAAGCCACAATTTTAGTAGAACATTGCAAGATGTACGGGTGTTGAGAGGCACCGACGTATCATTTCTTGGTAAAAACATTGAGACTACGTCTGAAGAAACACGAAATGAAAAGTAACACACGAATAGAATATAATGTGGAATTTCTCAGACGTCAGGACACTCGAGAAGCCTTCAAAGTAAGCCTAACCAACAGGTTTCAGGCATTACAAGATCTGATAGAGGACAAAGATACAAGCAAAGACACAATGGGAGTACAGTAAGAAACTATGGATAGATACATGTGAGGCGGTTCTCGGAAAGAAGAAAACACAGCATAAAGAGTGGATCTCCGTGTAAACAATCCAAAAACTAGAAGTGAAACTAAAACATTAAAGAGTTGAACTTAGTCTCTGAGAGGCTAGCCGGCAAGTAACAACAGACAGACAAGCCTGTTAATGATAAAAACGAAAACCCACTGACAACCACAGAGGAACAACTGCAACGATGGATAGAGCACTTCAGGGAGCTGCTCGCCCTCCCCAAGAGGAACCACCAGACATTCCACCAGCACAGAAAGAACTTTCCATCAACTGTGAAAAGCCCTCCAAAGGGGAGATCAGACAGGCCAACAATAAATTGAGGAATGGTAGAGCAGCGGGGCCAGATGTAATTCCATCAGAGGCTATCAAAACTGACATTGAGACTGCTGTGCAAATATTACACAGCCTCTTCAGCAAGATCTGGGATAAGCTGGAAGTACCAGCCGAGTGCAAGAAAGGAAACGTCATCAAGCTGCCAAAGAAGGGTAATCTCAGGGACTGTAACAATTATCGGGGTATCGTGCTCCTCTCAGTGCCAGGGAAGGTTCTCAACGGAGTCTTATTAGTGAGAATTAAAAAAGCGCTAGATGCTAAGCTTCGAGACCAACAAGCAGGCTTTCTTGAGAATAGATCTTGTGTGGACCAGATCGCTAGTCTACGTATCATAGTAGAACAGTCACTAGAATGGAATTCGCCTCTGTACATAAACTTCGTAGACTACGAGAAGGCGTTCGACAGTGTGTACAGAGAGACACTCTGGAGGTTGCTAAGACACTACGGAGTTCCAGAGAAAGTCATCTCACTATCCGATGCATCTACGAAGACATGAGTTGTAGGATAGTACATGCAGGATAGCTATCAGCCAGCTTTAAGGTGAAGACTGGAGTCAGGCAAGGTTGCAATCTGTCGCCATTCCTCTTCCTGCTAGTCATCGACTGGATAATGAAGACCACAACAACAGGAAAGAAAAACGGGATACAGTGGACACCCTGGACCCAGTTAAAAGACCTTGACTTTGCTGATGATCTGGCACTCCTGTCACACAACCGAAAACAAATGCAGGACAAGAACACCTGCCTTGAGACCACATCAGCTAAGATAGGGCTCAACATCAACAAGAACTGAATTAATAAAGATCAACACCGACAACAACACCCCAGTCACAATAGCAGGAGAGCCCATACGGGAGGTGGAGTCCTTTATATACTCAGGGAGCATAGTGGACCAACGTGGAGGCACAGACCAGGATGCCACTGCCAGAGTCGGCAAGGCAAGGAAGGCCTTCATCATGCTGAAAAACATATGGTCTTTAAAAGAAATTAGCACGAAAACCAAGATCCGCATCTTCAATTCGAAGGTGAAGTCGGTTCTACTATATGGCTGCGAGACATGGCCCACAACAAAGGCAATTCTTCAGAAGATACAGACATTTCTCAACACATGTCTGAGAAGAATATACAAAATACGCTGGACGGATAAAATCAGGAACGAAGACTTATGGGAAAGAGCAGGACAAGAAACAGTAGTCAGGCAAATCCTTAAAAGAAAGTGGGACTGGATAGGGCACACCTTGAGAAAACCATCATCCAGCATCACACGACAGGTCTTAACCTGGAACCCACAGGGGAAAAGGAAGAGAGGGCGACTGCATAACAGCTGGAGGCAAGATACCGAGGCAGAACTGAGACGGCAGGGAACAAACTGGACTCATTCGTGGGCTATGGGGTTACGTAATAACGATGATGATGATAATAGTAATAATTATAATGGGTAGACGGAAAGTGCCTAGACCAGCAGGTCGCCTGGCGATTCCTCAGGGAGCAGCGCCCATGCCCTAGTCGAGTTGGGTAAACCTGGCGGGAGCAGTGGGAAAAGTTGAACTTGCCTTAATTGGCCGGCTTCACTTAGTACTGCCTCGTACTGCTGAAAAGGGACATTGCCCCCCCCCCGCCCTGTGTAGTCACACTGCCCTATTAATTACAACCGGCACTGACTATTACTGTCATCCAATGTTATTGTCATCCATCTTACGTAGCCTTGTAAGATGTATGATCTCTGATCTTAATTGATTTCGGAGGGTGGGGGCACGACCTAGTTTTGTCTGGTAATTATGAATGTGCTTGATGAAACATCCGCGCTCAAACCGCAGACTTGCCAGTCAGTTGCATGACCTTAACCAGTTGTGCATATTCCGAAAGGACTTACACATCACACATTTCTGTTTAATGGGCAGGAGTATTGGGGAGCATCATATCTAGGTGTCGTGAGCGTGGATCTCAAGTCCTGAAGAGCTGAGTACGGAGTTCGCACTTGTTACTTAGTTGTAGAAGGTTTGTAAATGTTTTTTTGTTGGAGGCAAAAAAAATTAACCCTTGTTACTTTTTCAGCAGTAGACCTACATCACCATTTGAGAGGACCTTCTGGAGTCACATTCAGCTTATTTCGAATCCTCCTTTACTATAATTTGTTAAGTCTAAGTGTAAGACTAAAATACCTAAAGCGTACAGCATACATTTGTATACCTTGTATATATATATATATATTATATATAATTGTATATGTATTATTTATTATTATTATTATTTTTATTATTATTATTACAAACTTTTCGTAGAAACGTTATCCCACTAAGAAACTACTGTGTGATAAATTTCCGTGTCTACTATCTGTAGTTAGAGAAAGACGTACAAGACTTGCAGGGGACTGCTGGAGGAGTAAGAATGAAGCTGTGAATGATCTTTCATAATGGAGATTCCAGCATGGAAATAGACACGTTGGGCGGCTACCAGAGACATACCTAAACTAACTATTTGGAGATGCCGTCCTCAAAAAGACTTAACAACTCTAATCGAAAATCTTGAAGAGTGGAGAAGAAGGGTCATACTAATAAATGAATGAACACCAACAGAAAAAAATCGAAAAGGATCATAGAGACAGTAATGATGTTATTAGACTCGATATAGCAAATGAAAACTGTATCAAACTGTCTTGCTACATACAATCTTTAAAAAAATCTAGTTTATCATGGACGGATACTAATTATTTCCCAACTGCTTGTTTTAAGTCCAAGCTCATTTGTAAAGATGGTATTTCTTGTTTTAAGGGCACAGTGGCACCACCAACCCTCTTATTTTGTTTCATCATAAATTGTAGTTTTTATTCATATAGCTACCTAAAATTAATACCGATAAAATATCATATACAAGCATTTTTGGGATATATCAATGATCAAAATGAAATGTATTCAGAAAACGGAGGTCCGGCAAAATGTATGGTTTTGTTAAGTGTGTATCTAACAAAAATAAAATAAAATTGGAAAAACATATTTGTTTTATGCTTTGTAAGCAGACACGTTGGACTCAAGAAATTCATTGGAGTGATGAGTCCAATTCGTTTATCCTCAAGAAGTGACATACTAATGCGTTTGCACATGTTTTCTCTAAGATAGAATTGGTTGGGGAGGATACCAATAAATAAGAGATGTTAAAAATATCCAATAAAAACGTAAGCCTCTGCACTGAAACGGTTTCTGGTCTTCCCTTGAATGAAAAATGTAAAAAGGAAGAAGAAAAAGGGAAAAAAACCCTTTATTGGGCTTAAAACAAATACCTTATTGTTCACCTAAGCAATAAAACCAGGTTTTTAGTATTTCTTAATTACAAAATTCACTTTCCAACATTCCACAATCCATCAATTACAATTTGCCAGTTCATTAAACACGTTACAAAAAGTTACAAACCCGATTTCACAGAAATCTTCCTATATGTCAAGTGTTAATTGTAATTCATCTTCTGTCATCTGCACTGCTGAATATCATCCCCATTGTTGTTTGTGGGCAATACCATACCCTCTCCTTATTAGATTTAATTTGAATAGACCCGAAATTCCAAGGGGGACTGTTTTGTCGACAACGCTTGTGATTTCAAAGGAATTTAAAATTTGTTTGTTTCACAAGACAATTTTCCACTTGGGGAGACAGAATCCATTTACAACGAGAACTGGTTGGTCTTTAGATACAAAATATACTCTGAAATGTACTCTGAAATGGATGATCACGAGGGTAAATGACTTCAGCTCCCTATTTTACGAGCTTTTTCGTGACTTGCCTTGATTTATTTCTAGACAATTATCAACGTATCATCTTTCAATATGTCAGTCATTATTTATCAACTCTACTATATTTTAAGATACTTTACTGATTTTAGAGCTATACTTAAACCATTAATTATTTATTCTTACCGGAGGTTTTGAAATAAGCTGAAACTTTTGAAATCGTTTTTGTTAGAGTATATATTTAACATATAAAATACATAATATATATATATACTAAAAACATAAAGTCATTCTTTTCAAACAGAGCCTTCATCAGCAGTACAACTTATGAAATATAAATGAACAAGTAATAATCTAGAATCAGTAAGTTGTTTTCTCCTCGTCAAGGCAAAAGTGACACGCAAAAATAATGATACGCGGGGAATCCATTATTAGATGAACCCCACCCATCATCATCCTACGACATCTCAGAGAAATCGATTGCCCTTGAATAGTACTCAAATTCATTTGGAGTTAGTTTTTCGTGTCAATATTAAGGTCAAAAATTTATCTCTATTTCAATTGGTTTGAAGCAAATGTAATCTAGTGGAATTCCAAAGTCACTTACGAACGTTATCAGATTTCTGATTGGGCAATGTGATAAGTTTCAGAGCAAGACCTGTCTTGAAATCACTCACCGTAACGTCCAGCGTGTCACCATTATGTTCTTTAGTCCAATGAATCCTGTCCGTTTTTGCAAAGTTTTTTGCTAGGTCTTTTGAAGACAATGCGATCACAAGGATCACAAGCACAAGCAAACGTGTGTCGAAGTTCATGTAGAAATTTCAACGATCGACAACTTTCACCATTTGGGCTTTTATTCAAATCGGCCTGAGGATTAAATGTTGTTGCTGGCAAGGAAAGTAGTTTTATGTTAATAATCCATTTTTGACTTTTCTGTTTTAATACCTGGAAAAAACAAATCAACATTTGATCAAATGCAAATGTTACAACTGGAGGACTGTGAGAATCAAAGGTCTGTACCTCTGATTAAGTAAGTAGTGAATTAGTTCTGATTCATTGCATTTTGTTCCTTATTTAATGAAAAATTAGAGCATATTCAGACAAGAAATATTTGTACGATCATAGCATTCTTGAAGCACATCAACCATGATACCAGACATGTTATGCTTTGATTTAAATGTGGTCTAATTAGAAATAATTACCTTTGATTACAGCACTGTTATTCTTGTTGGTCAGTTTTAATATTTAGCTCACTTGCAAAGTTAACTTGGTACGACCAGGTGCCAAAAAGCTGTGTTAAAAGATCAATTTCCCTGGCTGGTATTTCTAATTGAAGCTTCTCAACACTGCTGTCGTGAGTTGCATTTACAATTTCGTGATTTATTAACGTTGGGCAGTTGTAGGGATTTGATGTAAGTTAAAAGGTGTTGGTTAGGAATTAAAAATATCATAGTATTCTGAAATCTAGTGTGTTTTAATTTTTCAGTGTATTGTTGATCAATTGGTGTGGAAACCTGAGCCACTGAAAATCTTATTTTTACATGTTTTTTTCCCGAATATTAAACATCGCTGAGACATAATCGGTAACTCGTAATTTGGTATTTTGACAATTTCTGACCGCTATCTGTTACCACAATTCAAATCCAGCTGACTTTATAATCAGGTCCTAATACGTTTCACACAGCAATGATCATCCATTCCTTTTCTGGTTGTTGTGTTCGTCAACAAAAACAAACAACAGACTTTGCCCTGCATGAATAAGGTGTTAAAGGCAGTATCATTGAAACAATAAACAAAATTTGTTTGCAGGAGAATTTTCGGTTCGGACAGCAGGTTCGGAGTACAGATTTGCCTTCAAGAAAGCCATCTTAAAATATGTTACATGTGAAGGACTGAAGCTATCTGCCCAACGTACTACATTTTTTTTGCCTTTAATTGAATTTCTTCTGTCCACCACTAACTCATTGAAGTATTTGAATGAGAACAGAATTTCAGAAAGAGAAAAAAAAAGGGTTATTATTCTGTGTCGGACTATTTTGTCTCAAGGGGATAGGGAAATGTATTTTTCTCCCATACCTTAAATATAGTATTTCATGGTTTTTCAACAAGGTGGTATCGAGTAGTAAAGGCCTATTACTGGAGCTTAATTTTGTACCTGGAGACAATTGAAATAAAATTATGAACGCAGATTCTACCCGGTTTCTCGGTGTGCCCTGTTTATAACATAAAGATATGTAGAACAAAAAATTTTAAAAATGTTATTTTTACTCATTTAGTTTCACCGACTAATTTAATTTGGTAATAACGAGTCCATCTGATTAATTCTCAGAAATCAATTTTTTTCTTTTGAAAAGAACTGTGCCTGAGGGAAAAAACTCTTGCTTTTAAAGAGGATAAATATACTTTTAATGAGAAAAATAAAAGTGAAGAACAGGGTTCAGTAAAATCAATACCCTTTACCCTGAACAGGATGAGCAACTGGGTTTGAACCCAGCCTTGAAACGAATTTTGTCGAAGTGTTTCTGTGGCAAGGATGTTGATATGCACACAATAGCTGCAAGCACTTTGGTTTATACGAGGAGTGACTTAGTAGCACATATTAACACACACACATTATTGCACACAGCAAAAAAGTTAATGAAGCAGGCACTAACTAAATGCATAGAAACACTTTTGGGTCATCAAGGCACCTAGTTAATTCCATTTCAAATGCCGTCACTTGCAATGGCGAGGATAAAAATTGCTGGTATTTAACATCTCACCAGATAGACAAAGGTGCACAAATCTGTATTTACTAAACTTGCATTGGACCCAAAAAATAATGATGAAGACGTGAGAACCATGCACAATGTCGTTTTTGTTCTTTTTCGTCAGAGATCCCCAAAGGATTTAAAGAATTTGTTTTGGGCAAGGTGACAAACTGAGAATTTTAAAGTCTATTTCCAAACAATAGTAAGGAAAGATACCAGAAAAAGTTCTGAACCCACCGTTTTGTCACACGCATTCAGGAAATACGATTGCAAATAATCGAGGTACTCTCAACAGGTTTCGGATAACTGCAGCGGTGAAAAAAAGGAAATGTGAGAATGAATGTATCTATTTTGCAAATATATTAAATGCAGTGAACATTTAATTGCAAAAGCCCATATTTTACTTAATTCTATTGTTGTAACAATAGCCACGTCAATTATTAATTTTGTATCGGAGTAAGAATTATTTATTCATTATTTTAAGAATATTTTAACAGGATATATAGTTTTATATTAAATATTGCTATGATTGTGTCCCAGGTGTATTAGAAATATTTTGTGTTAAAAATAAATAAATATAAAAATTATGGTTGGTTGATTATTTATTGCAAAACACCACCTGACCGCATTAATCACGATTTTCATTTATAACCTTGGGGTACGTCTTAGTGCATCAGTGTTGGTTAGAACCTTTGAACCACTTACTTACTGGTACAAGTGGGGTGGTAAAGCAACCAATTAAAGGAGCATTCAAAACTATAAAAATATGTTCAAGTAGAACCCCTAATTACCGTAGATGTCTCAATGCCAAGACATTCCGTGAAACGAAATTGCAGGTAAATACCCTCAAGCTGATTTGAAATACAACTATCATAGAACTTTACCTTTAATAAGACAGCCATTTCACTCTGCGATTATGAGTGATACTACGTGATTTCTGTTTCTGAATTACGAAGGTCAAATCAGTATCTTATGTTAAAGTGTATAAAGATTGAAAGGGGTTGTATAAACATACGGACACAATAATTTGACTAACAATATCTTTAAGAAAGACACGTATTTCAATACACTCAGTAATATAACACCAAACGAGTTGTTAATGTATGAGCACTGATAGATAATAGGAGGGATATTCCTTCCTTAAAACGTAATGTTACAAAGGCTTGAATATCAGCAAGTGCCTACTTATGCAACCCGCGGTCTACAGCAGCGGTTGAATTAATGGTCACACGTTAAATTCGTATGATTTTATTCTTATTTGGTGTTAATATTTTGGAAGTTGGTTTTTTTCTTCCGTATTATTTTCCAGTCATACACCATGTGTGTCTCCAGAACTAGATCAATGGACAGTTGCAGAAAGAACTGTCAGTGAAGGAGCGTGGACCAAGTTTGATAGGATTCGGTCGCCGCAAGGCCTAACGTATTTTCAGATATATATAAGGGTAGCGGCTCCCTCGATCCTCTCAGACACATGACCATGTTCTAATGTTGAATGGAAATGTTTGTTTGTCTTCTTTTCATAAAAACTTGAATATGCAAGGGGGTATCCTGACAAATATGTTAATGATTGGACACTAAAAGAAAGAGCTGCAACAAATTAATTATACACAGACAGTCTGAGCAGGTGATAATAGTATGTTATATTGAATTCGCAAGCCCTGTCATTTTTCAATTATTCTCAATGGTTTCCAACCATTTGTTTTTAGTATTGCACAGTGTCCTTAACCAGAATTTGTGATGTTGAGTTGCAACACCAGTCAAGTAGTAGACTACATATAGTTTAACAAGCTTCGTATTTTTCAATAGTTGTCTTTAATCCATTTTTGGTCATTCAGGGTTTTTTTAGTTGCTCCTTCATTACGAAGTTATGCCACGACAGCCAGGATGGCTGAAAATTGTTAAAAATTGATAAGCAAGTTGATATTCACCGAGTCTGTGCAGTTGGCATGCTGAGCCATTTTCGCAGCCTGGTATGCAACAGGCGCCACTCACAACACCCACTTGTGAATTCATGCCCTGACGTCAAAGTCATCCTCTTCGCCATTGCCTAATATCACAGGGGGGTCGGGAATGCTCCTTCTTCTTTTTACACTGATAATTGTCCAAGGCATTAACCATTTCCAGGCCATTTAGTTCTTGCTGAACCCCTTTGTCATTGTACTGCCACTCGCATTTGCGGTCTCAGATTTACTTTAAACTACTGGCCACACCGTTGTAGCGGTGATACCCACACGCGGTCCAAGATTGGTTCTGCGCGTAGGTGGTCACTTGTTTGGTCACATTATACTCGGCCAATCGTAGTCACCCATAATGCTTCAACAATTTGTATTGTTTATTTTCGACACTGCCACAGTAATTTACTTCAGTTTAATATCTGTGCTGGTTCATTCATCACCACAGGATTTGTAAGCAGGGTACAGTGTAATTATTGTTTTCGTATTCTTAAACCTTTTCTGTCATGACTATGACTTAACTGTCGATCATGACATACGTTTGGTGGTTAAATAGCTGTGAGCTCGTAACTCAAAAGTACACAACTTGCTCAATGAATATACCACACAGGTTTCCAAAATAGCAAAAAATAAAATACAGCGGACCTTGGTGTTCTTTAGTGGTCAGCACAGCCTTTACCAGTGCCCTGCAGGCAGAAGAAACTGTCAGTTTTCTTGTTTTCGTGAAAAAAAATGGTTCAGGATGACAAATTTGGAATGATTTGTTTTACATACTAATACTGTGACCTGGGATCATTTTTAATCGATGTCCAAGTCTCATTCTAGTCTTATGCTGACCAATAGGTTAATCAGAGCTCACCTACTGAAGTCATGAGACAAAAGACATGTTTTGATTTACTGTTAATTCCAATTCAAAGTTAAGTTTTTGCCCTGAATGAATTTTGCAGTCGCTGCAGGTTTTTAGACATTGAAAAGAGACTGCTTTTGTTTTTGTCAAAAACTGCTGATTAGAAACTCGAGGAACGTTGTGCTTGAAAATGGGAAACACTTAAAAATCAACATGAAAAGAAAGGCGTTCGTTTGTCATTCAAGGAAGAAAGTGAAGAAAAGACTGCTAAATGCATCGATGATACTGCTCTTGGGCATTTAAAGTAAAGCTGCACTTGTGACTGAAAGCGCAGCTCCTGACGTCACAGATTTTTCTGAGTGGGCTTTCAGGCACTTTATTCCGGTTTGAGAAACATTCCAAATGAAGCTGCGATGAAAGGTGTTGAATCTGGTACGGACAATTACAGAAGTATATTTTTATATTGTATTTCAATAACTTGCGATTTGTGACTGTCAAAGTCTATATTATTTACCAGTTTTTCTTTTCTGGCAAAAAATATTGATTTTCTAGCCAGAGAAACAATTTTACTACTGAAAAGTGTTATGTGACCAGTTTGCGATGAAAGATTTACTGCTGGAGTTGGATTAGATCAACAACAAAAAATGGGAGAAGCTCGATAATCGCGAGTTACGATTGCAATTCTAAAGGAAGGCTTCCCAACATTGACGAGGGGTACTATACATCCTTTCATGAGCAAGTACAAACATGAAATAAAAAAAATCCAGCTCAGTGTGCTTGTAGCCGATTTTGGTTTCATTGAAGTTGGATATGAAGATTTACTTGTCTATAAGTAATGTTAAGAATGCGAACGACACTGTTAATATGCATATGCTTTAAGGTATATTGACGGGACTTGTGGTCACTGACATCACAAGGTCGCAACTTTCTTTAAACAACCTCCGTGCTCCAATAGGTGCCGCACCTAGAACCTTAAAAATTAAGTAAGCGCTTGTGAGAGAAAATACGGTGGGAGGAACAAGGAAGCATCCATTTCTAAATAAATGTCACAGTAAGGAATATATTCAAATTGTATGGAAAATATGACTTAACAGAAGCTGCTGATACTATTAAGTGCTTTCAAAGCACAGAACGTGAGAAAAGTCAGTGGAGGGTTAAAGATCACCAGGACATTTGAACAAAAATTAAATAAGAGGAATTGGAAAGAAACAATGGTGACGAAAATAAAGAAAAGAATGCAAAGTTTTAGGAGTTGCATGTAAAATGGTCGTACAGGTAAGGAACTTAAAGTCAAAGAACCATATGGCCAAGTTTAAATGAAAGGAATTGCACATTTCTTCATAAGTGCGTGTGGATTTAGGGAATTTCAAAGGTATGATGCTAGGTCAATGTCTTACGAAAGGAATTGGGGTGACTGATTGGGAGCTAGGAAAACTTATAGTAATTGTTCTTTTTTTTGTATGCTGTAAAATTACTCTTCAAGCCCTTTCACCTCGCATCACCTTGGGGGAAGTGTTCTTGCAATTATATTACATTGGCTAACTCCACTGTTTAGAGAATCTTTATTGCATTTATCTGACAGGGAGTTAAGAATAGTAGAGTCCTTACAACACCATTTTGGATTAAAACTCGTATTTGATTTGTGCATGGCGTTTACTGAGCCAAAGGAAAAAGCCCTTACTCAGTGCTGGAAAAGTCTTTCAGGAGACCATATCCAATTCAAGATTAAAGATTTTTAAAAGGATGCAACAACATTCATGATTATGCTTTTGTTGGATTTGCTGAATTATCAGCTTGTAGGGTATATTCATGAAAACTATGCATCTACAGTTGTAGTTAACAGAGGGACCCCCCAAACGCGTCCAAGTGACGTCAACGGCAGCCAAAAATTTTCCTTTCTCACATGGTTGGTAAGAAATAGGATTTCATACGATTGTTCTTTGGTGCAGCGATTTGACAATAACGCTCTCTACTCCAGCTGGTCAAGACCGACCATCAGAAGGTGTATCACTCAATTCATCTCATTTACTAGTTGGTTCGGAATATAATAAGCTGACGGAAGTTACCATAGAAAAGACAGCTTGATTACTGTCAGTCTCTTTGAGTTAAACTAAGTCTTCAAATCATATTATTGTATTTGACTGTCATGTCACATGCACAGATACCTGCTTCCATTGTCAGCAGTAGGAATAAGGTAATCCGTTTACTTTTTAGGAAGCATGAGGCAAGTTTTATTGTGACAAGTGAGTAGGAAAGGTTCATCTGTTTGATTTGTTGTTGTTAAAAATAATCTTGGTTTGAATAACGGGATAGATGGACAACTAAGAGTGTAAAAAATTTATTTCACAGTCATACAATGTCAATATTTTTAGCACACACTGGTGTGCATCTGGAACTAGGATCATTAGAGACTTGTTTGCCACCTGGCCTTCGCAGATTAATAGTTATTGTATGTGTTTTACCGCAAATTCAATGCTCTCCTTAACAGTTGGTTGCAGTTCCCATTTACATGTTTTGTTTTAGTGTTCACTTTTCCAAGAATATTAAACATTAATTAGAAAGAGTACTAAAAGGTTTTAAAAAGATTTTTACATAGGATTATAACTATTCCACATAGGATTATAACTATTAATTTGTTTAAACTGTTCTTGAGAACATATTTTCCCTTATTCTTAAGAGTGCTTTTTCGGAGAAGAGTATTGTACTATTTGCGGCGGTAATTTTTAGGGAGCCCTCCATACAAGAGTAGCCAACTATAGAGGATTTGTTTCTGGCTCACAGAGCAGTATAACCTTTGAGTTTTTAAAATTATGGTTTAGGATATATATATATTTGCCTGATTCTTCGTAGGGAGAACGGTCTGTTGGTACAATTTGTGGTGATATTTTTTACGGGGCATCCTCACTTAATTCGGGAAAGAACTTGATATAACTTGTTTGACTATATGAGAGTTGTTTAAAGTTTTAAATTCATATAGTTTCGTAAAAATGGAAGAGGCAAAAGTAAAATTTACACCCCTACGCTTATCGTTTCTGTTATTCGGATTCTTTGCTGAAACGTTTGACCTTTTGGGATATGTAACAATATAAAGAGTTGTAGTGAATGACTGGTGAAGCTATTTAATCCTTAATGTTTTTTCATACAGTCTCTTCTGTTATTCGGATTGTTTGCTGAAACGTTTGGCCTTTTGGGATATGTAACAATTTAAAGAGTTATAGTAAATGACTGGTGAAGCTATTTAATCCTTAATGTTTTTACGTACGGTCTCTTTCACTTAAAATTGCTTTCTTTTGAATTTTGATATCTAGACCACAACGCCTCTGGCATATTTAACGCTTCCATTCATTAGTTTTAGCTTCATTTTGTTTAGCAACCAGATGTTTTACCATAGGACTGGTATATTTTATATACATTTTGGTCCTGTGTGTATTAAAACACGGTAGCCTATAATATTGTTTGAGCTTGAGTCAACACCATTGCCGAAGTGTTGGAAATGTGCTAATATTCTGATTTACATAAAAAAGAAGGTAGTTTTCGCAGAGCTCTTGAGGAGTTGACTTGGACATCATCTTGTCGATGCGTTTGGCTGAAATCAATAAAGAAAAAACCTCATTGTCTGTGCCGCACGGCAAGTTTGAATTCAATGTAACCCCATTTGGGCTGTGTAATGCGGAGACCTCACATCAGAGATTAATGGATTATCAGGGCTTGCCTCTGTTCGCAGAATAGGGTACATGGACGATATTGTAATATTTAGTCCTTCCTTTAAGGAGCATCTTGCTGATATTGAACAAGTTTTTCAAAGACTTCGATCTTCTTGTATAATCTTAAAACTATCCAAATGTGTTTTTGCAAGCCTCAAAGTGGATTTTCTAGAATTTGAACTATCCAAAAAGGGCATTTGACCTCAACAGGTTTGACCGATGCCATTCGTTCTCATGAAAGACCATAAACAAAGAAACAATTAAAATAATTTTTGGGTCTTGCGGGGTTTATCGCGCTTTGCTTCCTGATTTCGCCACAGTCAGCCAACCCTTAAACAGTCTTACAAGTGACAAAGTCGTGTTTAAATGGTCTGACTAAAAATGCATTCAGATAATTGAGAGAACAACTGTCATCAGAACCAGTCTTACTATTCCCGAATCTCAACCAACCCTTTGTCATAGAAGTTGATGCCAGTGACCTTGCAGTCGGTGTTGTGTTGTCTCAAATGGGATCTGACTATAAATCCCACCCTGTTACCGATTTCTCTGCAGCCCTACAGAAGTGTCAACGCAGTTGCTCGGCAACAGGCAAAGAAGCATATGTTCCTTTCACGGCAGGCAGACATTGGCACGTTAACTTGCTGGAGTAAAATTTTATTTGAACTCTGACCACAACCCTACAAAAAGGAGTTAAAAAGCCTTGTACTGAGCTTCAGCTTGATGTTGATGTGTTTGTTGGAGCAGATGTTTCTCTGCAGACGCCCAAAACTTGAAGCGGCGAATCTAATCCTTGTTTTTATACCGTTAGTTTTACATGATGTTGTACTTTCTTCCATTGATTTTCACGCCCCACTTGGCACATGCTTTCTTAAGATCTTCAGTTGTAGTTGTAATCGAACATCTCTGCTTGTGAGGAAGAAGCCCAGGAAAGAGGGCTCGTGGGGGACAACGGCAGCTGTTCTTTGATCAACTAAAGAAATCTACGGGCATCAAGGACACAGGAGGACTATTTGATGCTGCTAATCGAAGGCAGTTATTTTCTATTTAGTAATTTCATACGTCGCCAAAACCCTTTTCAGGTGGCACCAAGACAGACAGTAATTTTTCAAAGATTACTAAAATAAAGGTGGTGTCATCACTGTACCTTAATTCCGTCAACATTAAGTCGGTGACAGTAAATGACGTATCAATATGACATGGATACGTTCATTAGGCACCAATAATTCACAGTGCTGAACATAAAATATTGGTAATAAGTACTAGCCCCAAGCCGAAATCTACAGTCTCAGTGATACGTTTATTAGAAATAATTGATATTCCGCATTTTTATCAGACTTTTTAAGGGATAAAACTTGAAAATTAGGAGCCCCTTTCACGGGAAGCAAATAATTGACAACGAGACAGCACTTGGGGATAAAGACTGTCTAAAAGGAGCTATCAACACTTTTGAATGCCCTCGGGGTAAGGAACTATCAAACTGACGGACGACCGCATTACTAAATCTCGCTAAATTTACCTGACCTTATTCTATAGCTACATCACAGTTCTAAATATCCGGTGCATGTCGTTTATTTACTGATTTTTGCAAAGAATGTACATGACAGAATACTTGGTCAATTTTTTTCATACGAGAGAGAGTAATTAGGAATACCAAAGGGGAAAAATGAAATACATTGCATTTTGGCAGGAGGCTGCGTACAGTATGTTCCATTAAATTATCTGTCTGTAGTCACCAGGCTAAATAAAGAGATTAATTAAAAATGAAAATGTAACTTGGTCCGAAATTAGTTCGAGTCAGGTCCCATAGCTTTTATGTAGCTGTTATTGCCATCTGTTTTAATTTGCTTTAACAACAGATATTTCAGTGCGGCATTCACTGGAGGTTTTTTGAAATTGACAATTTAGAACGTTACCTTTATTAAAACATAATAAAAAACGTAGATAAGTGTAGTTTAAATGGACACGAAAAGGAGAATCTCTCTTCATTCAAAATCCTCTCCTGGTCACCAAGATTGTGTTTGACGGGTAGTGTGTTCGTTGGTCAGTCTTAAAGCATGACCTGCAAGCTTCCACCTATCCTTTTCCACGATAACGTCATGTCTTTTGCCCTTCATTCTTAAAAACGTCTTCACTACAAGACGTTTTTAAGAATGAATCATGTAGTCCTAAGAATTTGAAGAATTCTTAGGACTACATAACGTGTAATCCTACACGTCATGTAGTCCTAAGAATCCTACTTAAACTGGTTTGATTGAAGCAAGTTAGCTTATTCCTAATTGTTCTTGTAATTTTCCATGTTTTGCTGATATACAGTGCTGTTTAGATGGCCATCGCCATGTACAAGTTTTTGTTTATTTGAAGACTGAGCTTTGATTTCGAAATGTTAGTCAATGACCTGAATTTACACTGGCTCTACCCAGACGCTGTCTAATGTCTGTGTCCACTTCTCCACTTTTCGCTATGGTACTGCGGAAGTATGGAAACTTCACACTCCGTTTGTTTTCCACCGACTGTTATTGGTTGTTCTCTGCCATCTATGATATTCAGAGCAAAGTATAGTGCCACAGTATTGTATTTTTAAGACAAGAATGGGTTTTAATCTTTTCAGCAGTACTGCACCTGTAGTAGGGTGGACGATTTCTTAGTGTTATTTTGATATATACGCACGCACACAATGGAGAACGTGAAAACATCAAGTGCTGGATTTGGAGCACAATAGTTCTTTTAAGTAAAAGGTACTAACATTTGTTACGTGAAAAATATTGCATTTTCAAAGTCGACACAAAGTAATTTTTCGGTAAGTGGGGAATTATACGGCATATTTTGAATTTTCGAGCAATTTGCGTGAAAACCGAGTTTTAACCAGATCCTTTGTAATGCAAAATTAAATTTTTAAAACCACTTTAGTTGCTTTTTACCGATTTTTAAATGCCTGTTTATAATTTTACATGTTAATAATCAGAACTAAACCACAAATAGAAAAATGAAAGGCATTCCAGTGTAAACTAATCTAAATATTGTGGTATGGAAGGAAAACAAAACAGCTGCATGACACAAGCTTCTTTTAGGACTCACTTGGGCCACTATTTCAGTAATGTCTCTAAACATTGGTTTTTCTTTCTCTTAAAAGTGAACTGGGAATAAGCTCAGTCTGTATATCCACTGGTTCTCGTTGTTTCTCTTGTATTGTTCCTGGCTCATTTATTGACTATGTGCAGTGGACTACAATAAAATTTCTCTTAAGCGATTCTTATGAGGGTTAAACATACAGGTATGAAATAAATAGATATGAAATTTCTTAATGGTTTAAGGGTGTTGGTTGTTCACCTGCGACATGGTTTAGACAAAAACAATAATTTTTTCCACTTTTTACTGAATTTTATGTTTGTACAATGCCGTTTGCCTACATTGTTAGAACCAGCGATTTAAAGCCGAAGAAGCTATTCGATGATTGATATGACCCAAAAATTTTATATCACGGTTTCAAAACGTCCTGTTCGATTCTGTATTCCAGTATTAAGCAAATCGAGAACGTCGTTCACTCAGCTTTCACAACAGTTTATCCTCTCTGAGTGCCCGCGTTTCTAGTTACCAGACCATCCTGCAGTGCGTGCAGAAGAATGGACATTGGTAGTATTAAAGGTGCCTACACCCAGGCAATAGCTCATCCAATCTACTCCTGTTATTTCTTAATAATTTAATTCTTATGGGTCTTTCAGAAAGGTGTGTACTTTACCACGATAAAACGTACCAACTACCTTTTATCTGCCATTCAATGCTCTTTGGACATAAAACAAACAAACGAAACATCACATATGTCAGAACATTAGTCTTCTTCGCTCCACGATCAGGGCATGATTAGTCTTTTTTTCCGTACGATTTTCATTGAAAAAGTATTTCTTTCGCCATAACTTTGTTATTCTCGTGCTTTGAGTTTCGGTATTGGTGGTTAATCATAGTTTTTCCTTTGAGTTTTATCATGACGTTCCCCAATAGGTTTGACTCAAAGAAAGGGATGGGGTGGTCTCATATTCTAAGCTACCTTTTATAAGCATTTTCAGGATTAAGTCGTCATCATTTTGATATTCTCATAACGTGCTGATATGCACTCTCGCGGACAGCTTTTCTATTACCATTTGGACTATAATGCAAAAATATTTATTCTTTGTGTTGGGCCTTCCATACCACCGTAATGAGTTTACAGACAAGCTCAAAGTTAAGGCATTTAAACTGCTTCTTTAGGATTGCTTGTCAGATGCCCATTATTTGACATCTTATTCACGTGCGAACTTTTGATGAATGACATCCCTGTTAGAGTCTGTGAGCAGGTCAAGCAGTACCTGATGAAATTTTTTGTTAAACACCCCCTGTGGTCACTTTTCGTTACGAATTCTATAAAAATAAGGGAACATATCACTAATACGTAATAGGTAATAAGTAATTCGTAATTGTAATGTGTCACATTTATACAAGACCCTAAGTTGATGCTAATCCTTTGGGCAAATAAAGATTTTCAAAACTGAAGAATATGGGCATTTTCTCCCATATTAGTTCCAAAAGGCTTTACACTGATTTGGAGAATCGAAGTAAATTTCATCCCTGAAATAACTTTTAACTTATTATTCAACAAGGAGTTCTATACTATAGCTAGTGAATTTTCAGTGCTCGATTTATATGAATAAAACTATTTTGGTAAAATATCGTCCTTAATTCTATGCCCAGAAAAAAGATTCTAAATCTACCTCAGTAGAAATCAGTTGTTTCTGTGCTTGCTCTTAGTTAGTTTAATCATTCATAAGTACTTCTAGATGATAGAAAAGTTCCCTTAGCTGTCAACACCTTGCGCTCTGTCCTCTTTGCTCCTTTTATTGAGTACCTACAATTTTTTTACAGTTCTAAATATAAGATCGTTCGGTGATAAATTATAACTTAAGTTACAAAAAACACACGACATAAATATTAAAGCACCTTCAGTGGCGCAGAAAATGCACAGCTAGAAATGTCTTTCACCTTCACTACTAAGTGCAGTGATAACCGCACAATTCCCAACCCAACAAATTCTCAGCAAATTGCCGATCTCACACAAAAATACACATATATACAAATTAAACAAGAGAACATTACTATCAATAACATTTATTTCAGTCGCTTGATTGCGTCTATTGTTCCACCCATTGCCTTGCTAACCTCATCCCTTTCAGACACATAACGTTCTTACCTTACATTGCCAATTTTTATCACTACATTTCAAGTTTTGAAACTCTTTTTTTATTTCCACATACCTTTAATACCATGTTACAGTTTACTAACAGAAACCAACTAGACTTTAGATATTCTTTTGTTTATTAATTCATCTGTAATATATGTTTTATGTATGTAGAAATGCATATTCTTTAGAATCAGAATCAGAATTATTTACTTAACCTCGTCGTCCCTAGTGTAAGTGGAGGGAATGTAATCCTGCAACGACACTCCATCACTAGAAGCGGCCTTGTCCTCTGGCCTGTGTGTCGTCTAGTGACCCGGTGGTAGCCCTAAAAGTTCTGGATCCTTGTTGACTGGTGTTTGCAAATTTGGCATGCGTTAATGGCGTTTTATTTGAATGATTTTCATAGAGGATGATAACCCGTAATGAGCAATAAATAGTCGCTTTTTTATAGTTTTTGTAAGTCACCAATTGCCCTGAAAATATGTTTTTTAGCTGCTCAGGATTGTTACTGTTATTTACGGAATTCTTACAAGCCATTGCCTACTTGCTTTCTGGTGCTTTCAGACAATTTACACAAAAATATTACAAACCTTGAGTACAACTCATCATCATCATCATCATCATCATATTCGCTTTAACGTCCGGTTTACATGCTAGCATGTGTTGGACGAAAATCATTCAGAAAATATTTTTATTTTCTGTATCACATCTCTCTTTTTTTTTCTTTTTTTTTTAAACGTCATTTTCACCCAGAAATTGGGGCTCAGACGGTGCCCTTCAGAGGGAATTTGATTTGGCAGTGAGGAATTTCTTGGCCGGATGCCCTTCCTGACGCCAACCAATTGCTTTTTTTTCCTTTGCAAAGTTCCAAATTCTTCTCGACAGCTCGGGGAATCGAACCCGGAACTCTTGGTTACTGTGCTGTTGCACTAACCATTAAGCCACGGCCCCTCAACTAAACTGCATTTTTTATATCTTAACAGGGTAGGCCCTAATGCTAGTACATATACTTTCTTTAGCTTCAGGGGAGATTATGAGTACCAGGTCCTTGAAGTTTCAGCAAAAGCTTTTTAGGAAGATCGTCGAATCAGAAAATTTGACACTGTTTGATATAATTTTTCCTTCTTCCTCTTGATAATGCCCCCAGTTTGTTAAACATTAAGTGAAAAAGTACTGAGATACACTTTTGGAGCAGCGACAATTCTAGCGGTTGCTTCACCCGTTACCAACCGGGTTAGTAGCTTGACGCAACGATTGCAAAGATATTGCAACTCGTTGACATTTCTTATTAAAATTTCATGGTAATCTGTGTCATATTTTTGTCATCGATACACTTTAATATCGAAATGGCTGTATTCTTACGCATTGTTATGTGTTCAGTAGATGATATTGGTTTTGTTTAAAACCTTTAAGCGGACATAACTGTAATTACCATGTTAGTCAAACCATGTATATTGTGTTCATTTATTTGCTTTACAACAATAAGGAATGGTGCCTATATCAAAGCACTTCACACAATTTCTCTAAACAAGAATCAGCCGAAATTGTAACAATATTTTTGATCTTTAATAGGTTCTGCACCATGGATTTCAATATAAACTTTTTCTTTGTTACCATACGTAATGAGATTTGAGGAACAATATATTTCCTGTCATGAGTCGTAAGCTTTTTCCGAGCTCGGAAAAAGCTCGGAAAAAGCTTACGACACATGACAGGATAAAGCTCTTACATCTATGGCTTCCTCTGAGTCCATAAAGTTCAGAATTTTCAAGATTATTAGGGAATATATTTCCTATTTCGATACATTAAAACTAATTACCATATTTGGATTCTTTTTCAAGGTTCAAGGTGTTAATCTGTTGTGCTTGCAGTAATTATCTGACCAGGAAGTGTGCATGATTGGTTCAAGTGAAAAGCCTTTTCCACTATTTGTGTATTTTTCACGTATGTCAAGGACAATAGAATATATAAAGCGGCCTTCAGGTTTAAAGTCGTTAAAGTCAGACTCCGCTGATCATTTTGAGATTTATTTTTGTATCCAGTGTTCTGAAGTTAACAAAGTAACACGAAAATATCACGAAGTAAGACCTTTGTTGTTTCTTGCATTTGGACTGCTTGTAAGACGTGATTACACACCCCTCATCATATTACCGTAAGAAACTAAAGAAGCATTAATCAGACATTTATACTATGTCTCCCACTGAGTGGACAATTCCCTTATATATCTATATTTGTGTGATACATTCATATCCAGTGACTCATTCGTGAGTATTGATTGCCTGTTTCTGCACCGATAGATTTTTAGAGACGTTAGCCGATATTTGACACGCGAACGTATTAATACTAACACCTTGGAAGTATTCACGAAAGATAAGAATAGAAAAGATACCCTGGATTCGCATAACTGAACAAAGAAAATAGTTTTTTAAACAACAATAGTTTCTTAGTGGTTAATAACATCCGATTTAGGTTAGATTTCAAAGATTTTAATGATCTCAGTAGAATAAGAATGCATACCGATACCATGTTATTAGAGGAGGCAAGTCTCGACTTACATCTCGATTTGATCCTAGATTTCTTCATCGTCTACAGCCACCCATGGATTGAAAAGTTTAATTTTGGGATGGACTGGTCTTGACACTCCTTCATCTTCAGGGATATTTTCCCCAATGTTATTTTTCTCCCCGGTTGGCCACCTGAATGTTACAAATCATTTTGAACTGTATGGGGGCTTTGTTTTATTACATTATATCGGAAGATTTTTAAAATCGTTTTTAACGTCATCCCCCCAGCAATTGGGGTGTAGACGGTGCCCTTTAGAGCGTCCTTGTTTTGACAGTGAGGAATTTCTTGGTCGAATTCTCTTCCTGACGCCAACCAATGGCTTTTTCTTTCCTAAAGTTGCAAATACTTCTCGCCCCCTCGGGTAATCGAACCCGGAACCTCTTGGCTACTGTGCAGCTGCACTAACCATTAAGCTACGGCTCCTGTTTTATATCGGAAGATATAACTGTACTTTTTTTTCTTCTTTACATCATAATGAATTATTTTTACTTTTTCTTTGAAAATTATGTGAAAGAGAAGAGAAGGCTGTGGAGTCAATGGAAAAAGGGGTTAGTTAACAAAGAAAGGTATCTGGAGGCCAAGAGAGCAGCTAGGCAAGCAATCTACAAAGCAAAGATGGATGCAGAGAAAAGAAGGTTTCCAGACATAATGCGTAGAGATGACCAGAAGAATGAAGTATTCAAGATAGCTAAAAGATAGCTAAGCAGATGATCAAGACTAATCAGGATATCATTGGAGAAAAGTGTATCAGGAATGATGATGGAGAACTTGCAACAAGTGAACTTGAAAAGAAGAATGCCTGGAAGTGCTATTATGAGAGATTGTTGAACACAGAGTTTTCTTGGGATAGAGAAAATCTTGGAGAGGTAGAAACAGTATCTGGACCAGCCATTTTCATTGAGAAAGAAATGGTGAGGGAAGCTGTAAAGAAAATGAAGAAAGGCAAAGCAGCTGGCCATTCAGGAATTGTGGCAGAGATGGTCAAAGCTGCAGGTGAAAGAAGTATAGAGATGATCACTGATCTAACAAACCAGATCATAAGAGATGGTGTCATTCCTGAGGACTGGGAAATAAGTACAATTATCAATTGTTACAAAGGAAAAGGAGAAGCTCTAGAAAGAGATAATTACAGAGGATTAAAGTTAATGGACCAAGTCCTGAAAGTTGTTGAAAGAGTTATGGAAAAACAAATTAGAATTGAAATAAACATTGATGACATGCAATTTGGTTTTATGCCTGGACGAGGAACTATTGATGCCATTTTTATCCTTAGACAAATGCAAGAGAAGTACCTTGGGAAAAACAAGAAGCTGTACTTTGCCTTTGTGGATTTGGAAAAAGCCTTTGACAGAGTGCCAAGAGAAGTTGTTTGGTGGGCTTTACGGAAACTAGGAGTAAGTGAATGGCTGATTAAGGTTGTTCAGGCAATGTACAGAAATGCTAAAAGTCGGGTAAGGGTCAACAGTTCCTATACTGAGAGTTTTGGTGTGGGTGTTGGAGTTCATCAGGGATCTGTAATAAGTCCACTGCTTTTTATTTGTGTTTTGGAAGCACTGTCAAGAGAGTTTCGAAAGGGTTGCCCAGAGGAATTGCTATATGCAGATGACCTGGTTCTCTCCTGTGAGACATTGGATGGTCTACTTGCTAAGTTAGAGACTTGGAAGAAGGGTTTGGAAGGTAAAGGTTTGACAGTGAACATGGGCAAGACAAAAGTGATGGTCAGTGGTTGCAATTTAGGAAAGCCATTGGAGAAAGGAAAGTTTCCCTGTTCAGTCTGTGGGAAGGGAGTTGGGAGCAACTCAATCTATTGTGGTACTTGCAAGCACTGGGTACATAAACGGTGCAGTGGAATAAAGGGCAAACTGACAGAAACTAACCGTTTTAGCTGCAAGAGGTGCATAGAAGGAGAGGCAACCTGTGACTTAGACCTACATAAAGTGCATTTGGAGGATGAGGATATTGAGGTTGTCCAGAAGTTTTGCTACCTTGGTGACACCCTTGGAGCTGAGGGGGGAGCTGGTGCAAGTGTTACAGCAAGGGTTAACAGTGGATGGAGTAAGTTCAGGGAGCTGATGCCATTGTTAACCAGCAGAGCTCTGCCATTACCTACCAAAGGTAGAGTCTACCAGGCATGTGTACGTAGCACAATGATGTATGGCAGTGAAACTTGGCCAGTGAAAGCTGAAGATGTCAGCCGCATGGAGCGGAATGACATGAGAATGATAAGATGGATGTGCAACGTAAGTCTAAAGGACAGGCTCAGTTCTAATGAACTCAGAAGGAGATTGAATCTGGACAGTATTGGCAGCTGTATGCAGAATAGGAGGCTTCGTTGGTTTGGTCATGTGGAGAGAATGGACAAGAATGCTTGGACAAGTAGATGCAGAACAATCAAGGTGGCAGGAACCACTGGCAGAGGAAGACCAAAGAAAACATGGGAGGAAGTGATAAGGATGGATCTGAAAGAAAAAGGTGTCAGCAGAGACCTGGTGAAGGATAGGATAACTTGGAAGTCAATTTCAAGAAATCGTCCAACACATGCTAGCATGTAAAACGGACGTTAAACCGAATATGATGATGATGATGATGATGATGATGATGATGATGATTTCTGTTACAAAAACACAGAAATTTGGCTTTGAAAAGTTTTTAAGGAACTTTTTTCACCATAGGTTAACCACTTGTATGGATGGGTCTAGCTTTCCCTGCAATTATTTAATGGTCCTGACCCTCCCTAATACTGATTAGAATGTTCAAATCGTAATCTGCCAGCTGTATACCGCAGGTTGGCACTGAGTTTACGAGTAATGTGGATAATATTTGGAATTATTGCCACTCTCTTGAATGGAATTCTTGTTAGGATTAAAGATAAAAGGGACTAGAAAAGGTAATTAAGCAGACCCATTGAATTAGCCAAATACAGCACACTCTTTGTTGATAAAATCTTGATGAGTAAAGGAGCTATATCTTTTTTTATTGTTGGCTTAGAACACTCAATCATAAATGAAACCGAAAGGTGGCTCAAATTTGACTATGTGTGTGGAAGCGAACGAAGTGAATATCATATTTCACTGAAATACAAAGCTCCATCAAATATTAGAGGAAAATATGCTCACATTTTTTTTCTCGATATTCCTTTTCCTAACTGCAGCGATAAATGCGCCAGACAATCATCTTGATAAAAACATTGCAAAGTTCTTACGGAAATATTTCAATTTAGTGAAAGTAACATGTAGTAAATGATCATAATTGATAATGCATTGCCGTTGCTGTACTGTTAATTGTGTTTCTTTTGTTTGTAATGTTCAGTAGGACTCCCGTTTTAACGCAGGCCTGCGTCGGGTTTCCATCAATATTTGTATGATTAATAGTTTTTAAGTAGATTACACCCCAGCAGAGGGAATGAGTTAAACTTTGATACTGTATACGTTTGCTTATAGGAACCATTCATTGTTTGAAGTGCCTATAAGCCCTGGAAAAGTGGGTATTTGATGAAGCTATAGGATAGCTGATGTGGAAAAAGTAAATATTGGTCATCAAGGAACTTGAAAAATGAAGATACATAGTGAAAAGTTTTATTTGCTCCCACCATGAAAACTATTTATATTTCCCATGTCATTAAAAGAAAAGGAAAGCACTCTGTAATAAGAAATGAGAGTCATTTTAAAGGTTTTTCGTGGAATATTTTGAATACAACAAGGCAGTATTAAGACTTAGAGAAGGGAATTTTAATTAAAGTTCAAAAACTATATGGGTAATTCCTTTCCTCTACGCCCCACCACCACCCAAAAAATTAGTTAAAAATTACAGTTCAACACGTTTGAGTCTGCAAATGACCTGTGTTTGTCATTGCAAGTGCCGATGCCTTACTAAGTGACAGATACACTTTCATATGACGTCAGAAACCGTTATTAGAACAACTGTCTATATGTAATATTTTGCGGCATGTAGTAATTTTCTCTTAAAAGTTTCTTTTTTTTCGCACTGTTATGGTCATACTCAATCAACACTATTCTTTGTAAAATCCTCTCACATTTCGGTTAGCTATTTTTCAGTTAATTTAGTTCTAGTATCATCGACTGAGAACAGGAAATAACAGAATTGAATAAAGGATTCGTGAAGACATTCCACTTGCATTGATATGAAGGGCCGCAGCTGCTGCTGATAAATAATAATAATAATAAAATAATAATAATAATAATAATAATAATAATAATAATAATGATAATTGCCCGGGGTATTGACATTAAACTGCATCCGGTCGTGGAGCTTCGACGTGGGCGAATGAAGTCACCCTTTGTCACAACTACCTCCAGGTCACCCTTGGGCAAGATGTAGCACCTGTCAGCCTACCCCAAGACTATTATGCACTTGAAAAACCTGAAATTAATATTTCTGACGACACATTTAAAATCTGGTGTGAAAGAAATAGTAATTGTGATAAAGTGGAAGGTATAGATGCGAATAGACTAGCTAATCAAAGGAGATATAAAATTCGCGAAAAGAAATTAACAGAAGTTGAAATCTCAAACATTAAGGAAAGAGTAAAAGATGATACAAGAGAGAATTTAGTAGAAGATCTGGGAAATGAGTTACAACAAATGGATGGTGATGTTTTTACAATTGATGAGAATATTGATATGCATGGCAACTTAAATGTGTTAGAGGAGGAACAGCAAAAATCTGTAGGACCTGTACCAGCTGTTGAAGTAGATGAAGAAGAACTGGCAAATATGAAGATAGACATTTTGGAAGAGTTTTCAGTAGTTCAGCATACNTAAAGGAGCTATATCTTTTTTTATTGTTGGCTTAGAACACTCAATCATAAATGAAACCGAAAGGTGGCTCAAATTTGACTATGTGTGTGGAAGCGAACGAAGTGAATATCATATTTCACTGAAATACAAAGCTCCATCAAATATTAGAGGAAAATATGCTCACATTTTTTTTCTCGATATTCCTTTTCCTAACTGCAGCGATAAATGCGCCAGACAATCATCTTGATAAAAACATTGCAAAGTTCTTACGGAAATATTTCAATTTAGTGAAAGTAACATGTAGTAAATGATCATAATTGATAATGCATTGCCGTTGCTGTACTGTTAATTGTGTTTCTTTTGTTTGTAATGTTCAGTAGGACTCCCGTTTTAACGCAGGCCTGCGTCGGGTTTCCATCAATATTTGTATGATTAATAGTTTTTAAGTAGATTACACCCCAGCAGAGGGAATGAGTTAAACTTTGATACTGTATACGTTTGCTTATAGGAACCATTCATTGTTTGAAGTGCCTATAAGCCCTGGAAAAGTGGGTATTTGATGAAGCTATAGGATAGCTGATGTGGAAAAAGTAAATATTGGTCATCAAGGAACTTGAAAAATGAAGATACATAGTGAAAAGTTTTATTTGCTCCCACCATGAAAACTATTTATATTTCCCATGTCATTAAAAGAAAAGGAAAGCACTCTGTAATAAGAAATGAGAGTCATTTTAAAGGTTTTTCGTGGAATATTTTGAATACAACAAGGCAGTATTAAGACTTAGAGAAGGGAATTTTAATTAAAGTTCAAAAACTATATGGGTAATTCCTTTCCTCTACGCCCCACCACCACCCAAAAAATTAGTTAAAAATTACAGTTCAACACGTTTGAGTCTGCAAATGACCTGTGTTTGTCATTGCAAGTGCCGATGCCTTACTAAGTGACAGATACACTTTCATATGACGTCAGAAACCGTTATTAGAACAACTGTCTATATGTAATATTTTGCGGCATGTAGTAATTTTCTCTTAAAAGTTTCTTTTTTTTCGCACTGTTATGGTCATACTCAATCAACACTATTCTTTGTAAAATCCTCTCACATTTCGGTTAGCTATTTTTCAGTTAATTTAGTTCTAGTATCATCGACTGAGAACAGGAAATAACAGAATTGAATAAAGGATTCGTGAAGACATTCCACTTGCATTGATATGAAGGGCCGCAGCTGCTGCTGATAAATAATAATAATAATAAAATAATAATAATAATAATAATAATAATAATAATAATAATGATAATTGCCCGGGGTATTGACATTAAACTGCATCCGGTCGTGGAGCTTCGACGTGGGCGAATGAAGTCACCCTTTGTCACAACTACCTCCAGGTCACCCTTGGGCAAGATGTAGCACCTGTCAGCCTACCCCAAGACTATTATGCACTTGAAAAACCTGAAATTAATATTTCTGACGACACATTTAAAATCTGGTGTGAAAGAAATAGTAATTGTGATAAAGTGGAAGGTATAGATGCGAATAGACTAGCTAATCAAAGGAGATATAAAATTCGCGAAAAGAAATTAACAGAAGTTGAAATCTCAAATATTAAGGAAAGAGTAAAAGATGATACAAGAGAGAAGATCTGGGAAATGAGTTACAACAAATGGATGGTGATGTTTTTACAATTGATGAAAATAATGATGTGCATGGTAACTTAAATGTGTTAGAGGAGAAACAACAAGAATCTGTAGGATCTGTACCAACTGTTGAAGTAGATGAAGAAGAGCTGGCAAATATGAAGATAGACATTTCAGAAGAATTTTCAGTAGTTGAGCACACTAAAATCGAGAATAAAGAATCATTACTTAAAATCAGACAGCCTCACAAATTCAAAAATATATTTGATTTAGGAAACAAAGCCTTAGAAATAATCTGCAATAAAATTAATCCGAACTTGACTGAACTCAACGAGTTAGTGTATGCAACAGAAAAGGTTATTCAAACCAAATGTGGACTCAAAATTAAGAAGGGAAAAAGTACCAAAAAATGCCAATAAACCGAAATGGCAAATAAAGATAGAAAAGGAAATCGGGAGATATCACTGATGGAGGAACTGACAAAATATGAAAACGTAAAGTCGGGTAAAGCTAGGATAGTTTTACGGAAATATGACATTAAAGAAAGAGAGCAATTACCAAGTTTGAAGGAAGAATTAAAGCAAAAGTTACAGGTTAAGGCGCAGAGGTTACGTAGGTTTGACAAACGTCAAAACTTCTACATGCAGAACAAAGTCTTTGAAAATGATGCTAAAAAGTTTTATCGTGAAATCGGGAAAGAAACAATAATTGTAGAGGATGTGCCATCGGAAGACGAGGTTCGTGAATTTTGGAATAAGATCAGGGGTAATGAGAAGGGTTTTAATGAAAATGCCGAATGGTTGCAAAATTTGGAAGAAGCACAAGGGATATATTAGAGCAGGCATGGGTTGAAATTACAACAGGCTAAGTTAAAAAGGCTCTTAAAAAAACCCACAAATGGAAATCCACCGGAATAGACAAAGTGCCATATTTTTGGCTACACACACACACACACACACACACACACACACACACACACACTCACTCTCTCTCTCTCTCTCTCTCTCTCTCTCTCTCTCTCTCTCTCTCTCTCTCTCTTCTGCCCATGATAGGATTGCAGTTATTCTCAGTAATTTTATGACAGAACCCGAAACCATACCAAAGTGGTTTTGCCTTGGAACTACCAATTTGTTACCAAAAAGTAACAAAACAAGGAACCCAAAGAACTACCGCGCGATCACCTCTCTCTCTACGTCATATAAACTACTTACATCGATATTAACTGATAGAACTTATATTCATATGGATGAATAGTATATTTTCATAATTGAACGGAAAGGATGTAAAAGAGGTTCATATGGTTGTGAAGACCAACTCCCTATAAATATTATGATTCTTGAAAATGCTCATAGAAAGCACAAAAATTTAAGCACGGCCTGGATTGACCACAAAAAAGCATTTGACAGTGTTCCGCATTCCTGGATTTTAAAGACATTAGAAATGTACAAAATTTCCCCTACCTTTATTAATTTCCTGCGAGTCAGTATGACCTTATGGGAGACTAATCTTACTGTCACACATGCTAATGGCACCCTTTTTTCTAACTGTTTGCAGATAAAGTGTGGAAGCTTTCAGGGCGACTCTCTTTCACCTCTTTTATTCTGCATGGCCCTTACCTAACTCTCGAAGCTCCTCAATGACACTGGAAATGGATATAAGATCATGAACAGGAATATAAATAATCTGTTTTATATGGATGGCTTTAAGCTGTACGCTAAGGATGATGGTGATCTGGAAGGACTTTTAAAGGTTGTCAAAGCGTTCAGTGACGATATAGGGAAGGAGTTTGGTCTTCATAAGTGTTCCAAAGCAAGTTTTAAGCGGGGGAAGTTAGAAAGAACTGCAAACTTTTAACTGGATGAAGTGACGGTTATTCAAGATCTAGAACAGGAAGGCAGTTATGAATATCTAGGTGTAAGTGAAAGTGACGGCATACAGCACTCGAAAATGAAGGAAAAGATAAAGAAAGAATACATTAGGAGAGCGAGGTCTATCTTGAAAACTGAATTGAACTCAAAAAATAGGATATCAGCAATAAATTCTCTGGCAGTGTCGGTAGTAGCTTATAGCTGTGGTATTATAAATTGGAATCTGAGTGATCTGAAAAGGCTAGACACAAAGATAAGGAAGCAACTGACTTGTAATCTGATGACGTTGATCGTTTGTACCTCCCTAGGAATAAAGGAAGTAGGGGGATGATCCAGTTTGATCTATCTTATAAAACATCCATTATTGGTCTCTCATAATATCTTGATTTAACCAATGATTGGATGCTTCAACACGTTCATAGGCATGAAATTTCCAAAAGATTACATTCAATCCTTAAAGAGTCGGAGAAGTTTTCCCAGGAATTTGGTGTTGATATTGAGGTTGATAACACACTAACCCCAGCAATTGTAGCTAAAAACACCAACCAAAAAGCAAAGAAAATTGGATTGGACAGACTTGAATCTAGGTGGCAAGAAAAATCTCTCCACGGACAGTTCGCAGCCCGAAGCAACAATGCTGATGCAGACAAAGAACCAACCCATCAGTGGCTGAGGAGCTCCGGACTGAAAGGGGAAACAGAGGGCTTTATTCATGCTCCCCAAGATCAAAGTCTGTTCACCAGGAACTTTCAAGCTAATGTTTTACATAACGGTGCCAATCAAAAGTGTAGGTTCTCTGAGGACAAAACCGAAACTATTGATCACCTTGTCTCTGGCTGCTCGGTACTAACACCAAACGAATATAAAAACCGTCATGATCGAGTTGGCCAATACCTACATTGGAAAATTTGTCAGCACTTTTCCATTGAAACGTATGAACATCACCCAGCACCTGTAACTGAAAGTAAAGATGTTACGATCTTGTGGGATTTTCCCATACAAAAGGATCGTACCATACAGGCAAACCGCCCAGACATTGTCATCAAGAACAGGAAAGAGAACACTTGCCTGTTGATAGACGTGAGTGACCCTTCAGACAGGAATGTCTCTACTAAGACTAAGAAAAGCTTTCCAAATATAAGGATTTAGAGATAGAGGTGGAAAAGATGTGGCATTTTTGTGGCAGACTGTAAAGCAGAAGGTGCAGGCGAAGGTGAAAAGGATGCAAAGATTTGAAAAGAGAGCAAAGTTCTATAGACAAAATAACACTTTTTAAGACAAACCACAAGAAGTTTTATAGGGAAGTAGGTAAAGAAGGAATTAAAATCATTGAAGCACCAGAGATTGAAGAAGTAGAACAGTTTTGGAAGAACATCTGGAGTAAGGAACAGCCTCATAATGAAGAAGCTGAATGGATTAAAGAAGTTGAATCATCAAATGCAGACATTCCTGTACAGGAATGGAACAATATTACAGCTGAGGAGGTCAAGAGTGCCCTGAGTAAAGCATAGAAATGGAAATCTCCATGTGTTGATAAAGTCAATAATTTCTGGTTGAATTGTCTTGACTCTTGTCATGAAATTATGGCCCAACAACTTTCACAATTCCTCAGCAGCCCCGAAAAATGTCCGCAGTGGCTTTCTGAAGGCACCACATATCTATTACTGAAAACCAGCGAGACAAAAAAACCAAAAAACTACAGACCAATTACCTGTTTAAGTACTACATACAAATTACTTACTTCAGTTATTACCCATCGAACTTATTCGTTTCTTGAAGCAAATAGCTTATTTCCCGAAGAGCAAAAAGGCTGTAGTCGTGGGTCCTATGGGTGTAGAGATCAGCTACTCATAGACAAGATGGTTTTGGAAAGCTGTAGAAGTGTAGCATTGATTGATTGCAGGAAGGCATTTGACAGCGTTCCACACAGCTGGATTTTGAAATCTTGAGCTGCACAAAGTGTCTCCAGTAATCGTCAATTTCATACGAAGTAGGATGAGAATGTGGAAAACAATTCTCTCTTTAAGCCAGGAAAACGGAATCCTTAAATCTTATCGCATTAACATAAATTGTGGTATCTTCCAAGGAGAATCTTTCTCTCCCCTTCTCTTCTGTATCGCTCTTTTCCAACTCTCGAAACTGTTTAATGCAACAGGCTATGTATACAAAGTTAATGGTAAAGTTTTAGATCACTTATTTTATATGGACGATCTAAAGTTGTTTGCAAAGAATGATAGTGAACTTGAAGGGCTGTTGCAAACTGTAAAGACTTTCAGTAATGACATGAATATGTCATTCGGATTATGTAAATGTGCTAAAGGAACCTTTAAGAAAGGAAAACTAGTACAGTCAAGTGACATAGAATTAGACGAGCATGAAACCATTAAAGAACTTGAACCTTGAGAAATATATAAATACTGGGTATTAATGAAAGTGACGGAATCCAACACAACAGTATGAAAGAGAAGTTAACAGAATATTCTACAGAAAGGTTAGATGTATTTTTAAAGGTTAGATGAACCGAATGCATCACCCGAAAGCTGACGTGGATAGGTTGTATATCCCCAGGAAAGATGGAGTAAGAGGAATGATGCAATTGGAAGTGAGCTACAAAACTACGACAATAGGACTATGCAAATATCTTGAATCAACCTCGCATTGGATGTTAAAGTTGGTGCTTGCTCATGAACAAACGAAAAGAGCCCACTCTGTCAATAACGGAGGTAGAAAGTTCATGGCAGAACTTAAGGTTGACCAAGTTGTATGCGAGGAGAGTATGCCTTGCACCAAGCAAGCTAAGATGGTAAAGCAAACGGCAAAAAATAAAGGAATAAGAAACACTAATCTAAATTGGAAAAACAAACCCCTCCATGGCCAATATCCAAAGCGAATCGATGATGCTGATAAAAAACTCACCCATCAGTGGTAACGTAGCGCCGGGCTAAAAGCTGAAACTTAGGGACTTTTACTGGCTGCGCAAGATCAAAGTCTTCCTACAAAGAATTTCCAAGCAGAAATCCTTCATAACTGTGCAAATCCTAATTGTCGGTTTTGCGACTCTTCCAGAGAAACAATAGATCATATAGTTTCTGGGTGTCCAATCTTAACATCAATTGAACACAAGCTTAGGCATGATCGAGTTGGACAATATATCCACTGGAAGGCTTGACAACACTTTGGTCTCCCATACGCTTCTAATTGGTACGAACATAAGCCTGAACCTGTCACAGAAAATGAAAAAAGTACAATTTTATGGGACTTTGGGATTCATACAGACAGGACCATTCAGGCTAACTGCCCCGATATCATCATTAAAGATCACAATAAAAAGACATGTTTCCTAATCGATATGACTGTATCAACTGATGAGAACGTTTCGGGTAAAGAATTTGAAAAACTCGCAAAGTATAAAGACTTGCAACTTGAAGTTGAAAAAATGTGGAAAATGAAAACCATTATTGTACCGGTAGCAACCGGTGCTTCAGGTGCTATAAACAAAGCGTAGAAAAACATGTTGCAAAGCTGCCTGGAACAAACTCGCCCGCCGAAATACAAAAAATTGTGCTTAATGGGACAGCACATTTACTACGAAAGCATTTTCATTATAAAACTACCTTTTTACTATTTTACTATACAATTATGTTATCTGATATATAAATATTTGTTGTCTGAAGCCAGCCTTTCCATTTCCTCAGGTCTCTGGGTGAGACCCGGAATGGGGTTGTATACAGTCACAGAGAAAAGTAAAACCATAAAAATAATAATAATAATAATAATAATAATAATAATAATAATAATAATAATAATAATAATAATAATGGGAGCCACATGTTGACCTTCCAAATACAAATAATTGGCTCAGATCAGACATCAAAGGAGAAACAGAGGGATTATTGATAGCAGCGCAAGACCAAGCTCTATACACTCGAAATTTTCAAAAACACATAATTGGCAAAGAAATTGACAACAGATGCAGGATGTGTTACAAGCAGTCTGAGACAATTGATCATATAACATCAGGATGTGAAGTATTAGCAAAGTCAGATTACATCGAAAGACACAACAAAGCTGCAACATATGTACATTGGAATATTTGTAATGATCTAGGAATCAAGACCTCAGACAAGTGGTATGAGCACCAACCGGACACAGTAAGTAACACTGAAACACATACAGTATTATGGGACATGGCAGTACATACAGACAGACATATAG
>RDPX01000095.1:1012455-1131614 GCA_003991215.1 Morbakka virulenta | reverse complement strand
AGTGTCCCTTCTGATAGGAATGTTTCTGCGAAGATTTTCGAGAAACTTTCTAAGTATAAAGATCTAGAGATTGAGATAGGTAAAATGTGGCATCTGAGGACAAAGACAATACCAGTGATTGTTGGAGCATTGGGTCTTATTAAGAAAGGAACTGACACCTTCCTGAAGCAAATACCGGGTGAACCCTCATTGCAGGAAGTGCAAAAAATTGTTTTGAATGGCACTGCCCATCTTCTTAGGAAAGCCCTCTCCATTTAATTGGTGCGAATTGATGTTTGTGGTTTTGTCAGAAAATGATTTTTATTATGTTTCTATGTTTTGACCTGTTTGAATGACACCCTTCTTGTGCACCTTAAAAGTTTTTGTTACCCAACTTCCCTCACCCTAGGTCACTGGTAGTGACTCGGTGTTGGATTTTAAAATAGCAATTCTAAAGAATTTTACAACAACAATAATAATAATAATAATAGTATTACATTGAACAAATCCCTGGAAATATATCTCTTTCTGAAATACAGAAGATCGCACTTATGGGTACATCACACACCTTGCATAAAATTCTTTCTATGTAGAGTGTAGCCTCGTTATTCTTTCTGTTGCTTGAGGTCCCAGGGTGGAACTGGGCACAGATCGTATTTAAACAAAGCAGATTCAAAAGATAAAATAATAATAATAATAATAATAATAAAAAAAAAATAAAAAAAATAATAATAATAGGAATAATAATAATATCATCATCATCATCATCTTTATTTATATAATATAATGACAATGATGACGACGAGGAGGTTGATCAGTAACCTATCATTTTAACTGGATTACTACTGTTTCCATTTGTCTGTTCGGTAGATTTTTTTATATTTATGAACTAATTAGATGAAATATTATTTAAATAAATTTATCACCTATTGCTTTTGACAATATTCCTTTATCAGAAAGGTGTAAACGAGACTTTTGTGGTAGAATTTTGGTCATAGTGATTCAGAAACAACTAATTTTTATTGCTGTTGTTTAACCCGAAAGAAAAAGACTTGATGAGGTTAATGTTGAATTTTTCACCCTACCAGCCCCGAAAACTTTATAGATTGATATGTGTTTGTTACAAGCAGACAGGTCAGTTTGTTACAAGCTACTGGGTCATTTTGTTACATCTCGTGTGGCTCATTTCTCTCGTCGTCTTTATCCTTATACAGTTATTGGTTCCTGTTGTAATAAATCTTTGTATGAATATAGTTTTTTCTCCGATGGCTTAGATGGTGGAACTCTGACTTCTGACTTCTCGACTTGAATACTTTTCAATCGAAGGTCAACTTCTTTGGCTAACCTTTTCTTCCAGGTCTTTTTTCCCCTCACAGCTCCATGCGATAAGTGCGTTTACACCTGGTATGGTTATCATAAAAAAAGATAGGAATAAATGTAATCTGTTTTTCTGCAGATATGGGCACATGTCCCTCCAACTAGGTATTGAAATATAACTATACAAAACGAAATTTGTTCAGAATCGTATGTATCCCAATCTGTTCCCGGTCCATTTGTGAAAAAGGTGTACTTGATAGTTTTTTTATTAAGAAATAAAAGTTGTAGATATCTCAATGTGTGTTGATTTTTTTCAGTCATATTTCCCATGCTATCAAGTCCAGACTGGCTTTCTCTTCAACTACTATTTCAATGTGAAACTTTGCCTCCGAGGCTTCATAGTATACTACTATGGAAAAATAAATTATTGATTGTCTGAACCTCTAACTCTTCCGCATAAGAAAAGAAAGATTTACAAGATAAAATAGTTCTTTGCATGATTTTCGGTGTAGAAACGCTCCTCAAGGTTTCTATGCCATTAGCTTTACCCCGAGAACACTTAAAGTGTAACTTTATTTAGCCTTCCTCCTTTCGTTTGTATTTCTCCAACCGGCAGTCTGTATCGTTTTAAATCCATTGTTAATCGGTCTCTTTTACATTGTATTTAATATATCTCATGGTGGTTTTTTTTCTTTAGGTAAATATAGTTTTTTGATAGAATGTAATCTGATTTGTACTTATTGCTCTGTAAGGAGAAATTGATGATAAAAACCATCTTAAAAACAGGATTTGCTTTTTTGTAGGTTCTTCTTAAGTAGAGTTGAGCTATGGAACTCGTCTTCAACTGATTGCTTTCGACAGACATATAATTTGAATTATTTTAAACCAGGGAGATCTCAATAAAGGTCGGCCTGGTTTAAATCTTATGTCTTAAGGTTTCTTTCACACTCTTTAATTACTTTTCCATATTTTGCATTTCCTACTCGAAAACCAACTCTTTACTTCTTTACCTAGTAGTTTTTATTTCTTCTTAATAGTCAGGGTTGATGCTAATGCTGCTACCACTATTGCAACAACAAGAACATTAACCGCAACAGGTACTTCTACTACTATTCTCACTACTACTACTACTATTACTATTACCACTACTACTACTACTACTACCACTACTACTATTACCACCACTACTACTACTATTACCACTACTACTACTATTATTACTACTATTACTATTACCACTACTACTACTATTACTACTACTATTACTATTACCACTACTACTACTACTATTACCACTACTACTACTATTACCACTACTACTACTATTACTACTACTATCAGACTTAAAACTGTATTTTTTATCATTGTTGGTTTCTGGAGAAGTGGAATAAAAATTGCTTTAGCCACATTGCTTCCTATTTGACCTGTGTCAGGAATCTTATTGCAGAATGAGAGTAAGGTGGTCGTACCCAGTTCTCCTATTACAAATGATACTTCGTTTGGAATTCAATCAGGGCATGTTTCATTTCTAGCGATATCGACAGTATGTTCTATTTCCTCGTTGGTGATCAGAGAACCTTACAACTGGGGCGAGAAATGGAATAGTTTGTTCGAACGCTGTCATCTCAGTATGGTTCTTGCAGGTATACTGGGTAGCATTTCAATTGTTGTTTTCTTCAATAAAGATTTCATCAGTTTATGATTTTACGTTTCCACAGTTTGATATTGCCTTGTATTTCCGGTGGCGTTCCTGATATTTCTGTGTACCCCTCTTGGGAAAATGTTGTATTTCTGTTTTATGAAGTTTTTTTGATTGGTTTATTCATACTTGTTTATTGGAATTTTTAGATAACAGTCTTCCTTCTTCTATTTTGCCCAAAATTTGCACATATTCTGTGGCTTCTTGGATGGGTTACTTAAAGGTGCTAATGTGGTTATCTGTACGTGTTTCTACATTTTTAAACTTTTGCTATGCTTATTTTACGAGCAATTGCATCGTAGGTGTTCGCAGTGTATTAAAATCTCTTTTCACTCATATTTTCATTTCTTGGCATGCATTCCTTTTAAGGAATAATTACCCCTTCCAAAATATAATCGGTGTTCCAATCTGTTCCTTGATAGGCTTAAGTATTCAGTTGGCCTGTCAAATTCTTTGTTTTATGATTCTAAAGACAGTTTGGTTTCGTGTCGGTTTATCCGGACTTACCCAAGTAATTAACCTGCATAGATTGTTTTTGAGCCATATATTTCTAATGAGCATTCGGTTTTCCAGTCACCAGTCAATTAGAGTGTTGCCTCTTTGTTAATACTACCAAGACAGTTTTTGCCAAGAATTCATTTGTCTGGTTCTGCCACGTTGACATTGAAGTCATCCATGACAGCTTTTCATCCATGACATTGCTTCATCCCCAAATTAGGGTTTTGTAGAATGCGGACTTCTGGTCATCTGTTGCGTCCGATATTGGCGCATAGCTTCAAATATATATATATATATATATATATATATATATATATATATATATATATATATATTTGTTTGGGGTTCTTTAGGTTGGTAAGTAGAACCCTATCAGAAGCACCCCACAAGTTATTAAGATTACTGGATGCTTTTTAGCGTAAAATGTATCCCATTCGGTTTGAATGCCTTACGTTGCCAGACTACTGTGTAATGATCTTTCTTCAGCTTTCCACGGTTACTCCTTTTATGCTAGCTCTAGAAAATTTTTATTCTTTCTCCGGATTTCGTGTAGTAAGTTGACTTGGACTTTTGGTATAACGTTTGTACGTTCCATCTTACGACTTTGGTTTTTCTTGGCTTGTTTTTGTTGTTTCCAGTTGGCTTAAGGTAGGGTGGCTGCAACCTTAAATGAATTGCTCTCTGGAGTAAAAATTTCTGTCGGACGAGAGTCTACAGTACCGCACCAGTACCTACCACGCGTTTTGCTTGACATTGTTTTATCCATCACTGAGGGTCGTTTCGCAGTCCATTTGAGTACAGCAGACAAAAGTTGTAAGACATATCCTCCTTTTAGTCTGAAACCAACGCTGAACAGGTCTGCAAATCCAACAGCTTCTTAATTCGTTGCTGCCCAATACTAAGGCAATACATAGTTGAAGGTCGTATTTACTCGTCCTGTCGTGCACCATTAACTATATGCGGAGGGTCTTAAGTTACTGCTTGTGTCACCCAGTTGCCCTTCTCGCCTAAAGGTAATATTGCTGTTGGCCTAAGATTTTTTGTTTGTAAGACAGTGATAATCACCACATGTGATAGCCGTTTAGCCATTCTCCATTCCAGGGCCCGTTTCTAAGCAGCTTAACCCTGCCGAGATTGATAAACGACACGTATAGGTTTTGACTGTAAGCCTTCATTTTCTCCAGAGTACATTATTTTGTCATGGTGAGATAAAGATTTTTTTTGGTTCATCAAGTGTCTTGCGTGCAACGTTATATCGTTCGAGTGGACAACTTTTTACCTCCTCAGTTTTTTAGCATAGGTCGTACCAGGAACGAAGTTGCAGGCATGCTATGAATCGCAGCACTTGATCAATCATATGAAATGGTGATACGGATAAAAAAAAACAAATGAAAGCTCCAGGGGCTTACATTCAAGGCTAGTTCGTTGAAAGTCCGGTCGTTGTTTTTCAGTTAATCATTTTAATGTCTGATTCAATACTTATTAGTTTTTAGTTGTTCCAAGAGTTGGTTAAATTCATGAAAGACATAAAGCAACTGCTTTCAGAACGTGTTTTGTAAAAACTTACCAACACAAGAACGCTTCCTGTAATTATGCAATGTCTTCGTAACTAAAACGTCCATCGCATAACACACACAACGAATTATTTTTTCACATTTAATTTCATCCGTCACGTGTTGTTGTACATGTAGGCTTCTTGAAGACAAAAAGTTAAATGAAATTGTTGTCCCAAAGGATTGTATCTCAATAATCCATGTTTCAGTATTCTGAAACATAAATAGAAGTGGAGCCCACAGGTAATAATAAAGTTATGTTAATTACTGAATTAATGTATTGGATTGGGGAAAAAAAGTGGAAAAGCGGAAATTGCTAAAGCTGCTCTTCAATTTATATATATATATATATATATATATATATATATATAATTTACACAATAGGAACGCCAAAAAATCAAGACACTAACAACTGCAAGTTTAATCTTTCTTTTACTCGCCAGGCCATTCACAGAATAGAATTGCTAGTATATAGGAATGCGAAAGACACAAGTCACAGGCTCGAACCAATTTATATGCACCTTGTATTTTCAGCTTGTTAATAATACCCAATGGTAGAGGCGCGGGAAAAAAAGGTTCCCCTATCAAGTATATAATTTGACTTCAAAAAGGATCCCTCAATAATTGAGAACTTACGTGAAGGATCCAAAGGGATTCTGGAATGCGGTTGAAAGCTTCAAAATGTTGGGGTCTTTTTCTGAAGTGACCTTTTGTGGTTACGTTATGAGTAAAGATGGAGTGGGCGTAACGATGGCGGATAATGTTGCACCTGTTGAAGGTGCAGCCACACCAACTCATATGAATTTTTATCATTCTTTGGCATGTTGAACTTAATTCTTACGGTGCGAAACATGGACAATTACGGTACATATTGTACTGATCCACAGGAGACCGACTATTTGTCTTTTCTTATTGTTAAATGGCATGAATCCTTCAGATATCTTAAAAATTAAGGTAGCCTCGAGTTCTGCATTCGATTATCGGATGGGGATAGCAAAGTGTAATTGTCCTAGGGTGTTATATGATTGTGTAACGAGTAAGAAATTGTGAGATATGAGAAAAGTAGACGACAGTGGGAAGTCGAGAAACTTGGGTGAATGCATTTTACGAAAACAATTAACTAAAAAAAGTAATTTTATTGTGTACTAATTTTTAGTCAGATAAGAAGATTCACTGCATTACCCTTGTTGTCATACCATTAAAAAGGACTTTCTGACGTTTTTTAGTGTTTGTTGATGTTATTGAAACGGAAAGAACTTTATGATTAAATGCCTTTGTAATGTTCGACAATCAAATTTCGGTACATTCACAACCAGAATGCCTAATATACATTTTAATTATTTTCCAGGAAATGTAGTTCCATAACGACTTTGCGTAAACATAATTACAGCTTTCAACAAGGGATGGAAGGAAGCGTTCAGTTAGATTTTTTAAATTAATTAATTTCAAATTGGACACCAATTATATATATATATATATATATGTGTGTGTGTGTGTGTGTGTATGTGTGTGTGAGTGTGTGTGTGTGTGTGTGTGTGTGTGTGAGAGAGAGAGAGTATGTTTGTTTGAGTTTTCACAGCTGTCTTTGAAGTATTGAAGTGGACACACGGAATGTTGAATTTGCGCACTATCAATTTTTCAAAGCTTTGACCTGAGCCAATGGAATATAAACTTATCGAAATGTAGAAAAAGACTGCGCGAATGCACCACTTTACTGTAATATAAGTATAAAACGTTTCAAACTAATATTTATTACCTGTACCTAAAACATTAAACGCAGTTTTTTTCCAGAAAAAGACTGTGAATTCACCAAATTTGTTTTATCTAACCTGCATCGAAGTACCTATTATATGTACTCTTTTTCTTAAAATGTGTAATTTGGTTATGATTTCTGCATCTAAGAAATAGTTATCTTACGTTGGCTTAAGACAGAATTACTCCACTTGAAGTATCAAACCTATCAAAATGAAGGTATCAAAATTTCTAATATTATGAACTGGGTCCGATTCAGTGCCAATGGCCTGGGTGAGCGAATGCTTTCGCACTTGAGCCCTCGGCGTTACGCTCTTAACCAGACCATATTTCAACTACATCTCTCACCTCAGTCATTTTCCTTCCCAGAATCCTGTAGCTTTACATCGTAATTCAGCCACGCATTTTGAGCGCATCCTTTTACAAAACAACCACTTGCCTTCCACAGCCAGAATAACTGATCCAACAAACAGGATGAGAAGTGAATTGTGAAAAAGCACATTGAATGACAGGAATTGGAATGGTAAAAAGTTGACAAACGTGTATGAACTGAACGGGACTGAAACCAGGACCCATGAATATCCGGCTACAAGCTTCACCACTAGGACTAACAGAGTTTGGATGTTGCAGCCATATGATTTACTTGAGTTAGTAGTTCTTGAAATGGATTGAAAATACTGAAGATAAATGGAACGAATCTCGGCAAACGTGTCGAGAATGTGTTGAGAATGTTGTTTGTCTTGGTGGATAGATAATAGTACTGTGGAGGGAATAATGGTATATATGGTGTCGAGTTTGATTTGCCAAAAGTCTTCCGAATATTTTTGTTTTCTTAAAAGCTGACATTCAAAATAGCACTCATAATCACAAGTTGTCTCTTGTCAAACCAGGCAGTAGGCAAATAAAACCCTCATGGTTTACCAAATGAACTACAGAAAAAACAAATCTCAAATGCCGTTGTTATTTTTTCTGTACTTTTTTTACCAGGGTTTTGCACGTAGTTAAAAAAGGTAACCCGTGGAATGTTGTGTGTAGTCATATAATCAATTCTTCGTCATTTTGGGGCATATGTGGAGTAGTATAATTCTAGTATCTAGTATAATTTGTATGGAACTGAGTAACACAAATTAATGACGATTTTTGGTGACAAAACCCTTGATTTATTTTGGGGTGTTTTGTTTGGACGCTTGAGGTTTACTTTTACAATCATATTATTTGGAGAAGCAAGATACTGGTCCCCGACCCGGGATCGCAGCTGAATAAGGGAGACGAAGGTGATGATGAATGATGGTAATTTAAATGAGAGATCATTGTATTTGCTTAGAGCAGTTTAAATTATTTCAGAGAAAAAGTATACTCGGCCCAATATCATTGTGTTAACAGCTTTACTTTTTCCTCTTGCTCCTCCATGAAAAGCATGCTGGAAAAATATAATAATTCGTCATATTTACTTAAGAGTCGATTCTTCATTGCATCTTGAGTGTTCTGTTTATGAATATTTTACCATTTTCCCAAAAGCTAATTCATGTCGATCATTTTTAGTAGAAGCTTTTTTTTTCTTGTACTTGTCTGAACTTAGAAGCCAAAACGAAAAGATAACGACTTGGTCTTCGCATTCAAGTGCCTTAGTTCAGAAAAATGCAATCGAAAAAAAAGCCCATTTACACGACGTGTGAAAGAAAAATGTAAACGTGTAATTATTTCCTGAAACAAGTTTTCACACTTGAAATATTACTGAGTTTTAATTACGTCGGTCTCCAAGATAATGTCAATATTTATTTAAAAGAAAACCACAAGGAGAGAAAACGAGGCATTACAGTGCTCTTAGGTTTATCTCCGATACAGTTTCAATTACGTGTTATTAGAAGCTAGAATAAATTATTCATGGAAAATGAGATAATGTAAATCGAGATCATCTTTACATTAATGTCAATGAACAGTTTCCATTTTTTATCATGGATGCCGTAATGTTAACATGTAAGTTGGTTTCTACGACACCTGTTCAAGGAGCTATCAGTGGGCGTACACCCACTTTTGGTGCCATTAAATCTTCAATTTTCAAGTAAGCTTTTCTTATCACATTTTTATTTTCAGGAAATTTGATATTATGTGGGTGGTTTGAGTTTTGCTTAAAATGTATACAATCATTTTCAATCATCATAATAATGGACATTTTTGCTTTACATCAGTGAATTTAGTTTTGGGTGATTTCCAATTGCAATTATTTTGGGAGTCAGCATTTAGATGTACGATAAAGCAGTCGAAGAATTGCCTTTCAAAAGTAACTTGCGACAGGCTTCAACTTCTGACATTTGAATCAGGGAAATATAAACAGCTTGGGAAACTAGAGCAACTGTTTAACGTTGCCCTGGGTGTTGCCTTAAGCAAAGGAAATAATTGTCTTTACGTGAGAGCCACCAAACAACCGACTTCGTCTCGAGTTTCCTTGAAATAAAGTGCCTGTTACTGCAAGGTTGGTTGCTCATATAACGCTGCTGAGTTAAATTGATTTTTCAGTAGTGGTGTTGAAAAACAGGCCACTAAATTCTCCTCGATCTTAGCAAACCCTTTAACCTTTGATTAAGGGAATCTTGTTTTCCTAGTTTTTTATCAATATTTTCAGTTGAGCTAGCCTTCGTAGAGTTGCGAGGAAGTCATTTAAGATTGGAAGGCTTTTTGTGGATTCTATGCTTCCCTGTCGAGTGCGACGAATTGCCGACGGATTAACAATAGTTTTACGTGTATGATTTCTGTAAAGACTATAATTACTACTCTGTTACCTTTATTATTATTCTAATTATTATGATTTACATAGATAATGAAGTGTTATAAACAGAGACTTGAAATTGCACCTAATACGTGTTGAATTCTCGTCACTTGGTTTCAATAGTTGGAACATGAAACTTTTCAAAAACACTCGTAAAGACCTTAAAGTTTACGAAAAACTCCTACTAGGCCAATGCGTAGAAACATGCACACGAAGCTCGTATTATAGTTTTAACCAAAGAAACAAGGAATGGACTTCTCCAGGTTCGTTACTCATGTCTTAACTAAATTATATAGCGTCTTTCTCAGTATTTTTTTGTCCCGAATTGAAGTGATCGGTGGAAAAATAGCGCCTGTAAAGGAAATTGTAAATGCCTTGAAATATTAAGGAAAGATGTTTAAAAGTTATTGTTATTATTTTTTATTATTATTTTTTTAAAATTATAATTATATGGCATCTGTAGGTACGCCTTTGACTGTAACTTCCAATTTCAATATGTTAATAACTTGGAACCACAAAGTTCTGTTGTGCAGCAAACACCTTTTTTCGTTTCATTAGTTATCTTTCCAACTCTCAATGGTGTGACAATTTGCGTTTTGGATTTCGACCCTCCTTTTTATTTAAATTGTGGTGAAACCTCCGGGGTGGCTTTACACCGGATATGGCCGAAGAATTGCATAACAACCCGGACAGTGTTGGGTAAGGGGTCGAGAAATGTCTTCTGGCTTTTCATGATTTCCAGCGTCAAGGCAAAAGTTAAAACTCGAAATAATCTTCTACGGAAGTTGACCAACAGCCGGTGGGGTGCTGAACCAAACACCATTCGCACCACAGCACAAGGACTAAGTTTATTCCACCGCGGAGTATGCATGCTTTACATGGGCAAGATCTACACAGGCCAAGAAATTGGATGCAGCCATCAGTGAACCCTGTCGTATTATTACGGGATGCATTAAATCAACCCATGTGCCATGCCTCTACGCCATTGCTGGCATTGCTCCACCCGACATTTGGAGGGAAACGATCAGCAAAGGTGAAAGAAGCAAAGTGGATGCAGACGAGCGGCACCCTCTTCACCAACAACATCCTCCCCGAAAGCGCCTGCGATCTAGAAAAAGCTTCCTGGATGCCAACCTCTAAACCACAAGCCAAAAGAGGAGAGGGAGCTGAAGTGGCGGGAACAGTGGAACAAGCATGGATGGACAGCAATGGATTGAGAGGCCCATTTTGCCAAATGAAGAACTTGACAGTGGAAGTGGGGAGAATTGAATAGTATGGAAGACCTTTAATCGCATCCGAACCAAAAATGGAAGATGCATGGCATCCCCCAGGATGTGGGGCTTCACTACAACAGATACCTGCAGCTATGGATCGGTGCAAGCAATGCCCCACCTTCCAAACTGCCCCACTGTACCAGGCTGCCAACCAGCCGATCCAGCACTCCCCTCAGCGAAGGATTTGGATTGTGCACGTTTCTGAAATACAAGAGTCTAGCAGGACAAGAAGAAGAAGAAGAATGGTGAAAGAGGAAATTGATTTCTTTTAGAAGAGCTCGAACTATTCTGCATATTGTTAACAGGGTGATTGGGGAGCAAGGGAAGTAATACGGTAGTCTAGCAAGCTCGTGGGTAGTACCTTTATTTCCAAGCTAGAATAGGGACCATCGTCGAATGACTTAGCTAAGTCTTTGCGAGACGTTGGTGCTCTGAGACGTTATAGGAGTTTTGTGACCCATAAAGGATTTGTTATATCTTTATAGGCCAATGGTTAGAACCAGCTTAAAATTTTGTTATCGTCTTTGGATGATGTACTTGTGTGTTGTCTTGGTATTTCTGACTAAATTCATTATCATTTATAGTGCAGCAAAGGCTTTCCTCTCGTTACTCGCTTTCCTATGAGACAGTTGTTGCCACAATACGTCATTTCTATATTTACTACTCCGTTAACGTTCTGCACTAAAAGCTAGGACTAGTTTTTTTAATCTTTGCCAGGAAACTATTTTTCTGTGAATGTTCTAAGGCACTGAGGAATTTCACTGCAAAAAACCTTTTTCGCTAGAGCAGCTAGGGTGTGAAATATTTTGTGCCTTGCTTACTGACCTTTCAATTTTGATCTTGATGCTTTTGAGGCATAATGTGAACCTTCATCATCTGAACAAACGAGTACGACTGTGGCCCTTGCCCTTTTGCTATAGCGTTGACCCTGGCTTAAACAACAATTCCACACTTACAATGTGTACTTTGTCTTGAGCTGAGTGAAACCACTTTTGACATTCGTTGAAAATCATTGTAGTATGAAGTATAAAGTATAATTTTATTATGAACCTGGAGATTTATGAAGCAGAAAATAGAGAATAAGATATGAAGTGCTTATTTCTCAGTGTAACTTCTTTCTTTACGTTTGGAATCAGTATCACAACAACTACTAAAGCGAATATTCACCAGCCCTAAACTTGGAAGTTGGATACAATAGTCTACAAAGATTAAAAAGAGACAGTGATAATCCCTGTTACGTTGAACCAGAGCACGACAGGCAAAGCGTAAAAAATATTTTTCTTGACTGTCAAGTACTACCATGTGCGTAACAATGCCACTAACTATCAGTTTATAGATTAGCAGTCCAGAAAATGTGCTTGTATGTACTTTTGTTGAAGGATCTTTTTCTACCTCGTCAGTATTTCGAAAAAAAAGTATTATAGGCTTTATTCAAAGATAACGATTCAGAAACAAAAATATATGTTTTATTACCTCCCCAGTGTTTGGAAAAAGAGTACCGTAAACATTATTCAACGATAACAGTTCAGAAGCAAAAATATATGTCATTTGAATAATTGATGCGTATTCCTTTAACAGGTTGTATGCAACGGCAGAGATGTAAATGGTAGATAACTTTCAATCATTCTATTCCTGGACTTTTACAGATATTAAGGTACGTTAAGTAAGGTTAGATAAAATACCTAAAACCATTCCTGTTTTTCTGTAGCTATATAACCGAATGGACGAGTTTACCAATTTTCAACCAAATCCTAGTCGAATATAAGTCGATAAAACCTTTTTAACAAGGGGATTGGGAATTTCAGATTTGGTAGGTAAGGCTAAAGTTACCTGGCAATGTACATATCACGCCAAGGTATTACCATACCAGTACGTTTTATTTAGTCCAGTTCATCAGTGAAATATCTAGAGCCTATCCCCCCAGCATTGTTGAGATTGGGGTGGTGGGGATGGGGTGGTGGTGGTTCCTACAAGGCAGCGTAGTCAGTAAAATTAAAGAACTACGTTACATTATTTGTGGAAGTAAACGCAATTTACTTACAACCACTATTGTTTTTAGAAGTCGATTTAATATTTTATTTGGTATTCTGTTAGGATTTTTAGTGAATTGTGAACGCAACAGTCGAGGATATAGACTTTGAGGAATATAACTTGCAGTTGGTGCATTTTTTGTATGTAAAAATACATGACAGCGTGTTCATCGTTACTAACAGTTTTTTAAACATATTGAGTTACGTCAGTTGAAATTTGATGGTGATGCNGGGGGGGGTGGGGGATGGGGTGGTGGGGATGGGGTGGTGGGGATGGGGTGGTGGTGGTTCCTACAAGGCAGCGTAGTCAGTAAAATTAAAGAACTACGTTACATTATTTGTGGAAGTAAACGCAATTTACTTACAACCACTATTGTTTTTAGAAGTCGATTTAATATTTTATTTGGTATTCTGTTAGGATTTTTAGTGAATTGTGAACGCAACAGTCGAGGATATAGACTTTGAGGAATATAACTTGCAGTTGGTGCATTTTTTGTATGTAAAAATACATGACAGCGTGTTCATCGTTACTAACAGTTTTTTAAACATATTGAGTTACGTCAGTTGAAATTTGATGGTGATGCAATAAACCACCAGCCAAATAAGACATAAAATAGAGCATTTATTGATGTTTAATGACAATTTTCAAAATGACATCAAATGACAAAACGAGTGCCTTAGTAACCCGCATTCAGTGACATGTTACAATTTCCGGTTGTTCAGAGATTTGGGCTGTTTAGGACTGAATTGGCAGAAGATATGTTGTCATATCAAAGAAAGTTAATTAAGTTTTTACCTCCACCTACAAGGTAAGCTGATTTTTTTACATGTAGAGGTTTTATTGATTTGTGTCATAGTTTGCTTAATTCTTCACACAAAAATATTCTCCTTGGAGAATTCACTACAGCATACACGAAAAAAAAATTTGAAGGGAAATACTTCATAACTGTTAAAAATTTAAAAAACTAAATACGTTTTAGCCCGCATATACTGACATGTCATTTTATTCGGATATTCAAAGATTTGGCCATTTTAGAAAGGGAAATGCCCCCCTCGCTTATAAGACACATGACGATGATACGTCATTATACTATAATTACACGTGAAGTTAAGGTAAATGGGTATTCCTTTATAATCAATGCTTTGCAGTAAAGAGTATAACATCAGGCGTGTTATCGTAAATAGCGGTAAAGGAATATTGAAAAAAACATTATATTATATTATATTATATTATATTATATTATATTATATTATATTATATTATATTATATTATATTATATTATATTATATTATATTATATTATATTATATTTNCATATCAAAGAAAGTTAATTAAGTTTTTACCTCCACCTACAAGGTAAGCTGATTTTTTTACATGTAGAGGTTTTATTGATTTGTGTCATAGTTTGCTTAATTCTTCACACAAAAATATTCTCCTTGGAGAATTCACTACAGCATACACGAAAAAAAAATTTGAAGGGAAATACTTCATAACTGTTAAAAATTTAAAAAACTAAATACGTTTTAGCCCGCATATACTGACATGTCATTTTATTCGGATATTCAAAGATTTGGCCATTTTAGAAAGGGGAATGCCCCCCTCGCTTATAAGACACATGACGATGATACGTCATTATACTATAATTACACGTGAAGTTAAGGTAAATGGGTATTCCTTTATAATCAATGCTTTGCAGTAAAGAGTATAACATCAGGCGTGTTATCGTAAATAGCGGTAAAGGAATATTGAAAAAAACATCCTGTTATATTATACAGCAGGATACGGCATTTCTAGCAACTTGTTTGCTATTCAAGTTCTTTTTAAGGAAGGTCACTTGGTGTAGAAAATCTGTTGTGTTCTGTCATTTCTTAAAATAGAGTTCGAAAGACATCCGAGGTTAATTCTTTACATGTAATATCGTTACACTTTGAAGTATCGTACTGACGCAAGATTAAGTATTCAAGTCAAAACTGCGCATCATTAGAAACAGGTCGATAACAAATGGTTGTACCCCCTGGCTTCATAAAATCAAGAACCCCCTACGCCCACCCCTCACCTCCCAATGTGTGGAAGTTGGTAAGCAACTTTTTGAAAATATCATAAGAGCTAATTTAACGGTAAATTTGGGAAATGTTGGGAGCTAATCAAATTCTATGGCCTGTATGACATCAGTTCAACTCTGGTCATAGTTGACTACAGTCAATCATGCATCCATTGTTTGCTGAGAATTTCCCGATATACCTTCGATTTGTACGTCAATTTTTAGGATGTTTCAATCCGTCTCTCGATTTTTTTATCGAAAGACTGAATAGGCCAATGCACAAGATTAGTTCTTTTTTTAAAAAATGTTGGTTTCTAACTTTATTTTACCTGTTGTAACCACACACAGCCATTGACCAATTTTTTAGCAGGTTATGGGTTTTCTGCACTCCAAATATTATAAGAGAAGACACGTGGCAAAATTTAAGGATGGAGATAATTTTTTTATGAGTGTCAATGGTTTTTAAGCCAAGAATAAAGACTGAGGTCAACATTGAGAAGAATCTGCTTATCTGTTGTTCAATAATAAGAAGGGATGAAGGACAAATACTACAAGTGAAAAGAATACAGCTGTTAAATCCCTTCAGTGCGTAGAAAATTCAAGGTTATATATAAATTTTACGTAGATTTAAGAGAAATAATCGTCTTGCAGAAATAAAAGAAAATGAATAATTACTGAGAAGCAGATGTTATGCTTTAATTAAGACATGCTCTGCTTAAACGAATATATCTGTGAAATGCATTAGCAGATTCGGCTTGTAAAATTTCTGCCTTGTATGCAGTGCAAGACGATAAATTTTAGAATTACAGTTCCTGTTTGTGTCATATCTTCGTAGCTTTTGATATTTAAGTAGCAGATCTTTATGAACCTTGGACATTATTGATTAATTTTTTGCCACCAAAAGAGCCTATTGATTGGTTTTTGACAATTACTCGACATGGATATTCATAAAACTGATACATTTTTCTCAAAATTTTTGCAGATGGTAACCATAGCCCTTGTGTATCGCTTAACGTTTGATAATTAGCAAACCGTACATAAAGAAGACGATTTTTCAGTTTTGCCAACGTATTCGGAAACCTATTGTGTGCAGGACAGACCATAGGACATTGGATTCAAAAGAAGGCATGTGACTTGAATCTGGCTCCTGTTTGGGGATATTGGTAAGTCCAACTTTACAGAGACTAATAACATAATAGTTAGCAATAACTTGGTTCACATTGTTACTTCTAAACTTTACTGATTGTGAAGGTGAAGTGTAAATACATATAATTTTGAAGCAGGTGCTTTAATATTTACTACTTTTGAAGTACAAGTAATTGTCATTCATGTAGTCTATAATATTAAAAAGTTAGAAAATTTTTTCATAAAGTTGAATGTTTAGACAGTTAAAAGTTTTAAGGGGCAGAAAGAAAAGAGCAATTTTTACTCATATATAATGTATATATATATTTGTATATTTATGTATTTTTGTATTTATATATTTTATATATAATATATAACATATGTATCTGTGTATGTATAAAAACTTTGTTAGGTTTAAGCTTCAAGTATGCAAATGTCTAGTATCTAAAGGCGGTAAGTAAATAAATTAAAATTTTGTCTTCTACCAGGGAACTTTAATTTGTATATAATAAAGGTTTCACCTGAAAAAAGACTTGGTGGCAAAAGAAAAGAACTCGTTATTAATGGGGTTGATTTATTTGCTTGGGTTATACTTAAAGATTTTTTTTTATTCGTTTGTGTCATATGCAACCAGATAGACTTTAAATCGTCGTGTTTACTCCAATCATCCTTTTCACCCAAAACAACATAGAGTTTACATAAAATCCTTGTTTTGCAAGTAAAGACAAGGATTCGAAGAACTTACTGGAACCCTTTTTTGCGCAAAGGTACATAGTAATGACTTTCACATGCAGGTGCGGTGATTTCTTGCAGTCGGTATTGCCTGCGCACATTTTCTCTATGGAGAATCATATAATAAAGGCATATCAGATTCTTTATTTAGTTGTCAGTAATTGGTAACATTCATGTTTGTAAGCGTTATCTCAGAAGACCATACAGATGCTTTCAATTCTAAAGTTTCTGGTTTAATTAACTTTCGGCGAGTCACTGACTGATGACACTCAGACCATTAATTTTGAATTTTCTGAGTCATGAGGGGAAAGGTTATAGAAAAGAAGAAAAGTCTTTTCAGGTCCTGGGACATGTAAAAAATAGTAGGGTGACTAAGTTAGAGATATTTTTGTTTATGTGACGCAGGCTCTACCATGGTTGGGGCCAAGGGTTCAGGACATTTTTTCGACACTGGACCTCCTGCATCCGCTAAAAACAGCCTGAAATTCATTGTTCCTTGCCAAAAATTAAGAAATAGCAAACTTTTTTTCTACCCTTTTTTGAAAATTATCCACATGATATAAACTTATAGATTCGAGTTACGGGCAGAAAAAAGGTAAAAGGAGAGAGTCGATAAGTAAGACTATTTCATATAAGGAATCGACCTTTTGAAGATCTTCATATAAAAATATTCTCAATACATTCTTTCTCTCTTCAAACTTTTCACTAAACTCATTTCCGATTTTTCAGTCAAATCGATTTTGTCCTTTTGTTCTTCATAAATATTTAATAGGAAGAGGACGTTAAATAATCTAGCTTTCATTATTGATCATTCCTTGTTTTGATATTACGGCCACTTAAAAGGATTGTCCCGGTGTCGCACTTGTTGGTGGGTTTACTAGCATGAATTCTAATGATATTCGGAATCGATAGCTTTTCTTTTTATCTCGATCTCTAAACATTTTAATGATACCATGAAAACATTGGTGAATCTTCGTCGAACATTTGACAGAAAATTGAAACTTCGATTCAAGAGCTGAGACATCAATCTCGACAGAGTAAAGAGGTTTTACTTGCTCGATACCAGCTTCGAAGGATTCATTTCGTGATCCTTGGAGTCCGTCCAGGTTTGAATATACTTTAAAAATAGATTAAGCAAACGGTTCTTTAAAGGCAGTTATTATGTGGCCCAAAGAGTCAGTGTAAACTTGGCGATACTCGTCTTTAATAGTTGTAGGATGATGTGGTACACTGGAGCTTCCTTTCCCATCTAAATAATGCAAAATCAAACACGTTTGACTCTTTCTCTTTCTCTACAGCTTGGGCGTCCTCTACTGCTAACTTTTCGGCTGTTTTCGTGACAACCTTGTAAAACATCTCAAAATCAACTTGCGTGCTTATCTGGTGAAGTGTTTTCAATGTTGAATTTGTCGAGGTTTTGACTTGTAATAGTAGACAACTTTTCCTATTGGAGCGTTTTTGATTAGTTATCGCTTATGAAAAATAAACGATGCCCTAGACATAACCCAAAGTAAAATTTAAATGTACTCATTTAGCACTGACATCCCACGTTGCGCGCCTTCATTTCCGATTGCAATCCACTTTCTTCCAAAGAAACACTCCAAAGTTTCATCAACACTACATAATTCAACTCGATCTTCTCAAAACATCTAGGTCACACTGCCCATCTAGTAGCTCTAAAGTTTATCTAACAAGGGAACCGTATCTTCTTGGCTTATTCCTTCATCAATCTCCGCATCCACATTAGATTTAATATCCCCAAGCATGTTTTCTTGCGTTGGAGAGTATTTTACACAAACACATATTTCACCTACTGTCCCCATAACATTAAGAATTTTCACGTTCTGGCAGATGTTATTAATCAAAAGGTGTAAAGAATATTCATGACAATGCGTTGGTAGGGCTTTTATTTTGAAAATCAATCCCTGGTTTTTTCCCTGACGTGTAATTTGGCCCGTCACATGTTTTCCCTCGGTAACTCAAAAGGGGCAGTTGCATCTTTGATAGAGGTTACAATTGTATCACTCTTTATCGTCATCAATTCTAACTGGTAGTCAACATGTGTATACTTATCCTTACGTTTAACTAAATATCTTCGATTCGATCTAACATTGTTGCGTTGTACTTTCGCGTCAGTGGTAACAATTGATAAAAATTGTCACTGTTATCATTGCTTCCAAGGAACGAAATACCCTGACCAACAAGATATTGAACGCAGTCCCTCACTTTGATGAAGTATTTCCGTTGTTCGATTCTATTAGCTTTGAGATTTTCAGACATAACACCAACATCAGCGCATCACGGGACAACAAGCTCATAGGTCATGGAGTTATTGTTAGTTTTGCTTTGTTTGTGATACACAAAACATTTTGGAGCTTTCTTCTTTCTACCCTTTACTTAAGTATATAAGCCTTTTATTTGGCTCTCCAGTAAGATGCTCTTTCTTTTCAGCATGTTGACAAAGAAAACAACGAACCTAGTCTGTGTATCGTAATGCAACCAAGTGAATCTTTTGAGCCAGTGATGTTGAAAAGAGCTTTGTTGTTTTCCTACAGTTGACTTAGGAGAGACGAAATGTTCTGGACGATGGTAAAGCTCGTTTATGATAATCTGCTTTACGGATGATGACGATGACGGTGACCATAAATCATTTTTCTCTTTCTCCTTCGATTCTTTGTTTTGATGTTTGGAAAAAAAAATCACTCGTTTTCTTACCAGGTATTTTCTCACGTGCAGCTCTGAATAAACGTTTCAAGAAGATAGTTTTCGTAAGTTTCTCATCCAATGGTTTCTCTCTGTTTACTTTACATTAATATGCATAATGTATAATATGATCTTCTCTGTTATGCATAAAACGCATAACAGAGAAGATCATACTGAGAGAGAGAGAGAGAGAGCGAGAGAGCGAGCGAGCGATAGACTCTATGAAATCATTCCGGAAGAGAACAGAAGAAATTTGTAGCCGGCCCAACGCGTGCAAGCGCACGTAATTAAACAAAAGAAAGGATTTTTCTAGCTTCAGCCTATTTCGTTTGTTTGTTCAATGTAAACTATGCCATCTTGCAACATTGTTTTACGGAAAATAGGTTTTCAAATATGAGTGTCGAAGGGTTCTTGGAATAAAGGACATAATGCCAGGACCAGTTAAGAGAAGTACTTGAGAAGCTGTGACAACCCCCTCCAACACACACAAATTCACACACACACACACACNAAAGCGCACGTAATTAAACAAAAGACAGGTTTTTCTAGCTTCAGGCTATTTCGTTTGTTTGTTCAATGTAAACTATGCCATCTTGCAACATTGTTTTACGGAAAATAGGTTTTCAAATATGAGTGTCGAAGGGTTCTTGGAATAAAGGACATAATGCCAGGACCAGTTAAGAGAAGTACTTGAGAAGCTGTGACAACCCCCTCCAACACACACAAATTCACACACACACACACACACACACACACACACACACACACACACACACACACACTGGCCCGAAAGAAGGAGAGAATAATACCCTAATTAACAGTAATAGATAGATCCGATATTGTTTAGGTAAAACATATTAATAGGTAAATTACCATGCTTTGAGTTCGGGACTTTAGAAAAATGTTAAGAATTCCATGGGCGACATGACTAAAAACCTAGAAGTGTTGTGACGAGTTAACATGAAAGTGGGTTGAATAACATAAAATCAAGAAAAATGAGTTTTTTGGACGAATTCAAACTTCGTTACATCGAATATTATTGTGAGGTCAAATTAATTAAAAGGGAATTGTAGGAAAACTAAGGACTCTGTGGTATAACATCAGGCTTGCCATATTGGCCTTTTTCAGGCCAAATTTCTCGATTTGGGCCTTTTTTAGATACAAATTGCCTGGGAAATTCAAATTTGACCTACTACTTAAATTGGGCCTTTTTGGCCTTTTTGGCCTTTCTGGCCTTTTTCAGCAGAAATCTTGGGAATACATTTTCGTTTTGTTTGAGTCAAAATAAGAAACTAATCTTAAATTGAAATAAAATACTACACACTTCACTCTGAACTGAAGTTCAATATTAAAATCATCTATTCCAACAAATAGTTCTTTGAAGGAAAAGTGTTTACAGTTTCTTATTATTTCCGTTTTTTAAGCTGTTTTAATAATTCTGTCACGTATTGCTAACAATCGTGGCTTGATTTTGTTTCCCATTTCCGGTTTTTGATGATGTTTTGTCTCTGCTTTCCCATTTTGTATTTCAATCTCACAACAATGTAAGTTATGCTCAATTCAGTGAGTTAACAAAATTATTTAGTCATGAGTTTGAGCAAGGAAAGCAAAGGGAATAAATAGAAGGGATGTTATGATAATGCAAGAAAGTTTAAACCTGAATGGATGAAGAGACATCATTGGGTTAATGGGCTGAAGATGGTTCAGATAATGCATTTTGTTCCTTCTGCAAAGTTAACATCAACCCTAAACTGTAGTCTTGATCAGCATGAATATTCAACCAAGCACAAGAACGTGACTGGTGCAGCCTCATCAAACAGAAAAATTACGCTGGTTTCAAGAAAGGAAAACGAGATCTTGAAAAAAATCGAGCTGCAGTTTTCTGTCTCAGTAACATGCCACTGTGCTATCCAGTCTATAGACCATATTGGAGAAATTATTGTCCAGCACGGTAAAGGTAGCCGATTAAAAGAGATGAAACTTCATCGAACCAAATGCAGCAGCCTCATATAGAACGTTATATCGGTAGTACTGCACGAAGAATTGTGCCAAGATATCGCTGGAAAGAAATTTTGTGTCCTGATTGACGAGTCAATCGCCATTTCTTGCAAAAAATAGCTGTGCATAGCTGTTCGCTATTTCGGCGAGAAAGAAGAGCGTATCAAAACAGCATTCCTTGAGCTATTTCCAATCACTTTTGCAACAAGCGAAGATATTTTCAGCACATTAAAATCCAGTTTAGAGAATGCCGGATTAAAATTAGAAGACTGCATTGGATTTGGGAGTGATAGTGCGTCTGCAGTGGTGGGAAACACACAACTCTGTATGGTCTAGAATTCGGAATGCGTTGACGTTGTGCATCAAATACGCATTTGAGAAGCTCCCTTCTCACTTAGGATTCCTTTTACGTGAAATACCGAGATGGTTTTCAAACATTGCTCTTCGACGTGATTCATACAAATCACTCTTTAAAGCAATCAACGGAGATGACGAGAGTGTAAGTTTCAGTGGTGCTTTCCATCCAACGACCCGGTGACTTGTCCGTGGTAAGCTGATTTACAACATATTAGTGATTTGAGAAGAGCTCAAGACATATTTTTCAATTGCAGAGCTTGAAATAGATTCTTCTGCTCGATACAAAGCAAGACTGATTGGTAAGATGTTGAAAGATGACATAAACAAACTTTACTTTCATTTTGTTTCACCGATTGTCAATGAATTCGAAAGAATTAATGCCTTTTACGAAGCAACACAGATCGATCCAAATGACATGTCCAAGGAGTTGAATCTGTTTCACTCAAGTTTGAGAAGCCGCTTATTTTTTGCAAATAGCTATAATAACCCCATTGAAAGGGTTGATTTTAGTGCGAAATACATTTATGAACGAGATCATTTGATCCACTCTTCCAGCAACAACTCTTTATCGTTTTTGCATCCATCTCGTGTTTTGAGTCAAATTGATTTTGCTCCACTAGCACAGCTACCAATGCAGCACCTTATTCACGGTGAAAATATGTCAAAGATTGACGAGCAATACAGGAAGATAAAGTTTGAGGATTGGGCTCAAGGACTGGGCCTCGCAGACAGTTTAAGAACTGTCTGCGAGATGGGATTCCTGAAAATGCTGAAAAGTTCTGGGTGTCAGTCTTTTCGTACAAAAACAAACTTGGAGAAAAGCCATTTCAGGAGCTGGCAAAATGTGCTCTTTCATTGCATGACCACTCCAACCAGTAAGGCTGTGGTAGAAATTATTTTTTCTTATGTGACAACAGTCAAAACGAAACCAAGAGACCAGATGCCCTCTGCCATGCAAGAAGCAATTGTTCGTATCCGGACGGAGTTCCAGTTCCAGGAAAAGTGTTGGAAGGACTTCCTGGTATCACCGAAAATGGTAAAACTGTTTAACTCAAGCATGTATGGCAAGCATCCAGGTAATCATGACCAAAGGGATAAAGACCTCAATTTTATTGATATTTAGAGACAAAAATCTTTTCACAGTAAACGTCACAATGACAGAATGTTTATTTTTGATTTAATTGTTTTGTTGTTTTGGTTGGTATTACAGACAATATAAAATTCTGTTCGAATTTGCTTCGAAAGCACATGATCCGCATCATGTTCTGTCACCCAATCCAACTGGTGCCTTGTAGTTCCAGCAAAGGCTGCTAACGAACCTGGTGTCTTTGTCGTCATTATTTAACCTGCACTGACGTTGCAGCAAAATTTCATATTGTACCTTGTAAAACTCTTTAGTATAGTCAATGAAACAATAAAATACAAGTTGATGCTCAAATTGCTGGTGTTCTCTCCAGTCATTTGTTATGGTTCACATCCCGTTGTTGTATCCATTCTACAGAGTATTTCATCGCGAGCTAGCCTTGGATAAGTCGGAATATTTACTTGACCATAATATTGTTAGGTTATTTCACGTGAATTACTACTTGCCAAAGTTCATCGTTCCGAGTATCTATCTGAACGAACATTTTGAAATTCTTGTTTAAAAGCAATTTGAATGTTTTTTTCTCTCTATTCTTTTTACTGAAGATTTTTTTCTGTGAGCCCATTTATGTTGTGAACGTAATTCCGTTTCAATGACCACCAGACTGTGATCGCTTATACTGTGTGCACCTGGATATTCTTTGAAGCTTTTCACAGAATTTCAATATCGCTGATTAATCGTAGAAATGCCGTTCTGATTCACAGTACAATTTCCAGGACTATTGCAAGTCCGCATCTCGAGTGCTGTTTAAAGCAGGGATGGTTGATGACAACATGCCCATTAAGCATGTACCTGCCCCGAAACTTTTCGCTTCGATCGATCTGGATTGCAATAAAGAACGGCCTAACTTTCGCATTCCCCTTTCTTTGCTGATCTTGGTATTTAAATGTATCTTCATAATTTAATTTTAACGGATTAGCAGTGGCAGTGTCAACAGTTTCATGGAAGCCATCAGCGTCATTTTGCAAAAGTCGGCTCATATACATGAATGATACTTACATTTTAAGAAACTACACTCCACCATTTCAAAAGTTTGAGCAAATAATTATGAATTTCCTTAGTTAATATCACCTTTTTCGCGGTCTCCTTCACCGAAATGAATTACTGTACAGTCATTTTTCCAATTAATTCCTTCACCTATTTAACAAACTTCACTCTGTGCAAAAATATCAGTGTCCAGTATGTGCATTGCCATTTATCAATTATCAATCTTGTCCATTTGACATTAAGTCCTGACGTACTTTACACCAATTATAATAGGGATTTTGTTCCCCGTAGTCGCAGAAAAGCAATAGGCCGTGGTCTGTGGGACACCATAGGCCCTATTCAACGATGAACTGTACCTATCAACAAGTGGCGTAGTCCCCTTTACGCTAGTGATGTCTTTACCTCTTTGTGTGCTCTTAATGTGAGTAGACAGGATACAACAGTCGTTTGATATTGCTTTCTATTGGATTTCTGTCAGGTTTTGTCCGTAGCCTTAACCATAACTCTATGCTGACTCCAAAGCAGCGGGGTTGATAATTTGTGGAGTGCTATGAAATTGACATATAGATGTGCCGCTACCCGCGGATTTGAAAGCACAAACCTTACCTGTAGCTGGGCGAAGCTTACTGTAATTACTGCCTCCTGGTTGTCTACGCTACAGGTGAGTAACCAGACACTGGCTAATATTCTTACCTGGCAGTTAAACCGATGGATGTTTCTACTTAAGTACAAGACTTTGACGGTGTACCTGTTGCTATGATTCTTTTGGTAATCATAAGAGATGGAGTAGTTCTAGATGATGTATAATGATATTAATGTGGTTTTTATTAGTGATGGATTTGGTAATCCTTGGAATTTGCTACAGATCAGTTATGTTCATTTTCAAAATATAGTAACCCACAGTAGCATTTCATTCTTCATGATATACGATCGTCTATATGAAACAGTTTTGACAAGGAAAATAGAAATAAAGTATTGTTGTGACATAACTTTAAGTATCGCTGTTTAAATCATTTTGGTCAAACGCTTTTTTGCTGGCACTCGACAGGACCAGGACGCCACAATTAGAAATCACAAGTGAGGTTTTATCAATTTTGAAAACAAGGAAAGGATCAAGGCTGTTGACAAATTACAATGTTGTATTTGCTGTCATTTTTATTTCAGCTAACGACAAGACGTAAGAAAGCAATTTACGATTATAATCGGAAAAGAAAGTGATTAAATTTATTCCTGTTGTCATTTCTGACTGTATGAATAGCTATATTTTAGAAGGTTTTAATATCCTCTCCCGCTGAGCTTCAGTGAAGTAAGCAACTAAGCACAATTTTTAACGAGTTTGTATTTGTTTGCTAATTTGAGTGTCTGTGTTATTGTTCATCATTTGCATTCTTCCGGTACATTTTGCAGCTGTTCTTACTTGCCTTGTTTTCATGATACGTTCGGAAATGAAAAAAGGAATTTGTACACTCGCTAAATACGGGCTGTCAGAGTGAATATGTTTTATGGTCATCCTGGCCTTGCTTCAGTTTGTTTCAGACTGACGTAATGATGAAGCCACTGTTATGATTTGTTCAGAGATTGTAAGTCGCCAGCTAGGTAAAACAATTAAAGTAGCTTTCCGTTTACAGGAAGTTAATGTTTAATATTTACGTATTATCTCCAAACACAGTTGTTGTTTTTTTGTTTATGGGCATTTATTTGACATAGTCTGGTGGAGAGCACTTGATTTTTTGAGAATCAATTGGATGTATTTAAACTTTTATTACCCACACTATTCCACCTGTCTTTCCAGACTGTTTGGAAATATATGTTGATCCCCATGAACTTCATTTTCTGCCGTCAGTACGGATAATATTTTTCCATGAACATTTTGTATTGGGAAAAAAAGCTTACAGTCGAAAAACTCGATGTTTATTCCTGAAGTGTAATCCGTAATAAAGAAATGTTCTTGTGCGGAAAAACGTACTGATTTGCTGCTCTCAACTTGTATTTAATTATTACACAGGTCAACAATTTTTTAACATTATTTCTGGACAATGAGCTTATATTTTGTGCCAGATTTCACTGATTCTGAAAAAGATATCCATTTCTCCCGATCATATTCTGATTTTCATAAATAGAAACTTCGACGTCTTGAAAAATCTATAAAAGAAAAGTAAAAAGTATTTTGAAAAACACATTTAAAACGTTTTTTGAACACTCTCCTTTTTCCAAATCCTTCTTTCCTGCCGAGTAAACCCCCCAAAAAATATCTGAAGAAGACGAGATCAATGTAACAAATTGTAAATGCACAACATGCCCAGAAAGTAACAAGTTATGTTAACAAGCAGCTATGATTGTGTAACATGCGCACAAGGGCGTTAAGTCAAAAGGTTATTCAACAAGGGTGGGTGGGTATTGTGGTGAGTACACTTTTGTGAAAATTTTATATAAATATATATATATTTTACGTAAGATAAACACATTTTTTTCTTTTGTGGACGACTGTGGTTAAATTATCATAATATTTTTTTCACAATTTGTTAAATATGACTGATCGAAGAGGATTCAGAACCAATCCAGATAGGTTTTGCTATATTAGAGATAAGTTCACTTTGAAGGCACAGTACAACAGTTCAACAGTACAACAACAGAGATGTCTGGCTGAAGAAAATTCTATTTAGTCTATTTTAATGACCGTCTTAGTGATCAGGGCAACGATAACTCACAAAATCTATAATATTTGTCACAAATATTTAGGTAAATGGACAACGGAAAAGAGTTCAAGAGCTTTTGTTGACCTAATGACAAAGAAAGGTCTCCAGTCATGCAAAAGACATATTTCTGTGTGACGAGTGTAAAAAGCATCAATGCAAAGAACAAGTACAAATTGAATCATGCAAGTGTATTGAGTGGGACAGACACATCTGAAGGATTGTTTGATATAACTCTTATACAAATACTTTTTCAGCTGAGGAGTTGACATTAGACGTTGATGAGTGTACTTTAGACAGCTATGAGTCGAATTCGGATATTTTTAGTTTGGAGTTGCCAGAATGTTTTGTTCTGGAGGAATAGAACGATTTCACCCATGAATTGAGTCTCCAAATTATCTCCTCGACGTTTCTTGAATCCAGGCTATGAAAGAGAAATCTTTTATGTTCTGGGACAAGAGTGATATTTTATCGTGATGGAGAAAATAATTTCTGGGGTTTCTTTTATGCAGAGGTGCATATGTGTTCTGCATTGATGTAAACTGGATTTTGTTGCCATTAGGTATTGTAGTCTACGATCTTCCACATTGGAGGCTGTTCATTGACTCGTTGAAGGAAGCCCTAAATGTGTTTTTCTGCATAATGAAAACCTGTATGTTTCTGAACCACATGCACATAACATTAATGCAAAAGAAAAATTTATAGAAGTCAAGAAAGCACTCAGACTAATAAACTGTGATGTTCATCAGTGGTTCATTTGTGTGGACTTCAAAATGTCGAAGGAAAAACGCTGAATACAGAAGGAATGACGTATGGAAGGTATAGCTTCTCTTTTATAATAAATTTGTTTTTAATGAGCAGCTACTTAATGAAAGAAAAAGTGTTTTTCCCCACTACACTTTATGCTCGGTGTGATGACACAGTTTATAAAGGCACTAGACAAAAATGAACAGTGTTTTTATTATTCGGGAATGCCTTTTCGAAGTTTAAGCGATGGAAAGATCAAAGCTGGTGTGTTTGATTGACCTCAGATACCAAAATTGTTGAGGGTACCACTTTCGAGACTCCATGAACACAGTAAGAAAATCACGTGGTTTTTTTTTGTGATGTTCCCTACACTCTATAGTTTTCGTAGGAACAAAAGACCCTGCAATTACAATAAGCTCTTTGGAACATTGTTGAAATCATTTCACAACCTTAGGTGAAATAGGAGCGTAAAATATCCTTTTTTATTTAGTCTCTTGGACCAGTTTCCAAAATATTTGGGTGAGGTCAGTGAGAAGCAAGGTAAACCCATTTATCAAGTAATCAAAGCAATGAAAGAGCGATACCAAGGTCATTGAGACATAAGTATGATATCAGACTACTAGTTGAGTCTTAAAAGAACAAGCCCAGTGAAAAACGTGCCAGACGTTCCAGGAAGCGCAGATTTTGTTCTGTTGAGTAAATCGACAGTCAACAATAACAAATTTGGCCCTGCACACAATATCGAAAGATATTAGATATTTTACGAGAAACGATATTTATCGATATTTCCAGTCTTTATTTCACGTAAATTTATTTTTCTATACTGCTAAACGCTTTTCGGTAAATGGTAATTTTGTAAAATTTTCATGAATTAGATGCCTTTCACTCACCAATACTACTAATGCAAAATAGATGACATTTTGTGATTCAACAGAAAAATCTGCTCAAGAAATTGTCCAGAAAAATTTGGACCATAAGATTTTGTTCATTAGTGTTTTCAAAATATCGCCACATTGCTTTGTCTCTTAAGAAATGTTATTTCCTTGATTTTTTTCATACATTCCCAACCTCACTTACACACACAAATAGAACGTCCCCCTACATCTGCCTCTTTCCTCGTTTAAGCACTGATTGAATTAATATGCATTTATTCCATCAGATTAAAGTAAATGATAAAATTCCAAATAACAACAACAGATGCTTGCTTATTTTGTTCACAAGGTTATATTTATTGTCTTACGTAATGGCATTGGACAACTTAAAAATTTTATGCCAGTTGTACTCTTTGTATTCCATCCATCTTTATCCCCTGTCTCCATAAATGTATACTTATTGAATAACTGAATAATAATAATAATAATAATAATAACTAATAATAATAATAATTGAATCGACTTTTAGCGAAAAGAGTTAAGGGTAGTACTTTCATGATCAAGAAGGAAAGCAGGCTAATCTGGAACCACCCGTATCATGGCCTTGTGATCTATTACGGGGAATGTGTCATATTTACTGTTCTTGAAAATTCATGACTTTCTAGACTCAGTGGTACCTAGAGAAAAAGGAGCTTTATTATGTCAAAAGTTGTAAGCTTTTTCTAAGCCAAGANTTAAAGTAAATGATAAAATTCCAAATAACAACAACAGATGCTTGCTTATTTTGTTCACAAGTTTATATTTATTGTCTTACGTAATGGCATTGGACAACTTAAAAATTTTATGCCAGTTGTACTCTTTGTATTCCATCCATCTTTATCCCCTGTCTCCATAAATGTATACTTATTGAATAACTGAATAATAATAATAATAATAATAATAATAATAATAATAATAATAATAACTAATAATAATAAAAATTGAATCGACTTTTAGCGAAAAGAGTTAAGGGTAGTACTTTCATGATCAAGAAGGAAAGCAGGCTAATCTGGAACCACCCGTATCATGGCCTTGTGATCTATTACGGGGAATGTGTCATATTTACTGTTCTTGAAAATTCATGACTTTCTAGACTCAGTGGTACCTAGAGAAAAAGGAGCTTTATTATGTCAAAAGTTGTAAGCTTTTTCTAAGCCAAGAAAAAGCTCAAAAAAAAGCTTACCACTTATAACACGATAAAGCCACTAGATATTAGCTGTTGTTTTATTTTACTCATAGGGTTTGAAGTGGGGCATTAACATACCATTTAGACCGAGCCATTAACTGCTAAGAACACAATGACCCACGCAAACGAATATACTTAAACTCGAGCCACAGACATTTGGTAGCAATTGAAGTTTTATTTTAGCCCGTTTATCAAACAAGACGGTGCTTATTTGGTGTATTCTGTGCTGCATCAAAGAAACACGGTATGAAACAGGTCGTTTGACAAAGTTTTTTTTAGTCATGGTCTCTTGCTGTATTCATTCTCAATGTTTGTACAAAAAAAATAAGAACTAGGCCGTGGTAGTAACTTGTAGTGTGAAGTGCTAAATTTCATTGTCGTAAGATTTCAATTTTACTATCATTATACAAACATTTGAACCTTGGAACTACCTTTATGACATTTGCCACATAATGTTACCAAAAATAAGCACAAAAATAACAGTTTATATTTTGATCAGGTTATTTGATTCTGTGAACTGGTTTTAATGTTGACCTGCCGCTGTGCCAGTTAACAGATGCCATTGTTTCATTCCGTATGTACACTGCTGGTTTTAATGGACGATGTGTCAAATGACATACTTGAACATTGAAGTATTTAAGCCAGAAAAAGCTGCTCTTAAATTTTTAGCACAAAACCGTTATTTGTATGACTGACAGTGATTCATAATCACAAGTTTTGACCACATGCGTGTTATGTCAATTCTGAAGTTGCCAGTGGAGGACTACAACACAACCAAATGATTTTATTCGTTTTAAATATAATCCAGAGCGTAATTTAAGGAGTTGAAATAACTTGCCGAGAATTCCTTTATGTTTATTCAACTTACAAAGCTTTTTTATGTGCCCAACACTCCCAGCCGTCTGTCATCCTGTTGGTATTGCTGTGGTCCTCGCTAAACGCATTTGGATTTAAGACTCGACGCTTTTTCACTCAGTCGTAAGCTTTTGTTAGCAAGAACGGACTATATTTTGACATATTAACATTTTTATGGTTTTTAATTAGAAATTCTGTTACTGGTAGAGTATTTTTCTAATTTTTTTCCACTCTTTGGATTAGGCTGATGCCCATTCTTTTACCCCCACCTGTTAAAGCGTGTACTTTACGATTAATAACGATAACGATAACGATAACTCGCTATTAATGATAGTGTACCTCCACATAAAAAAAGTGTGAAGCGAGTAACAAGCCGAAAGATACATGGTTTTAGGCCTTAAATTAAGCCAAAATTTGGTATGTTAAATTTTGCTTCAATGTTTACTTCAATTGATTGATGTTATTAGCCATTGATATTTTATAAGCACAGTGAACTCAATTTATACATCCAGCAGAAATTTTTATATAATTTTTTATTCAAAAGACCAGAACATACAGGGCACAAGCATTGCTAAACCACAGGGACCCACCAGCCTTGTTTTTCAATGCTAATTTTTGTTAAATCAGAATAGCAGAACTAATATATAAAGCAAAATACGTCATTCTTAGTTATACCTGTGCGGATTTTTTGTACGTTATAGATAGGCACGCCCTTAAAACTATGAAACAGTAATCATCAGAATGATATAAAGAACCACTGACCCAAGGTTACATCAGAATCGAGACCTTTATTTCAATGGCGGTGTACATTAAGGTCATCTGACAGCCTGGTAGATCCCGTTATTAATTGAGGCTGTGTTGGTACGGTTACTTGATCTAACAGTTGTAAAAATACCACACTGTTTTCAGAACACATGGTAATAATATTTCCCAGTATGTACAGTTGGATATGGAGCAATCGGTTCATTTTGAAGCTGTTTAAAAAGTAGTCAGATAATACATAAACATATTATGTTACTTCTGCCCCATGTGTGGTGGATCTTGAGATGTCAAAATAATAGTTAGTAAATTGAAAATGGAACATTTTTATCTTACGGTGCTTCTCGAATTCCCAAAATTGTTGATGGAAAAAAATATTGAGCAACTCAAAGGATTTGGATTTCTTTATTGCAAGTAAGTAGTATATCTACCGGCGAAAAAAGAAGGTAGTCATTCATTCCTCCAAATCAAACTTCACATTACTCAGAACTGTTTCGTTGTTTTCAAATTTCGAATTATGTGTGATTTGTTTTATGAATGAATGTATGTTCGTATGTATTTATGTATGTATGTATGTTTGTATGTATGTACTGTACTATACGACGAATCCTTTAGTAGATAAATAAGCTATTCTAGTCGACTTAATTACTCCACCTTCACACATTTTTTGTAATGTGGAAAAAGTATTTTTGAAAAAGTATGCCGTCGACTTTGATTGGAATGAATATACTCGAATCCTTAGAATATTGTAAATTTTCCGTGATGTACAAACATCATTTCCTTGTTTCAACTGCTATTTGAGGACAACTGGAGCCCAAAAGGATATAGTAGTAAGATTGGACATTTTTGTACAGGTATTGAAATTCTCTATTAAAGTTTTAACAACAATAAAAATTTGAAGAAACAAAAGATATTGTAGGAAGCCGCAATGCTGGAAAGATATTGGGAGCTTAAGACTTTAGGCGAAATAAGTTGTTTACGTCATGTCAATGCGGTTTTTTCAGTTCCTCAGTATACACCTATGAACTTGGATGGAAGGAGTGTTTAAAAATTGCCACCGCTATCATGGACCTAATGTACATGAGACTAAAGGATAAATCTCATCACTGAAAATGAAAGGAAGATCATGTTGTAATCTTTTTAGGTACACCGAAGTGGATTCGAACCATGTTGTGTCTTTCGTGGTTGTCCGTTTTTCTTTTGCAGTTGAACAGGTAGTGGCATTCTGGCAGTAACAGGTAGTGGCATTCTGGTAGTGGTACCATATTGATGGAGTAAATGCTTGGTTGTACAATTTACTCAAATTTTTAGGTATTCAACGTAAGATAAGTAGATTAAGGAAAAGGTTTACTCATTTTAAATCGAGAAACCAAGATCAAAGTCCAGTAACAATAGCAATCCCAACATTCTTTCAAGTAGGAAAAGTTCGAAGGGGTTCTTTATTTGGGTTGATAGGTTGTATTTTTGGAAATGAGCACAACAGCGATGGTACAGGGTGTTGCGTCAGAATACGAGTGTGTGAGAATTCAACAATAACAGAGTCTGTTGTATTCATTACTTCCTTCCAAATCAACCTTTAATGGAGTCACAAAGAGCACTTTTTATTTACAACTTAGTCTATTAATAATAACATCATTCTATAATTTTACTTGCTCAAGCCCGAAGACCATGCTTGGTCTCATGCTTAACCCCGAAGACCATGCTTGGTCTCATTCAAGCAGCAACAGTTTGAGGACTGGCAGGGTAAAGTCTTCCTCTCACAGGCAGGTGAAGCGCTCTTCAGCTTTGGATGGCAATCGCCTAGAGATGGTGCCTCAATAAAAACACTGGTCTCCATTACCTTAATGGGTTGGTGTCAGGAAGGGCATCCGGCATATAAAAACACTGCCTCATCATAGCCTGAAATGACATCAAAAGATACCCTGCATAACTGCGTAAACGAGACGAACTAGTTTAAGTGAAGGTGTCGCGCTCGGTAGGACTTTTGTTCGATGTAGGCAAAATCAGACCGTTATCAAGCTTCTTCATCAACCGAAAGAAGTGATGACAAGCTTCAGACTCTGTAGTCTGAATGTGGAAAGTTTGAGGGGTAGATTTGGTGAAGTAGGAGAGTTTCTTGAGCGAAGACGTATTGATTTGTGCTCCAACCAAGAAACACGATAGAGAGGGAAATCTGTAAGAATGATATAAGGAAAAAAGGCAACACACAAGCTGTTTTGGAGTGGTTATGGAAAAGGCACAGGTGGAGTAGGTATCTTTGTGGCAGAGAAATGGATAGAGAAGGTGATTGCTGTCAAACGCGTAACTGATCGAATTATGCTGATTAAACTGATGATAGGTGAGACAATCGTCACAGCAATATCAGTGTATGCTCCACAATGTGGCTTGAGTGAAGAAGTCAAGGATGAATTCTATGACAGTCTCATTGCAGTAAGCTGGCAGAGAAAGAAGTTGTTGCTATTGCAGGTGATCTAAATGGCCATGTTGACAGAGCAGCATCTGGGTTTGAGGGAGTCCATGGAGGAAATGGATATGGTGACCGAAATAAGGAGGTTGAAAGAATTCTAGAGTTTGGACTTCCCATGGATATGGTGGTGAATACTATTTTCAAGAAAAGGAATAGCCATCTGGTAACCTATGATTCTGTGACAGCTGACTCAAGTGGACTACATTTTGGTAAAGACGAAAGACAGGAAGTGTTTTCAAGATGTAAACGTGATACCTGGTGAAGAATTTGTGACCCAGCATAAACCAGTAATTTGTGACTTCAGGATTAAGAAAGTACATATAAGTGGAAAGATAGTATACTCCAAGGAGAAAGATATGGAGACTAAATGATGGACAAGTAAAGCAGGTCGTTGAAGATCAAGTGAATGCAATTGTGGGTGCTGGTCCAGGAAAAGACCTAGGAAGTGTGGGCGAGCAATGGGAGAAGATCAAGGATACACTTTTCAAAGCCACAGACCAAGTCTGTGGCTGAAGAAAAGGGCTTCCACACCATAGAGTGACATTGTGGTTGAATGCTTCTATTGAAAATTATGTGAAAGAGAAGAGAAGGCTATTAAGTCAATGGAAAAAGGGGTTAGTGAACAAAGAAAGGTAACTGGAGGTCAAGAGAGCAGCTAGGCGAGCAATCTACAAAGCAAAGATGGATGCTGAGAAAAGAAGGTTTCCAGACATCATGCAATTCACTCGTTATCCTTCATTTCTAGAACGATTTGTTCTGTCCTTTCCAATATCGGAATCTGTTCCTCACTAATTGCTTTCCCTTGTTTTAGAACAATATCATTTAATCAAACATGATCATCTGGTACTTCCGGAATAACCTGTGGTGTTTCGTGATTTACGTCATTTAATGCACTTAGCAGAGTAGATTAATCCAAATGTGGCTAAATTTCGGGTTCGTTTTCAATTTGAACTGAGCGTTTAATTTCATCAAGTTCAGGTTCCGGTACCACTTCTTCTCTATTTGTCTCTTCTGGTCCATCAACCACTGTTCTGATACTTCAATCATTCTTTTCACCTTCCATATAGTATGCATCTGTTCTCCATAACCTATTATCGATGGTTCACTTAGTTATAACATTCCATCACTATCCTATTAATTTCTTAAGTTCATTTTCTCCATCGTTCTTCGAAAGAAACAGACGCAGGATATCGACCGGGGGCCCGCTGCTGTGCCAGGGTACACCTGTCGGGCGAGGGACCTTCACATTAAGTTTCAGTCCCAATCACACCGTTATTTTCAGAATCTTGATTTGACATTAGCACTTATACAAAGTATTTGTAAATTTAGGGTTGAACAACCACTTATACTTGCTCAACTTATCAAACTGTTTGACGGAGATATTTTTATCATTCGGGATGCTCATATCCATCAATGTACATGTTTTCGCTAGGTGGTCTTTAATAATGATATCTGGGCGGTTAGCATGAATGGTTCTGTCAGTATTAGCCGGAAAGTCCCATAAGATGGTAACATTTGGACCATTAAACGCTGGTACAGGATGGTGTTCATACCAGTTGGTAGGTGTTTCTACGTGATAATGCTGACATATTCCCCAGTGCAAATACTGTCCAACCCTATCATGACGTTTCACATATTCACTCGGTGTCAATACCGGGTATCCCGAGACTAAGTGGTCGATGGTTTCAACAAACTGATCGCAAAATCTGCACTTAGGATCGGCTCCGTTCCTCAAGATGTTAGCTTGATAGTTCCGCGTAAAGAGAGATTGATCTTGTGCTGCAACGATGAAGCCTTCAGTCTCTGCCTTCAGTCCCGAACTCCTCAGCCACTGATGGGTTGCAACTTGATCTACATCAGCGTTTTGGCTTCGGAGAACGTACTGCCCATGCAGAGCTTTCTGGCTCCATCGTTGGTAAAGTTGGTCCTGTCCATTTTTCTTGGCAGCTTCTTTTGCCTTTTTGGCCAATTTGGTGACAGGTACTTGTTTTGCTTCGACCATTGGATCTACCTTTAGCTCACGTTCAAACGCATTAGATTCCTTGATAATAGAATGTAGTTTCTTACTAATTTCATGTCGATGGACTAGGGACAACATCCAGTCATTTGTACATTCTAGATACTGTTTCATACCAATAATAGTAGTTTTAAACGACAGTTCTAGTTGTATGAGCCCCCGACCCCCATTGCTTCTAGGCAAGTAGAGACGATCAACGTCAGCTTTAGGGTGGAGCATGCGATTGGATGTTAGTAATTTTCTAGTCTTCCTGTCCATTCTTTGGAGATCTGGGAGATTCCAATTGATTATACTGAAACTATATTGTACAACAGGGATTGCGAGAGTGTTGATCGCTTCAATGCGGTTTTTCGAGTTTAATTCTGTCTTCAACACTAGCCTTATGCGACGATAATACTCTTTGCGGATTTTCTCTTTCATAGTTGCGTGGCTAATACCATCACCTTCCTCAACACCTAAATACTTATAGGTGTCTTCTTCATCTATTTCCTTAATAATAGTATCTACATCGACATTAATGGACGAGATCTCTCTTCGCCTACCCTTAACAAATGTAGCTTTCGCACATTTATCAAGGCCGAAGTCCATGCATATATCATTACTGAACGCCTTGGCTGTGGTTAATAACCCTTCAAGTTCTTGATCATTTTTCGCGTACAGATTCAAATCGTCCATGTAAAACAGATGGTTTATCACTTTATCAAAGATCTTATATCCTGAGCCGGTGTTGTTAAGCTCGTTTGAAAAAGGAATCAGTGACATACAAAAGAGAAGCAGATATAGAGAGTCCCTTGAAAAATACCGCGCTTGATACGAATAAAATTAGACTCTGTTACTCCATTGTCGTGTGAAAGAAGAAGACGTGCTTTCCATTTCCCCCAAAAATTTAGAGATATTAGGGAGAAATTTTTATAAATGCCAAGGCTTTTTAAGATCCAGTCCTGTGGAACACTATCAAAGGCTTTGCGGTAGTCAATCCAAGCAGTACTAAGGTTTCTTTTTCCTTTTCTACAATTTTCGAGTATCATTCGGTTGATCAGTAGTTGGTCCTTGCATCCGTATGAGTTCCTTCGCATCCTTTTTGCTCTTGTGGTAGGATGGAATTTGTTTCTAAAAAGTTGTACATTCTTTCCGTGAGGTTAATAGCTTGTAAGTGGTTGTAAGGCAAATAATAGGGCGATAATTTTTAGGTTTTTTAGTGTCATCAGATTTAGGTGAAAGATAAGATAAGCCTTCAGTTAGCCATTCCGGTGCATCTTCAGGTTTCTCCATGATGTCATTGAGAGATTGTGCAAATTTTACGTGTGAAGATACTATTAAGTTTAACCAAAAATTCGGAATTTTCTTGATGCCAGGGGTCGTCCACTTCTTAGATTTCCTTAATGCAGCCTGGACTTCATCCATAGTAATGGCCACCCAACCCTGTTCTTCAACTTCACTCACTCGTTCTTCCTCCCTTTCTATCCAGGTTGCGTCTTTGTTAAAGAGCTTTTCCTCACCCCAGATCTTATTCCAGAACTCTTCAACATTAATTGATTTCTGCTATAGATGCTTCGTCTGTAAACCGATATTTTTTCTTACCTTTCCTCTTATTCCAGAACTCTTCAACATCCTCACCTTTTGATGGATCCTTAATCTCAATTTGACCGTTCCCTATTTCCCGATAAATCTTTTTGGCATCGGTTTTGAAAATTTGATTTTGACGATAGAACTTATTTCTCTTATCAAACCTTCTCAATCGTTGTGCTTTAACTTGTATTTTTTGTTTCAACATTTCATTGATTTCTGCTATAGATGCTTCGTCTGTAAACCGATATTTTTTCTTACCTTTCCTACTGTTCCTAGTTTTAACAGCCGTTCCTTTTAAGATTTCATCTAAAATTGAGATCTCTGCCCGCAGAGATTCAATTTGCAAATTCTGGTTTCGGTTTCATTAATGATTTCACTTAAAGCAACGTTGTAAAGTTTAAAAATCTTTTTTGCTTTTGACTTTGCAGCAATTTTAGGTAGTGATTCTCTATCTTCCATTTTTGTAAATTCAGTTTTGCTTAGTTCCCTAATGATGTCGTCACGTGCTTCCGCAATCTTGGCTTAGCTGTTTTTCTATCTCAGGTTGATCATTATTATTGTTCTGATCCTGTTCTTCATTTCCAACTGCATTAATCACATTTTCCATCTCATTTTCATTCATCCTGACTACTCTCACAATAGATTCTGCATATGCATCTCCAGCTTGTTCTTCCACAACATTATCATCAACTTGTCTGTTATCATTTCGAAGTTGGTCAACTTGCGCGCCATTCAGTCTTTTGTACTTGAATATGTCTCTGCGCGTATTTGCAAGTTTATTACTATCAAAATTCTTTTAAAAGTCATTGCCTACAACTTTCCTTCTCTCAACATAAGTCTGTTCCGTTAAATTTCTTGTGGGCATCCTTTGGGCTGTATAAAATGCTCGTAAAACGTTTTTGTAATCCTCTGTGGACCATTTATGTCTTTTTGTCTTTTGAGTTTATGGTGTTGGAATAACTACAGGTTCAGGGTTAAGGGGATCCTGGTTCTGATTACCTTGTAGTTCATTTTTAGAGGGATTCATTCCAGTAGCAGATTTTTCGAACACCCCAGCCTGGTTTCCTACTGAGGGACGCGACCCTTGGTTATCCCGCGACGGCCGATGTGGCATGATCTGTTTCTTCTGGTTTCCATAAAAAAGGGGTTTACATTTTAACCTTACTGCCAAGGTGGCTGACTATTCCGCACCAGATGCCATCTGGAATTTCGAGGTCACGCAGATAAACAGACTTAACTCCGCCGGTCGTCAACTCGGTATTTCAAGGTCTCGGAGTAGGCTAAAAGGTGCTACACCTTGCCCAAGGGTGACCTGGAGGCAGTTGTGGCAAAGGTTAACCTCATTCGCCCACGTCAAAATTCCACAGCCTGATGCACTTTATCGTCATACCCAGGACAATTATTATTATTATTATTATAATTATTATTATTATGTATTTTACTTTCTGCGTAGTTTATTACATCCTTTAGAGCCGGGTCCAAACAATGGTCCTAAGACGCTAGAGGGTAGCTGTTGCTTTCTAATTTATTGATAGTACTCTCCGTAGTATGTGTGCTGTTCCAAGGAGGGCTATCTTTTGGATTTCTTGGATGTTGATTTTACCAGGGATTTTATCGGTGTATTTTTCAAATCCCTTTTTCACAAGTCCCAAAGCTCCAATGACCACTGGTCATGTTGTGGTCTTTGTGCCCCACATCCTGTTGATTTCAATCTCTAGGTCTTTTCACTATGACAGCTTTTCTATTACTTTGACAGAGGTGTTCCGTTCAGATGGTATGGCCATGTCTGTAAGGATGCATTCTTTGTTTGTCTTGTTCTTGATGACGATATCAGGCCTATTCGCTTTAATCTCTCTGTCGGTCTGTATGGGCATGGCCCATAGGGTTGTGATCTCATCATTCTCTGTGACCATGTTAGGCTGATGTTTGAACCATTTATCAGCTGTCTTCATTTTGTATTCCCTGCAGATCTTCCAATGTTAATATATATCGTACTTGTAGTAGTAATAGTAATAATAATAATAATAATAATAATAATAATAATAATAATAATAATTCCTTGTATTCCCTGCAGATCTTCCAATGTTGACATATCATACTTGTAGTAGTGATAGTAATAATAGTAAATAATAATAATATTAACAATCCAGATACTATCATAAAGGAGTTGGACCAAAAAGGAACTTATAAATACTTTGGAATAAATGAAGGTGATGGAATTCAACACTCGAATATGAAGGAAAAGATCCGAAGAGAGTATTATAGAAGAATAAGACTGATCCTTAAAAGTGAATTAAATGCTATCAACAAGATCGATGCTATCAACACTGTAGTTATACCAGTCGTAACTTACAGCTTTAATATCATCAACTGGACAGCTGAAGATATCAAGAATCTGCACCGAAAAACGAGAAAGCTTCTTACTAAAGAGCGAATGCATCACCCAAAATCAGATGTAGACCGAATGTATTTACCAAGATCATCTGGTGGTAGAGGATTGATTCAAGTTGAAACAACTTACAAGCCAACAGCAATTGGCCTGGCAACATATTTAGAGCAATCTAATGATCCATTCCTGAAGTTAGTAAGCCAACACGAAGATAGAAAGAAGTCTTACTCGATAAAGAGTTTTGCTGCCAAATTTAAACAAGAGCTGAGTGTGAATGAGATTGCGGAAAAGAACAGCGAGTCAGTAACTAAGCTTGCTAAAAGAGTGAAACAACATGCGAAAACCAAAGCCCAAGACAAGCTTATGAAGAAATGGGAAATTAAAACTATGCACGGGCAGTATCCATCAAGATTAAAAAAAGCTGATGTTGACTATAAGCAAACAAACAACTGGCTGAAAGGGACAGATCTGAAGCGGAAACTAAAGGGCTTATAATTTCAGCCCAAGACCAAAGCTTAGCCACTCGATTGTACCACCACAGAATCATCAAAGACGGAACAAATCCACTCTGCCGATTATGTAACAAATACGACAAAAGTATAGACCGTATTTTAGCTGGGTGCCCCGAGTTAGCCAAGACAGAATAAAGCAAAAGGCATAACAAAGCCACAGCATACATGCACTGGAAGATCTTACAGTACCACAACATCAAAACAACCGACAAGTGGTATGAGCACCAACCAGAAACAGTTACAGAAAACGAAGTTACCGTCCTCTGGGATATGCAAGTCCACACCGATAGAACCATCAAAGCCAACAAACCTGATATTATTATTAAGAACAGGAAAGAAAAAACATGTATGTTAATTGATATGGCAGTACCTTCTGATCGGAATACATCCTTTAAAGTAGCAGAGAAAGTCTCCAAGTATAAAGATATGGAAATTGAGATTACAAAATGTGGGGAATGAAGACATTAATTGTGCCAGTTGTGATCGGAGCACTAGGAGTAATTAAGAAAGGCACTGAGAAGCAAATCAGCAAAGTTCCTGGGAACATCAACGTTATCGAATTGCAAAAGGTTGCACTACTAGGATCTTCCCACATCCTACGAAAAGTATTATCAATTAAATAGATGTTGACTGTCCATTAGAGCCCAAGAACCAGGATTGGATTCGGCGCTAATAGTGAAGAAAAAAAGAAATGCAAAGAAAAATTAGAGACAATAATAATAATAATAATAATAATAATAATAATAGTAATAGTAATAATATGTCCTGGGTATTGACATTAAACTGCATCCGGTTGTGGAGTTTCGACGTGGGTGAATGAGGTTACCCTTTGCTACAACTACCTCCAGCTCACCCTTGAGCAAGGTGTAGTACCTGCTAGCTCTCCCCGAGACCATGCAGTACCGGGTTGGCGTCCGGCGGGGGCTAGTCTGTCTCATGGGTAGGGAGGGCTCTTTAGCTTTGGTTTGCAACCCCCCTAGAGATGGTGTCTCGATAAAAATACTGGTGGTAGTGCACCTTTAAAACACAATCCTCTTATGAGTGTAAAATGAATCAAGAAAATATTTCAGATAACAACGTGAATGGGGCTGGAGCCTGTATTGGTGAAGGTTCTTCGTTCGGCAGGTGTCCTGTGGATGAGCAGCGCAGGCCCGGTCGTTATTCAGTTACTGTCAATCGAAGAGGAGAAAGAATAAACTGGAGGCCGTTTAATAAGATTGTAATGGAATGTTACTACGAAGGTGAACCGGAGAGGAGAGGTTTTATGAAGAGGATGAAAAGAAATTGGGATGACAGAGGATTGTTTGAAGTATCCACGCAGAGGCTCTTAGATCAAGTAAGGGTTATTAAGACAAATGAGTACTTAAGCAAAGTCGAACTAGAGGAAATCAGGAGGAAAGTTAAGAACAGAAATAATGAAGAAATGCAAGTAAGTGAGCAACAAGATAGCAATGTATCAGAACAAGGAATTAATACAGAGAATGTAGAAACCAGCGAACAAGAGAGACTAGGACAACTGGAAGTTGAAAACGAACCAACTCAGGGTGAAACAGAATTGGTAACATCAGAATTTCATATATTGACTGATTCGGAATTAACGGAAGAACAGCTGGAAATGATAAAGATTATCTGTGAATTATCTAAAAAGAAGGAAAAGATCACAAATGTCTCTTTTAGAAATGCAGATCGGAAAAAGCTGAAGGAGATCACTAGCATAGTGAATAAGGTGTTAAAATATATTATGACCGATGATGTTACAAAAACAAACGATCTGATAAATGCTGTAGCTGTTTATGTCAGGCAATGGTTAGGGTTGAAACAGAGAAAGGATAAAGTGTTTCAAGAACCGTTTTGGAAAAGGAGGATCCAACTGGATATTAATGAGTTGAGGAAAACTGTTGGCAAATTAGACCGCTATGCGAGAGGACAAATAAAAGATGTAAAAAAACTAGAACAGATCTTCAAAAAGTATCATGTGAAGAAGAAAGGGGTACATGTTGTTATGGAAGAGCTTAAGCAAAGAATAACAGCGAAAGCAGCAAAGATAGACAGATACGAAAAGCGGATAAACCAGTTTAGAATAAACAGGATGTTTTCATCAAACCAAAAGCGAGTTTTTGTGGAATTGAACGGTGAAGTAATTAAGGAGAACACAATACCAAATGCGGACGACAGTAGAAAGTTTTGGAGTGAAATATGGGACAACCCAGTGGAACATAACGATGATGCAGAATGGCTACGAGAGATCGAAACTGAATTAAGTGGAGTCAATAAACAAGATAATGTGAGAATCACTGTCCAGGATGTAAGAAAGCAAACGGGGAAAATGCCAAATTGGAAAGCAGCTGGGCCTGACGGAGTACAAGGCTATTGGCTGAAAAACTTGTCATCATTACACGATAGAATTGCTTGCCAGTTGAATGCGGTAGTCGAAAGCGGAGATGTTCCAGCATGGATGACGTATGGAAGAACGGTATTGTGTGTGAAGGACAGGAGTAAGGGAAATCCTGCGAGTAACTTCAGACCTATTTCATGTTTACCACTAATGTGGAAATTGTTAACGGGTATGCTGTCCGAGCAGCTGTACGAGCATGTAGATACTAATAATTTGTTACCATCAGAACAGAAAGGATGTCGTAAAAAGACACGTGGAACGAAAGATCAATTACTTATTGATAGAATGGTGCTTAAAAACTGTAAAAGAAGACACACTAACTTAGCTATGGCTTACGTGGATTATAAAAAGGCATACGACATGGTGCCGCACTCGTGGATTCTAAAGAGCCTACAACTGATTGGGGCAGCTGATAACATTATGAACGCACTTGAAAAGAGTATGAAAAAATGGCAGGTACAGTTGAACGCAGCAGATAAAGTATTAGGGGTTGTCAACGTCAAACGTGGAATATTCCAAGGAGATAGCCTTTCGCCACTCCTATTTGTTATCTGTCTCTTACCAATGTCACTGATTTTGAGAAAGATGAAAGCAGGATATAGTTTGGGAAAGAACCATCCAAAATTGAATCACCTTCTGTATATGGATGACCTTAAGTTATTCGGACAGAGTAAAGGAGACATAGAATCACTTGTAAATACAGTTCATAGATTTAGTTGTGACATTGGTATGCGATTCGGTATAGAAAAATGTGGTGTAATTATCATGAAGCGTGGAAAGATGGTCATCTGTGATGGAATTGAACTACCAGATGGAGAGAAGATGAAAAGCGTCAACGAAGAAGGTTACAAATACTTGGGTATAGTAGAACTAGATGGGATAAAGGAGAAAAAAATGAAAGAGAGATTCACGAAGGAATACAAGCGGAGGATTAAACTTATATTGAAATCAAACTTGAACAGTAGGAATGCCGTCTCAGCAATGAATATTTGGGCAGTAGCCGTGATGAGATATGGGGCTGGGATAGTGAAGTGGACGAAAGAGGAACTGGAGAAACTCGACAGACAGACTCGGAAAATTATGACAATGAACGGAGCATTACATCCAAAAAGTGACGTCGATAGATTGTATATTGCAAGACAGAGAGGTGGAAGGGGGTTGCAAAGTGTATTAGAAACCATCCAGTCAGAGGAAAATAGCCTTAGATGGTATGTTAAAAATAGTCAAGAGCAGTTATTAAAAGCAGTACATGAACAACAGGAAATGAACAATGACATCAGTAACCCATCAGAGTATAAAGATCAACGAAGAAGAGAAAGAGAAGTCAAATGGCATGAAAAAGTAATGCATGGTCAGTTTTTTAGAGATACAGATGGGATCGTAGACAGGAAGAAATCATGGTTGTGGCTAAAAAGTGGAGACCTGAAAAAAGGGACTGAAGCACTGGTTATGGCAGCACAAGAGCAAGCGATACGTACAAATTACGTTAAACACCATATCGACAAATCAAGAGATTCGCCGACTTGCAGATTGTGTGGTGAGAAAGGAGAAACAGTGAGCCATATCATATGCGAATGTAGCAAGTTAGCCCAAAAGGAATATAAGCGACGACACGACAACGTAGCACGGATAGTTCACTGGGAGATTTGCAAGAAGTATGACTTACCAAGGGCTGAACAGTGGTACAATCATAAGCCAGAAGGCGTTACTGCAAATGAAAGCATTAAGGTACTGTGGGACTTTAACATAAACACAGATTACGAAATTGAACATAGGCGACCAGACATTGTTGTCGAGCTAAAACCAGAAAAAGAGTGCTTGATCATTGACATAGCCGTACCAGGAGATACAAGGATAAAACAGAAGGAACAAGAGAAAATTAAAAAGTATCAAGAACTGAAAAGAGAAATTGCAAGGTTATGGCGCCTTCGAAAAGTAAGTGTCATCCCAGTTGTAGTTGGTGCATTGGGATGTGTCACAAAAGAAGCAGAGCAGTACATAGAAAAAATCGGGATCAAGATCAGGACTGAAGTGATACAGAAAACGGTGCTGTTGGGAAGTGCAAGAACATTGAGAAAGGTTCTCGAAACCTGAGGCTAGTTGTTCTAGCTTGCTTTTGGGACGAACTTACCAGGAACTTTTACCTGTGATAACAAGAAAATAATAATAATAATAATAGTAATATTGATAATGATCATCATCATCATCATCATCATCATCAAAGTGTCTATTGAATCTGGCATATATTACCAAATCTGACAATTTGGACATTTTTGTCATAGCTGACGACGCCACCATTGCTTATTACGAATTAAACAGTGCACATTTTAAATGGAATGTGCTGAAGCATTGATTTTGAATTGAAATAATTCAGCCTGTAACACGTGTGAAATTACCACAGGTAGCTTGTGGTGGGCTCAATTATCGGTTGTAACCTGTGCACCACCCACTATCGGTGCAAAAACATATATTGGTTAAATCCCTGTTCGTTGAATGTTTGTAGAATGCTGATCTTGTGTGTACAATTAAGCATTAAGAAGCTAGTGAAGACCTAATTACACTGTAGTTGTATAGAGGCTTCAGAAAACCACAGGCCTTTGTAGGAAATATAAAGTGACGTTGATTTTAAAACATGGGTCTCCACGGCAACAGATGGTCGATTCTGATCACCCTAGTAGTACGGAATGGCCGTCAAAGCTGCAAGTTATTTATTCGAGAATATATTTAATATTTCTTGCATTATTCAGTTATGAATTTAAAGTTGTGTTTTTCTTTATTTTCCCAGAATTTCAAGAAATTGGTAATGAAGATCAGATATGATTTCGTCCTTCAAGAACCCATTTATTATTTTAATGGAGGCATGATTATTATTTCCCAAGGCTAAATTGAAATTCAGTGTATTTCATTGTGTTTAAAGCCATGATGAGCAAAGTTATTCGTTACATATGGAGTATTATGTTTGTGTGGCTCATTATTCTCATCTATATGGGTCTGAATCTTTATCAACTTGTTGAAGACTCACAAAAGTCATCAGTGGAATTACAGCGAGTTGTAAGTGAAATGGACTTCTTAAAACGAGAAAATAGTAAACTCAGAAAAGAAACCTTTGACAGAAACTTAAATGCGTTACAAAGAGATCTGAAACGGACTGCACGAGAAGAGGATGACACGTCTTCTTCAGAATATAAATTGAAAATTAGAAATTACAAAAATCGAATTATAGAATTAGAAGGGCTTGTAAATAGAATGCAGAATGGCAAGGGGTTAGATAATATACAAGAAACGACAAGACGCAAAGTAGAAAACAATATTAGGGAAATGTGGTATTTAGTATCAGGGGAAATCGATAAAATTAAAAAGATTCAAGAAAACAGTGCTCTTCTTGAAAGATTTGATCATTTTTTGGATTTTTTTGGTGATCTACAAAGAGTAACACTTAACGACTTGGAATTATTACGAAATTCAAATGGATTAGGCGTGCTTCGAAAAAAAATAGAAAAGGATTTGAGTACAAAAGTTCAGTCGCGTATACACAGATTACAAAATCCTGTCGATTGTCAAAATGGGAGAAAATTAATTTGTTCATTGAATAAAGGGTGTGGCTACGGCTGCCAAATGCACCATGTTCTTTACTGTTTTATTCTTGCCTATGCAACAGGACGTACAATGCTAATCGATTCAGATGGGTGGCGTTACTCGTCCAAAGGATGGGAAGGGGTATTCAGACCAGTTTCACAGACGTGTTCAGACGTCCCCCTTCATGATGTTCAGTGGGGTGGCGGGCTTGATAGTAACGCCAAAGTAATTCATCTGCCCATTGTTGACTCCTTATTTCCAAGGCCGGTTCAAATGCCATTGTCAGTTCCCAAAGAGTTTGCTTCGACTCTGGAGAAATTTCACGGACACCCCTTTATCTGGTGGATTGGACAATTTGCAAAATACCTCTTTAGATTTAAGCCAAACATGCTGGAGGAAATAAGTCAGAGAAAAGAGAGACTTCGCTTTCTGTCCCCAATTGTTGGGTATGTTTATGTTTTCATTATTTAATTCCTTATACGTCACAGTTACTTTCGAATTAGTGGAAACTAAGTGGTTTCTTTGATCATACGCACACACACACACACACATATATATATATATATATATATATATATATAATATGCGTACATAGGTCCGTATGTCAGCAGTATAAAATCTAAGAAATGAGGCTGAGGTATAAATACATATTGCAAGTTACAAAGATACCCCATAACCCCTGAAAATATTTTCCTGGCCTTACGACAGAAAAAGTATTTTAAAGGAGTATACAATATCAGTAGCATGTCACGGGCCAAGAATATCGTTTGGTAAAATTGATATGTGTATGAGTTGTCGAGTCTCTTTAAGAGTTCCTGTAAACAATAACATAGATATTTCCATATAGGTTTGGCGTTTGGTGTGCATAGATAGATATAGATGGATGAATAGATGGAGAGAGAGAGAGAGAGAGAGAGAGAGAGAGAGAGAGAGAGAGAGAGAGAGAGAGAGAGATAGAAAGATGGATGGATCGATGGATAGATGGATAGATCGATGGATGATCGATGGATGATCGATGGATAGATGGATGGATCGATGTATACGCTTTCGTGGACTTAAACATTTAAAAGATTACCCTCTGAAACAGCTGTCTTGTATTTTCCTACTGTATTTTATGGGGTTTTGTCCTCAAGCATTTTCATTTATAATTTTGGTTATGTACATCTAATTAATTTGCAATTAAGTAATTAGTGGGCGCATATGTTATAGAACTTAAAAAAATAGTTAAAAAACTTAAAAATTTTAAGAAACGTCATTAGTACTTATTACTTAACTAACACCAAATACAGATTTTTTGACCCAATACTAATTACTGGTAATGCGTAATTAGGCAATTAAATTATGCTTATGGGACAGTTAAATTAAATTATGCTTATAACAGTACCGAACAAACGTATGCTTTTAAAACTCTTTTCTTGGTATCCATTGTAATATTTCGATTGTGGAGGGTAGTAGGTAACTTGGAGAAAGAATCTTTCGCTAGTGCTATTCTTTTCATTATTTCATCTTTACATTTTCCATTGGATTTGATGGTAAAACCCAAATATCTTAAACTCTGGACCTGCTTGGCTGGTACCCTTTTGCTCATATGGTGGCATAAGGGTGGTTCTTTCTTGGATTCAGTCATGCACTCTGTTTTGTTAATGTTGAGGTCCAAGCCCATTTCTTCGCTTTTTTGGACAACCACGTCAAGAATGTTTTGTAGTTTGTTTTCTGAATCTGCAATTAAGACAGTGTCATCGGCATATCTTAAGTTGTTGATGTTTTGTCCGCCTATTTCTATTCCATCCATGTCGTCAATATTTCTCAGTATATACCCACTGTAGAAGTTGAAAAGGTCTGATGATATAACACACCCTTGTTTTACACCTCTCCAGATAGGTCGGAAGTCACCGTATTCGTTGTCAATCCTAATGGTAGCATTTTATTCCTAGTACAGGTTACGTGGAACTCCCAAGTCTTGGTATTAAGTAAATGGTATTCAGAATGCTTGTAATTTCTTTCAGACCCCATTCATTCAAAACTTCCAAAATTTCAACTGATATGTTGTCTGGACCGACAGCCTTGCCTTTTTTCATCCGCTTCATTGCATATGTGACCTCTTCTTTTAGGATAGGCAGATAATTCATCTTTTTACTTATTATTGGCTTGTCTCCCCTTGTATCGAAAAATAACTCTTCGATATATCCGAACCATCTCTTTAGGATGTCTTGTTTTTCCATCAAGATGGTACCATCAGCAGCACTGAAGCATCCTGTTTGTGTACACGTCTGTTTCCTTCCGGATAGTTCTTTTATTTTTTGATGCATGTATTTACTGTCTCGCTTCTTGCACTGCTCAATTTCAAGACACTGGCTCTTGATCCATGTTTCTTTTGCTTTGCTGCTTTTTTGCTTTTTTTCTTTATTTAGTAGTTGATATCTTTCCGGTTGATTTCTAGCATTTCTTGTCTCTTCCATCTTATTTAAGATTTCTGTTGTAATCCATCTTTTGTGATATAATATAATACATTTACTATATATTGTATATAATATATAATTATATATATTTACTAACTTGTCCTATATTCCTAGAATAAGCCAATAGCAGGGTCATATTTTCCTATCCGTAAAAATTCATTCCCTTGTGTTAAGGGTGTAAAGTGAGTAGTAAAGAAATTTGACAACTAAAGGTAGAATATGATGCGACATTGACGAAGCAATTGTAATTCCCAGGGGTTGAGCAGGTGCTAATATATTTCCAGACGCTTGTCCCTTTGAATGTGCACCGCACAACACATAGTGAATTACTGTGATATTAATTTTTCTTGATTAGGATTTTTTTCATACCGGCTAGGACAGAACACTGCGGTTATAACTTATATTAATTTCGTATAGACTTTTTAAACAAAGACTCAAAATCAGGCTCTGATACTTAACATTGCTTAGCATAGCTCGAGACGTAAATAATAATAGTTGGTTGCCAAATGCTTCCATGAAACATATCCACTTTTAAAAGAAACGTAACGGAAAGAGCTATTCTTGGCTGGGACTCTTCAGCTAGATTTAGAGATAAGTGAATAATACAAGAGCTTTTTGTAACAAACATAAGACGGACAAAAATCAGTGTATAAAAATGGAATGAATTGAAATTCATTTAAGGTTCCTGTTGTGATCGCCGCTTATATTTGTGCGGACCATGGTACTTCTGAAGTCTTCCACCTTTTTCCGTTTTGAGAAAACTATTTTAGTAAAAATTAGCAAATTTTGAGGCATTATGGAGTTCATAACCAATACTTCTCTTTTATGACAAAAACGCCCATCCAATTTGGTTTGCAAAGAAAGCTGTGTTCTGAAGAAGCTTGTCTTCCCGTCGATCTTTTCCTCTTTGAATAAGGTTATGTACGGTGTGGTGATGCAAATGACCGTTTGTAACATGGGTGAAGACAATAGTCGAATAGGGATGACAGTGTAAGATCCTATTTTTTTCAGAGTTGGTGACTAACGGTAGTAGTAAGCCATCGAATTTACAGGGCACGTCAAGTCAGGTTTCATTTACATTCACGCTTCCATTTACATTCTAATGTTGTTGATCTCCACTGATCCGTCACATATCTTATCCAGCCGTGGCCTCTGCTATCTTCTTGGATATTCCCACATAACCACCTTTGAATTATCTGGCTCTTTCTTTGCACTTGCCCACAGAATAACAGGCTTTTTTTCTTGATGTTATTCATCAACTCATTTCTGCAATTCCAAACATGCTCTAGTTATCTCCTTTTTGAGGTAAGCATTCTCTTTTCCTCAAAATTACGAAGGCTCCAAAACTTCATTTTGTTTCTGTGTTCCAATTCCATACCTCAAGCCTTAAATTTAAACAGCAAGACTGACAAAACAGAACAAACACCAACTCTCCTCCTGATGATAATCTTAGTGTTAAACAGAAAATTTGCCTCTTCTATCACACATCCTGTGAAACCCATGGGTTGTTTGCTTTATAAACATTAAGATTTTCGTTAACTTTCATAGAATCCTCACAGGTACCTTACAAAATATTTTCCAAGATCATCACCTGAGAGGTGTTTATTATTTTAGCCAGATTTTAATTTAACGGACATAAACAATAAATGAACCTCTAAATCCCACATGTTACATCATAATTTAAGGTGCATCAGAAAAGACCCTTGATGTAGTGGTTTGTGGAGTTGGACTGTAAAAATGTGATTACGGTTTCGATTTCCCAAGCCGGAAAATAATCTAGAAAATAAGGCATTGGTTAGGACCAGGAAGGGCATCGGTCCTTATTATTCCTTACTGCTCCCCCAAAAGCCCAGGAAATGTGAGAAAAGCAGGGTAATGCCAAAAACATAAGGCTCGTCTTAATGATGGGGATTTGGTGGTAGAACATTTAAATCTATTACCAGTTTAATGTAATGTCTCCCCTGGTTTTTTTAGGCTTCAAGTGAGACGAACAGATAAAATCAACCTGGAAGCTTCCTACCATGATATTGGTGAATACATGCACTGGGCGGAATTATACTTCAAACAAATCGAAGCAAAAGAAGGAAAACCTGTAACCAGACGCATTTTTTTGGCTTCTGATGACGATTCTGTTTTATCGGAAGCAAAAAGCAAGTAAGTATATCAACAATAAAGCCTGTTCATTTGTTTAAATGGGACCCAAATTTAGGGAGTAGGAAATCCCACATATTTTATTTTAGACTTATGACATAAGACCAGGGATGTGTTCTGGAATATACACTTAGATCATAAATCAACCAAAATATCTAAAAGGATTTTCATTGAAAAGAAAATCAGGTAGTGGCTGCATGTATGACTACTACATAAAAATAGAAACTTGGAATTCAGTATTTACATTCTTCTGGACTGCGTGCAACTTGTACAAAATATGACATTATTTTGGCGTGAGGTGTTTTTGAAGAACGTCAGACCAAAAATTGAGTAGTTAATGACTGCAAATGTACTGCAGGAAAATAAAGACTAAAAATTAAACTTTAGGAAGACGTTGGTTTTAAAATTTCAGCCGAAAGAAAGTCGACAACGGATGAGAAAATACGCAATGTGCTAAAGAAATCAATTGTATTCTAAGCAGCAGACAGTGGATGTGCCGGTGATTTTTAGGATTATTAGGTTATTAGGATTTTAGTAGTAATGGTAGTAGTAGCAGAGGTAGTAGTAGTGGTGGTAGTAGTAGTGATGGTAGTAGTAGTGGTAGTAGTAGTAGTGGTGGTAGTAGTAGTGGTGGTAGTAGTAGTGGTTGTAGTAGTAGTTGAAGTGGTAGCTGTGGTGGTGGTGGTCGTAGTAGTAGTAGTAGTAGTAGTAGTAGTAGCAGCATTAATAGTAGTAGTAGTAGTAGTAGTAGTAGTAGTAATAGTAGTAGTAATAGTAGTAGTAGTAGTAGTGGTGGTGATGTAGTAGTTGGTGGTGGTGTGGTATTCGAGCTTGTAGTGTTGATGATAGGAGCTTGAAGAAGAGAAAGAGGTCTTGATACTTGTATTTTTAATGGCAGTAAAAAATAAAGCAGGGCCTAGAAAAACAACTTGAGCGTAAAGCCTCGACTATTGTCAGCATATTATGATAAAAGTAGATTTATACAGTTTTTTGAGATTGCAAGACAGTTTTGGTATCGTAGGTGTATGACGTAGGCTGCAATTGGGGGAAAACCTTTATGNATTGAAAAGAAAATCAGGTAGTGGCTGCATGTATGACTACTACATAAAAATAGAAACTTGGAATTCAGTATTTACATTCTTCTGGACTGCGTGCAACTTGTACAAAATATGACATTATTTTGGCGTGAGGTGTTTTTGAAGAACGTCAGACCAAAAATTGAGTAGTTAATGACTGCAAATGTACTGCAGGAAAATAAAGACTAAAAATTAACCTTTAGGAAGACGTTGGTTTTAAAATTTCAGCCGAAAGAAAGTCGACAACGGATGAGAAAATACGCAATGTGCTAAAGAAATCAATTGTATTCTAAGCAGCAGACAGTGGATGTGCCGGTGATTTTTAGGATTATTAGGTTATTAGGATTTTAGTAGTAATGGTAGTAGTAGCAGAGGTAGTAGTAGTGGTGGTAGTAGTGGTGGTGGTAGTAGTAGTGATGGTAGTAGTAGTGGTAGTAGTAGTAGTGGTGGTAGTAGTAGTGGTGGTAGTAGTAGTGGTGGTAGTAGTAGTGGTTGTAGTAGTAGTTGGTGTGGTAGCTGTGGTGGTGGTTGTGGTGGTGGTAGTAGTAGTAGTAGTAGTAGTAGTGGTGGTGGTGTAGTAGTTGGTGGTGGTGTGGTATTCGAGCTTGTAATGTTGATGATAGGAGCTTGAAGAAGAGAAAGAGGTCTTGATACTTGTATTTTTAATGGCAGTAAAAAATAAAGCAGGGCCTAGAAAAACAACTTGAGCGTAAAGCCTCGACTATTGTCAGCATATTATGATAAAAGTAGATTTATACAGTTTTTTGAGATTGCAAGACAGTTTTGGTATCGTAGGTGTATGACGTAGGCTGCAATTGGGGGAAACCCTTTATGCATATTTTAAGATGTTCTTAGCTTTGAAGAGCGGTTGTTTGTACATGTTAGGAATGCTTTAAGAACGCTGTTGGGGTGATGGCTAATAGTTCTTTCAATCATTTCTCCTTTTTTCTGTTTGGCATGCTCTTCCTTTTCACCCATCACCCACTGCTATAATTTCTTTAACTAGTATATGCTGCTTCCACCATTTTAGCAGAGACAAGTTAAAACATGACTTTTCTTGTAGCAATAAAACATATGTAAGAGTACTTGTTGTGTCTTCCAAGGTTTCCAGGCTACGAATTTCTCAGTGATAACAGTGTTTCAAAACTGGCTGGGCTGGAACACAGATACTCAGAAGACTCGCTGCATGGAGTTATCTCAGATATTGAATTACTTTCAGACACAGATTATTTGGTGTGTACATTTTCTTCCCAGGTAAGATTTTATTGAGAGTTGTAATTTTCTTCCTTGATTGTCATTGTATCGTTGAGTGTACAACTTAATACAATAATTGATCATCTGAGAACCAACAGTAATTAGTAATTAATCTCCACGTTAGATTAAAGGTTAAGAGATTTTTGGACATGTCACTGAGTCGCAGGTTAGCTGCATGTCTGATTAGCTCTTGAGCATTGTCTTGTATAAACGTGCCAACAAGGCTATTTGGCCATTTACTCTACGTACTCTAGCAATTGTCGAGGGATTAAACCCTTATTTTTCCTTAATTTCGCCAGTTTTGGTTAAGATGGATAAATTGTGTCAACTGGCTGATATAATGGTAAATAATACCCAAAGCCTGTTTATTGGACCAAATCCTTGCTGCACTGCCAGAAACCTTAACACAATTAGCCAATATCTCGACTACCGTAAAGCCTTTTGTAGTATCCCACTGTGCCATACTTTACTTTTCAGATTTATAAATCCTGAGCAGTCTGGAAGCCATTCCCAAAGTATGCCCCATGCGGGAGTAGGGAATAAACATATTGAAAGTATAATTCTTTACATTCCATTTTTATGGAGTGTTTATCTAGAGGAGAATGTTGACCACAACCCAGCAGAAGAAGCAGCACATACCCTGGCATTTAGGGGAATTGAAGTAACACCAGCTATCAAGTGTTTAGAAGATGTTTTCGGTTTTCGTTTGCCTTTTTTTTTTCATTTTGGTTGGCATCTGTATAACATTGGTGTAGGTATATAAATGACAGCAGCTTGATTTCGTGAAAATCGACCGACCAGCCCCCCATCCATCACCTTCTGTTTCGCTTTGGCAATACTAATTTTGAGGGAAAAAAAGCTGTTTCGGTCACTACATGGACGTAAGTAATAACAAATGAAAGGGAAACCTAGGCTGAACTAATTGTTAACTAAAAATCCGATTTAAGACGACACTGTCGATAAAAAAGCAAGCTTTCTAGCTGAGATATATATATATATATATTTTTTTTTCTTTTCTGACGCATCTGTGACTCATTTTCCGTTTCATTCACCTCATTACCCAAGACTTCAATTCATGCTAATTGAAGTCTATTACAATTTAGGAACAATAATTAGAAAAATAGCTCAGATTGGTTATTTAATAAGTACAAATTTAAGAATATTTTAGTTCCACCAATCAGTGACTTTCAGAAACCATGTTTCTTTGCTAATAATTTTTATTTGAAATCTTATGAGTATTTTTAATCTTCAAAGAAGATCGTCATTTCCACGAGAAGGAAACAGTTTGACTGAATTTATTGCGTGCGCAGCTAGAGTANTTTATTGCGTGCGTAGCTAGAGTAATGACGTACAGTAATTTTTATTATGACCTTTCAAGGGAATTGCTCTGTTCTCATCTTGAACACTTGTTTGTTGAGGGCTGACCGTTGTAAAAAGAATGTCTTAAGTAGCTCATCACATAGATACTAATCTTTTATTTCCATGACAATTACACTTATTCAAATAATTGTCTAGTAAGCTAGAGTACATAAGCGTCGCTGCTTTTACTACAGTCCTAAAAGGTTTAGGTCAGGGAATTTACACTCGTTTTCTTACAATGTATAAAAATGTTTTAACTATGACAGAAAAAAGAACGTATAACGAAATAGTAAAGTCGATTTAGTTGAAAATAGGACTGAAGGAAAGTTTTGACATTTGTATACACCTTGAGATTTGCCATCGACTTTTGATGCAATATGCATTTATGCATATATGCTTGTTGTTTTTGGCCAGGCAGCGAATTAATGTAAATTTCAAAGGAAAGGATTCGGTTATCTTGACCAGTTTGGCTTACTTATTAATATTTCTAGTACTCATCTAAATGGCACAGGCTCGATTTTCTCTAAAAGAAACAAATCAATATTTGGTTTTTCATCCCCGTCAATTTTTTGTTTTTCACCCCCCGTCAAAACCCATTATTGTGTCATCCTCTAATTTTTGAAATTCTAGAATGTGGTCAATATTTATATATGGCCAATCAAATCCACTATCTCAAAAGGAGTCAACAACAGCGGACATCTCTGGCGTCTGACTGTTTCCCTTCTTCATAGAACTTAATGTATTCGTTTGAGTTCTTTCTTTTTTTCACTGTGCCATATATTTAGTGACTTGTATGATCGCTAGCCATTAAAAAATAACTACTTTTCTTCCTAAACCTGCAGCAAATATAGCAAAAGCGGCAAAGGGCAGCGATTTGCTGCCCTTTGCTGAATTTCTTTAAAATTCCTTCCTCAATTTTTGCTTCCAGAATGGAGGTCATGAAAATGAAATTTTAACAGATTTAAATGCTCATAAGTGGAAACCAGTTCTAGCTCTGCCAGTAATATTGAATTTTCCTTTCCAAATTTTCACCCCATTCACGGTACAGGTTCACGCAATGGATGTCAAGGATGTCAATGGATGTCAAGCTATTGGCGAATCACAATTAGCTTTACTTTTACTTTCGGCCGCTCCCTTTTAGGAGTCGCCACAGTGGATCAATCTCCTCCACCTTACACCTCCATTGGATCCTCCACTCTCAATCCTTTTTCTTTCAAACCCTCATTGATAGCATCCATGTATCTCCTTTTCGGTCTGCCTCTCTTCCTCCTTCCTGGGACATTCATATCCAGCATTTTCCTTCCGACGTAATTTTCTTCGCTCCTCATGACATGCCCGAACCACTGGAGTCTCTGCTCTCTTTGCTTCTCTCTCAGCTTCCGTACGAGTGCTGTGCCTCTTATTCTCTCAGTCTCTCATTTTGGTTTTAATTGCGATAAACCGAGATACCTATTTCAATAATGCTGTTAAAAAAATACTCTGGTTCATTCCATTCAAGATTTTTCAGATATATTATTAAGGTCCACATTATTTCAGGGTAAAAATGAATCACAAAAACCTGTCAACGTGTGTCATAGTGGGTACCCAAGTAAAGCTACAGCTTAGAAACAAAAGAATACTGTCGCAATAACATCATATAGGCCATACAGCTTGGAATCATACTGTAATCTAATCAGAACAGTTAGATAAAGGATTTTGGCGTGTGGATAATATCATAGAAAAAAGCAGGCGGCTACTAATTTTTATTATTAAAAGAAGGACCACAATAAAAAGGGAGTGAAATTTCCAGAATATTATCAACTCCGTTCGAGTATGAATAATGTGGTTAGGTAACTAAACCTTGAGTACCACTATTACCAGACAGAACACAGTTTACCTTTACGATTAGCTGATATTTTGCAAAGTCGACCACGGTTTCTATTTGCCGCTGGACTATTATTGTACTATGCTCACACTTACTGCACCCAACTAAGATATTTTGTTTCGACATCGTGTGTTAGTATCTCCTATTTCATTCTGAGTTATAGCAAGCACAACTCATTTTGAAACTATCCCTCAGCAGAAATGTCGTGAAGGAATATAAAAGCATTCGTTACAAAACAAGTCAATAGCTTTTTATTAGTATTGCCGTAGTAATAATCGTCATCGCCGCTAATTCCATCTTCATTACTCTGCGACTTGCTGCCTTTTTGATAGTCATCATGCAAAAGCACAGGCACATTACTGTACAAATTACCTAAAAAATTAAAAATATGTCTTGTCATGCACTTTTTTGGACAATACCACGAATACGCCTCTGACTTTAGCAGCTTTATTTCAGGTGTATAAGTTACTGCTACTTGGCAATAAATTTGAAGAAAAACACAGTTTTAAAAATGTTATTTCGCTTCTAATTTTTTGAAAGTAAACAGGACTATAGAGTAAGGGTGCAGAATAGGTAACTATAAAAAAACAATGGAACAATTGGATTATTTTATAGGGTACTGTATTTTAAAGAGAAGTTTCACACACATAACCCTATCAGGTTTAAGTAGGTGGTGTTCTTATTTTACATGATAAAATGGACTGCATTGTTTTTTAAAAGAATCATTTTCTGAGTGAAACTCTTACCTAAATACAATAAACTCTGTAAAACGAAAGGATACCGTAACGTTAAATGGGATCTTTTTAAACGTGACTGCTTAAAAGGTGACCTGGTTTGAAGATTGATATTGATAGCGATCATTTCCGACATGGACAATGAAGAAAATCAGTGCAGGTTTGATGATACAATCCAGGATTATAAGCTAATAGCCACTGTCTGTTATCTACCAGGTAATTCGGTTGACCGTTTCATGTTTAACTGTTTATAAAGTAAACCTTTTTCAAGTAAAGGTTTTGTAATGAAAGATTAATGTCGTCAGGGTTTTCTTAAAGCAGATGAATGTTTACTTTGCGTCAACTATGCTTGTTTCACTTTCTTCCTCTCACCTGCCATCACTTGTAACAATAGGTCATAAAAACGTAATTTGAAGACCAAATAAGCGGGAGTTAATGACATCGAGGGTTGATTTTTTGGAAACATGCCTCAGTTAAAAATCAGTTGTGTAAAATCTACGTCGTGTCTGTTTGTTTGTCAGTTTGCCTAAACGTGGTTTCCTAGAGAATGCCTGCATATTTTGGCGGGATGTGCTGTACAGAGATAGAGAAGACCCTTGCTGAAGACCTGAAGGGATTCAATTTTTATATTTTTTTCGTCCCACGTCACATTTGCCATTTCAATACGGATACCAATGCGCGCGCGTAGCTTTAATTAGAAGTGCAGAAGTCGACTGTTAAAGAAAGCAATTGATAGATAACACCAATCACCTGGGTTTTGTCTTTTATGGAGCTTCAATGAATTTGACATATTGTTGAATGGTAGATATAGATCTAGAAAATATCTTCACTTTTCTTTTTACTGCTCTATTTCTTGATAAATAAAGCGGTTTTTATAAACATTTTGTTTGCTTTAGGTTTGCCGGCTTGCCTATGAAATTATGAACAGCAAACATCCAGATGCATCGCAACGTTTTCATTCACTGGACGATATTTATTACTTTGGAGGGCAGAATGAACATAGAGTACGTGCAATTTTTGATCACACGCCGAACGGACCCGGCGAAATTGAACTGAAGAAAGGTGACGAAATTGCCATAGCTGGAAATCATTGGGATGGCTATTCGAAAGGTCAGTCACGAGGAACTCACAAGGAGGGAATTTTCCCATCTTACAAAGTAGTAGATATTACAGAAAAAGTAGAGTTTCCAACTTATGATGAATAGAGTAGTTTTTTTACTTTGAAATGTTTCCTGCATATCCTTATAAAAAGAGGATTATTGCTTGCCACAATGTGACCATGGTTTAGGGGTTTTTTTGTTAGCAACACACTGCCTTCTACCTGTGCCTTATTACTATCAGAAAGATTTTGTACGGTGAAAATGAAGTATATTCTCTCCCATAAGGCTAAGCATGAAGATTATGTGTATACTACTTTACAAATATTGTTTGTTGCAGTTGCTTTACCGTACACCAATATTTTCGAAGAGCAATTTTGTTGTTTTAAAAATGATTCTCCTACGGACTAGAAATTTGAGTAAGCTTATCGAGTCTAACTCTCGAAAATTTTGTTTTGAAGCAACTTCTTGTCTATGCTTGGCTATTTTAATCATAATTCCGCCAGTTTGTTCAGCCAATCTGACTGCCTCATTTTTTATGAAATAGAGTCAAGATGGATTTAAACCTTTCGTTTATCATAAATTTGTTGCGAAATGCATGCTGCATAAATCTTTGTATCTAGGAATCATTGGCATATATTATAACTGTACTGTATTATTCATTTTTCACTCAGCAATTCGAGTCTAACCAAATTCGTAATAATTTTGATGTTGACGTTTACGTACATGAAAAATATGTTTGGCTAATTAGACTGGATTGGGAAGAATGCTTTGTAACATTCGAATAAGATGATTTTTTGAGTTGTATTCACAGACGTACGGGAAAAAACTACACAGATCGTTTTTCAAGCTTGAGTAGAAGGTTTCGATTATTCAGTAATTGATAAATACAATTATTCATCAAAGCCCAGTTGACAGTTTCCGAATGCAATTTTATAGTAAGAAAGTTTTTTGTTCGCTAGAACATTCAATCGAGGTTAATGTACTTTTGTTGTCAAAATTATTCAGGTTAGCTAGTAATTAGTTCTCAGCATGAGTAGTTGTCGAGTCACAGATTTGCAGAATCAATTATTTCAAACTTTTAACTGGTCTTGATAGACTGAAAACTCTTTATAACTTTCTTTCTGTATTTTTTCAGTATCCTGCTTTCTGATTAATCCTATTTCCCCTATTATATCAGAGTGTTTAATATTTTGAGTCATTTGGAAATAGCCATGATAATTCACATCTAATGAAATTCTGCATGGCCAGTATTGTATTATGTAGTAAAAAATACTGACAACCAGCATATTCTTCGTTCCTTTTCACAGGGGAAGGTTAAAGGAAAGGTCCTACTAGAATTTATCAGAAAAGTCGATCCAACATCTGTCGCTAAATAAAAACAATGTTATTTTGCGGTTTCTACAAAGTGTTTTCTTTCTGTCGAAATACACTGCAGCTAAAAAGGGTTGATGTTGAGAGTGTTGTGGGCTTTTTTGCTATGTATCCCCAAAACAAAATACATGAACTGTTGTTTTTTTTAATTTTGAAAGCTTGCAATGGTTTAAAAGTTATCAGAACGTTCTTGTCTTTTTATTCACTGGCAAATTTGTACTTTTGCCATCGATAGATCTACAAAACATACGAACGAATGAATTTTATGTCGATTCTATTGCCCATAAAAAGTTTTTATTTTTCATAGTTTTAACAGCGAGAAAAGGAACGCGTGCTCCGTTTTTCCTTGTCCTGATTAAGGAAAGTTCTATTTCTTTTAAGAGCAATGTATTTTGCACAAGAATCTTTTAAAGATTGTGAGTATTGTCAGGTAAAATTAATTAGGAAAGATAGATCCGTCCTCCGTGTTGTAGCATTAGATAGGTTTTTTTGTCTAGTTACCATCTTCTCCGCTTTGTAGAAAATAGGGCTGGTTTATATGGATGGTCTTGAATTGCTTTCGACAGCAAATTACAAAGTATGACGGATACTCTTCGATTTTTCATTTATTTCTCCCATTGATAAAGGCTACCTGATATATGTCTTCACCATTTTGCAGTAAACGCAATAAATGTGAATTTAATTCCGTGATTAATGTTCGGTTTCTGTATAAAGTATCAAGTCAGTCATTTTTTCACACACTGACCGCTAATTTACCGACAAAATCGCATCCACATACGTTACTGCTAACAGCCTTTTTGATGATCATTCTTATTTTTTGTTATCATGTTCAACTTCAGATGTTTGTTTGATGTGAGTTGATGCCCTATTTTCACAAATGAATGAAACATGGTTTGGGTTTCCAAATGGTTCTGAGTTTTTTCTCTTTGTTTCTGCTGCTCCTTGCAATTAAGAATTCTTTTTGTGATATCGATCTCAAACCAAAAATACATACAATTCAATGACTGGGCTTCACTTAAATTGGTCACCATGAATATGCCTTCTCCTGTTTACGATTTGTCCCGTGAGCTCCTTTGTGACAAAAATAAAAATGCAAGTAAGATTGTATTCTGTTGACTCCACTAAAATTCAGAGACCCATTTCCATTTTTCTTTTTTCGTAATTTTATTCCTACTCTGGCCTTGCAAGGCCAATGACGGCCAGGAGTACTTTTGTGAAATTGAAGGTAATCAGGGTCTTTAAATAAATACGTACAGAATGTTGGCCAAAAGAGGTGAAAAGGGTTGAATATATTAGTTAACCTACCAAATGGAGTTGGTAAATTTTCAGAATAATCAAATCCTACAGATGGCAGGTAGCTGGTTTCTATTTGTTTTCTGCAGCAGTTCTGTTAAAAATAGGGTATTGGACCCCTAGGCAGTAGTAGACTTTACCTCCAGGGGACGTGGATTTTATTTACGTATGCATAGCAATAATACATCCTCTAATTCGTTACGCCTACTTATCGATGCTCTTGATTTTAGCTGATGTCGTTTTAACAGGTTTTCCTTCAGTAATGTGAATTTTCCTGGCTGGATTGCCTGTAATCCCGCCAAACAATTGCTTTTTGTGCTATTTCTAGGCATTGTCAATTGGGCAGAAAAAGCAAAGCCTTGGCAATCCATGTTGCTTTAGTGGCCATGAAATAAGTTGGGCTTTGGCAAGGTAGCTTTGGGTGGGTAGTTTTGGTGTCTTCGCCAGATTGAAGCCGGAATGACTTCATTTGCCTTATATCTCCCTGTTATTCTTAATCGTACAAGTAATATAGATGAAATGGTTATTGATATTGGTAGAAAAATATTTGGTGTCATTGTAAAGGGAGTATTTGGAGTTGATTGTTGTATGTATGACATAACTTTTTGAATATAATATAGATTATCCTTATTTTTTAATATATCGATTGCTTTAAATTGGAAAATATTGTAAATTGATTTCTGTTGATAATAATATACACAACATTCATGTACCTGCAAGGTAACGTAATAAAAATGGTATAGTTAACTAGTTGTATGTGTGTAACGCAAACAATCTTCAAGAATTTATGGTTTTATAAAAGTAATAGAAACTACTTGCTAGAGAATTGTATAATGTACACAGGTGAGATTGGCAGGAGCACTTGGTTGAACTGTAAACGTAAAGCCATATTTCCAACAATCCTATAAAAACAAGATGATGATGTTTTTTGATTACGAAAATGAGTAGTACCGACGAAAGGGAAGGGAAGATTCAGTCAGAAGTCTATGGGAAAGGGTACAGTGTAGTTGCTACAAAGGCATTTTACAGCTTTTATGCACAAACCACAATAAATAGAACAGAAGCAGAGCCTTCATCCGCCAATATCTCTTCTGATCAACTTTCAAAGGTAATTTTTGTGGTTGAACAATAGTAGAACACGATTTCTGTGCGCTTTCTGTTTTTGTTCTGAAAGTCTCCTCCTTCCCAAAAATTTGATATAACTGTGAAATCGAAAATCTAACGAGGGAAAAATGGGGTAAAATGTGAAAAATAGTGCCAAAACCCGAAGAAACCCATATGGCATGTATTTAATAATGTTTTTATATAGATTATTATTAAATACAGTCCATATATCGCTCAGTTTACAAGCACGATCAAGTAATAATAGATTTTTTAATGGGCAGTTAATCGGGAGTAACGATCCCGAGAAGAAATAACATCACCTTAAAGCTATATTTTCAGGGACAAAAATCTTAGGAACGTCATTGTAGTAATTTGAAATCTTATACACTTTCTTCATTATAATTGTTAATTTGTTAAAATTGACATCTGATACACATAGTAGTATGTTAGTATGTTTCCGTGTATGGTGATTGAATCTTGAAAGGAATATCGGGAAATTGTGTCATTATTTGATTTTGTTGCAGTTTTATGTTTGTGCTCAGTCGATACTGCCAATACTTGATAAGGACTAACCATAATTGATTGTGCACCCACTCACAGGGTTGCTAATGGAGCATGTTATCCCCATTTTCGATACACGTGAAATTTCATAGAGAAAATATTTCACTGGAGGTGTTGTGCTTGCACTCTAAAGAAGTGTCATAGCGTTCTATATGTAAAGAAAATGCCATTTTAAGTGGTTAGAGTTACATACTAATGAGTTTTTTCTGCAAGTATTTACCTTAAACTAATATACTTGCAGACCCTGCAAAATTTTGGTGTCATAAAAATCTAGTTGATATGCTTGTGCTTAAACCACATCAAATTTTTCACAATGTTCTCCATGCTCTGTTTTTTTTCTTTCTGACGTTTACAAAGCACTGCCAACCAATGCGGTGCGACAGAAAAACGTTTCTCCGTACATCCCAATTAACTGTATCAGTCTGTGTTTGTAGGGCCAGCAGATATCTGCAAGATTTTCGTATTCCAAATTTGGTGCATTGCTAGGATTTCGCTGATACTGGCACTACATGGATATGGCATTGATACGAGTTACGACAGTTAATCGCTTCACTATTTAGTCCACCAAGCTCTTTATGAAATATATTTGGAGAGGATTTAGAATTTTAGAAAAGTGAAAAATGTGTTTGCCCTGAAGTGGATTCGAACCAGTGCATTTGGTTGTCAGTTCCATACGCTCTACCGCCTGAACTATCGGCGCCTGTCCTTCACCAGATCAATTTTTACAAAGTGTGGTTAATATGGTTCAAAAAAATATCGTTGTAGATATGTTATTCTACAGTATAATTTTTACTTTGCATTATAAAAAATTATTTCATTTAAAATAAAACGATAAAAAGGCCACATTTCTTGCAACTTAATCTTAGGCAACAAAGTACCATTTTTACAGAGTTTGTAACAGTAAAACCTACTATGAAATTTCAACTGAATACATTTTCTTTTTTTGTGTTCAAGTGTCACTAAAATTAAAATTGACAACAAATTATTTGCAATTTGGAGCAAAATAGCAAAATACCACTGGTAAATAGCATTTGATAAGTCTAGATACATTATCAGTCATTAAGCCAGGTATATTGCTTATTAATATAAATAGACAAGTTTTGTTGAGTTTGATATTGCATCTCATTTCGCTCTTTGATAGTCCCATAACAAATCTGGTAATAATGGAAATATTATATTTACTTTGCATTTACTATTATATACCAGTGATTTTTTGACACCGTAGCCAAATGACTTCATTATTTTGACCATTTTCCAAATAAAATTGTTATGGGGCTAGATAGATGGCTTTAGGACGAGTAGATAGCGTAGTCGTTGCTCTGCCGTTGCTCATCACACACATTGCGATAATTCCTAATGAAAAAGAAAGGTATAAAGAATTTTGTGTTTTCAAAAAGACAGCTCTTCCATGCTGCAACTTGCAATCAATCAGGATTTTGGTAGATCATTTTTTGAACCACAGGGTTTTGTTATTCTAGACTGGGGAGTGCCTTTCCTGTAATTAATTTGTAAAAAGTTAAGAACGTACTCAAGCCTGTGAATTAACAATTTTTGCTATTTCTTTAAGATTATTACTTTTAAAATGAAATTTGTTATGAATATGGGCCCTGCAGGTTAGATTTTGGATATTGTTAGGTGTTGCTTTGATCAATATTCTCCATAATTTTCAGCATTTTAACTTTGTATAGTCAAATTATTTTTGTTTCATTATCGGTAACAAAGAAAGTCAATTCGCAAAAATTCATGTCGTAACATGAAAAACACTGGTCAACACATTATTTGAGGATTGAATGAAAACGCAATTTTGTGGCAAATTTGAGTATGGTGATTAAGAATATCACAACAACTTTGGCCCACAACGTGAGGATTTTTTATTGTGTTCGACTGATTTTTTAGCCACTTTCACTAAAATTTCATTTTGGGCTGATTCCTCATTTTTATTAGGTGTCAATGTTGAAAGTTTTGAGAACATTTTACTTGTAACACTAAAACAATTTTTAATTGGCGTATGTTTCATTCTTCCTGTGAAAGGTACTTTTAGGTGTTCGGGATGCCGGAATTAGTATATTTGCCAGATGGGTAACATACAAAAAAGTGTTTTGTCTTTTTTTCACTTACATGAAAGATTATTTTGAAACATATGGTTTCATTGTCTAGAAATATGAAAAGGAAATAACATAAACTTATGACTGCAAAATGAAATTCTTTCTCTTGACTGCTTTCGTTGTTTGGATATATGACTGAGAACCCAGCATGGCTTTATGTGCGGACAAATAATAATTTGTCTGCAAAGTCAGATTGTTTTTATTTACTGCTTTTTAATATTTAGAATTATGCCAGATGTGCATTTTCTGCAGTTAGTATTACAGTGTTTGGGTTTATTTCAGCTGTGTAGTAACCAGATATTACAAGGTATGCGTTTAAAAGAATTAAGTTCAGCTAATGAATTGATCGAGGCACTCCATAAAAGATCCAGATGTTTTCTGTTACACTTGTGGGGGGTTTGTGATGAATTAAAATCGACGCGAAATTAATTAACTTTACCAAAAAGCTTGTCATGCTTACTTCAAAGTTGAAATCGGCGATAAGATAAACAGTAGGCACCATATCTTGTTTGCAAGCCTTTAAAAAAGAATCTTTGTCAGTGAAATAACGGTACTCGAACTTCCCCTAGATTTGGGATTCCAATGATTTAGCGTGAACTGTGCAATCACCACAACGATTGTTACTTTTGTAAACTGCCAAAATTTCGAGGATTTAACAAGACGAATCTTAGGTCTCTTACCTATCCTTCTATTCGATCTGCTATTCTACGGAAACCACATTCACATTACCTTCCAGTTCCTAACTTCAAAGCATTTGTCGAAAAAAACGAAGTGAGTCGGCAATATGATGCCATCTTTTATAGTGATGATATAAATCAAGATTAATGTGATGCGGAATTTGATGCATCAAATGAAGAAAAAATTAGAGGACTGGATCAGAGATTTAAATTTATCGAAGAAGTCTGCAGAGTTACTGGCATCACGATTGAAAGAGAAAATTTTTTTAACAACTGGAGGAATGGTTGCATTTCATCGAAGCCGTAAGGACAAATTTACCCCATGGTTACGACAAAACAAAGGTCTTGTATATTGCAATGATGTGGAGCAGATTCATCTCAGCCTTGGTCTCAAAATATTCCAACGTACTTTCCAGCTGCCGTTTATCGATAGCTGGAAGAGCAGCTTGAAATGTGTCCTTCTTCATAACATTAACTTTTATTCATGAAGACCGACTGGACACTTCACTATGGTAGAGAAAAACACGAACCGATAAAACAGATAATTCAACAAAGCATTGGTCACTAGAGTCAAGTTTGCCTTATTTTCGTTGATTTAAAGATGGCGAACTTTTTAATGGGCCACCAGTCTGGCTAAACAAAGTAACCTTGCTTTTTCTTTTTATGAAACAGCCAGAAATAAACACTGAAATAAAAGAGAGTGCCCTTTTCAAGAACTGATAGTTTGAGAGGAAAATGCTGGATGTGCTCCACTCCTCTCTGGGGGAAAAATCATGTTTCTCCCTCCTAATTTAAAATTAGGCTTGATGAAACAGTTTGTGAAAGCCATTGATAAGAAAAGTCGTTGCTTCAGATATTTTTGTGAGATGTTCCTCGGTTTAGTCAATGAAAAGTTGGAAGCAGGAGTTTTTAATGGCCCAGATATCAGAAACCTTACCCAGGATAAGAATTTTGTAAGGTATATGACTCCCGTTGGATCAAATCCATGGAGGTCAATTGTAGCTGCTATAAAAAAAATTTTAGGCAATATAAGATCAGATGACCACGAGGATTTTATTGGCAATATGTTGAAAGCTACCGAAATATTGGTGCTAATATGAGTAGTAAAATGCACTTTCCCACAGTCATTTGGACAGCTGCCCACAAAACTGTGGTGATTTAATATAACAGGATTAGCGTTTCCACCAGGACATATTAGTCATGAAAGACAGGTATCAAGGGCTTTTGGACATCAGAATAATGCCTGTTGACTATTGGAGCATAAAAAGGGATACTAATCATTCCCGACAGCCACGAAAAAGAAAAGTTGTTTCAAAACTATTGAGCTTATTCATAAAATAATTTTGTCCAGTGTTTCTTTGTAAAACAGTTTGGTGCGTGGTGTTTTCATTGATGACTTTAACTATTACTTTTCCTTCAATATTATTCCTATTATTATCCCTGTTATTGTTTGATAACAAAAAATCCGAACAGTAAAAAGTTCAGTTTGAAAGTTTTCTGTTCAAACTGTTTTCTTGTCATCTACTTGACGAATATTAAAAAAGGGCCCTTTTAGCAATTGCTGTTACATTTTGCAACATAATCCTATACATACACAGTTGAATTTGAAGTGTTTCGATTAAATATTTTTAAACATTATTCTTGAAAAAGACCTTTTTTAAAAATTGTATAGCTGGGCGAAAACGAGTTATTTTTCATTAAAAGTGCCACACACTTTTTTAATCCATTAAAAAAATCCGGATGTGATGGAGGGAAATAGTACTAAATATTCAGAGTAAGTATAGTAAAATTGATATGATTCACCTGAAATAGTCAAATTCGCATGAAAACAATTTGTTTTTATAGACTTATATGAAAATCATCAAAAGAAAGCAAATCTTCAACATTTGTGTCACCTTAGTGCAGAGGGTTACTTTTCCATATTTGATTTTTGTCTTGCACCTTTTTTATATTTACTAACTTCCGCATTAATTTTTGTCTTTGGGATAAACTTATAGAGTGTTTAGACATACGTTAAATAACAAATTTAATAACAAAAACATATTCAGAGGGAAATTGTTCGAACTCTATTGTTGGTACATCTGGTGCACTCCAGTGGTGTTGAATGGAAAATATTATTAAATAAAAAGCATAAATGGTCATTTCTGGTGGTCTGAAAAACTGTAAACCCTAGATTACAAAGTTTTACTGCGAAATCAACGGATGTTAAAAAAGCTCACCAAAAAGTAGATTAATGACGAAGCGTATTAGTTACCATTAGCTTACGTACCTGGTTTGCTAGTCCGTATTAACTCCGTACCAGAATATATCCTTGTATATTTTGGGCTAGACCCGATTAATTTCCCTCGTTTAATTGGGTCCAGTCTACTTTATAACTCCCGGAATGAAATAGAAGAATTCAAACTTTAACCTCTTGACTAGAGTATACCCCGGTTACTGTTAATAACACAGGTTTTACAAAATGGCATTATGTGAAGTCTTGTCTATTTTTATGAAAGAGAACAAAATTTTGTATGTTCAGATTTAAAAAAATATGATTACAGATTGATGAATAGTGTGGCTATCAGACGTAAATTTTTGAAATACACCTTAATTAGCTTTTTAACGTGTAAACAGTCTATCAAAAGTTTATAAAGAATGTTATTTAGACAATGCGTCTCCTGCATAAAACCAAAGGTCGAAAGGCAACATCCTCATCCGGCCCTCTTGATTGAATGGAAAGAGATCACACGTCTGAACAACTCCAATGCATAAATAGATGTAGTACCCCCTACTGTTATGATGCAGAGATTACGCAATGTTTTATTTGACGATTACGCAACAGTACCTGGGGCTATTTAACACATATTTAAATATGTTGCACATTTTGTTGGACATTTTTTATTCTCGATTTTAGATGTAAGAGCATCAGGGTTCAGTGGTCCAATTTTAATTCATATAGTATCATGGATGACATTCTGTATTCGCAGACTGTTAATTTCGATACAAGCTCTGATCCCAAGTACACCTAAGATCTATCGGAACAAAACGTTTCGTCAGTCAGTAAAGCCTTTGTAGTTTCCAGTGGTGACAAGTAGGTACTTATCAACAGCAGAGTACCGGCATTTATAAAAGCATGCCATGACAACCGTACAACATCGGGACGTTTTGGAAAAGATAAGACAATTGCCAAAATTCAACACCCCTAATGATGTTAAGCCATGAAGTCTGACGTCCAGGAATGCATAGGAAAGTACAGGTAAGTCTGCAATGTCAAGTATAAAACAGTTGTACCTCGTCAGGTACTTAACCTGATGATGGAAGAAGTATCTCTCAAAACGTAGCTCAGAATTGTGCTCTGTCCTGTACATCGGTACTTTTGTCCAATGCAGGAGAGTACCACTAAAAAACCCTGCTTGCATCTTGAAGTTGGTGAATCAAATTATCACTTATCTTTTCAACACACCTGCTACAGTTCTCTTTGATAAAGAAATGGTGTCAAATTTTGCTTTTTGTTCAGGGCACATAAGATTTGCTGCATCTGACTAGCATTCCTTGGTAAATTTACCATCTGAAAAGGCCTTTTTCGTTTAAAAATCTTGTGGTACACCATCAAGCCGGCATTTGTAGCAGCATCTTTTATAGAAGNTATCTCTCAAAACGTAGCTCAGAAAGGTTTACTACTCATGACATAATAAAGCCTTTGTATCTATAGCTTTCATTCAGTCCATGAAGGTCAATTATTTTTAATATATTTAGAGCAACGCAAGGAAAAGTATTCTTGGCGACACCTGGAAAGAAAAAAGATGAAAAGTGCTAAATTCACCAATCACCCAAGGTTCTCTTTATTATACCTACACAATCAGGTGATTCCAAATGACCTGCGTCTTTGCTGTCCAGTTGCCACAAATAAATCAAGGTGTGTACTTGAACGGGCAAGCTGTCAGGTGCTTAAAGAGAAGTTTTAATTAAATCACAGGAACATCTGCGCTTTGCTGCAGACATCCAACAAGCTGAATCCTTTCTTTCTAGTAGACTAAGGTCCTAACACTGTCAGAAATTAAGCTCATCTGTGAACGACAAAAAATTCGAAAACCTGAAATGAAAGTTATCACCAGCACCTAAAACGACAGATAGGTCTCATTTGAGTTTCAACCTTTCTAGTTGAACACTCTCGTCAACAGAGAAATCTTTCTTGTGAAAGGTTTGAGTTTCTTTGTAAGTTCTAAGATCATTCCTGCAAAGTGCATCGTATTGATAGTTGAAACAGCAGCAGAAACATTGTACCAAAAGTGAAGCAGACACAATCAGAGCAAAAACAAGACTTTACCATTCTACAAATTACTTATTAATAACCTTACCAAAAAGGAACGATATGGCATCAAGACCCTAAAAAAGGATGAATTGACCTCCATTTTGCCTGTTGACAAAGAGTGTGTGACCAATTCTTAACAAAGCTGACTGGCATGAACATCTCAACAATAGACCGCATACCACAGTTAAACATGACCAAGTGAACTCAGTCAAGACTTAAGTAAACAAAACATTAAGTCGGTTAAAAAATATTCATCGCCTTCGTAATTCTCTCTACTACGGATTGAAACCAAGAGACTCCCCTTTGCCACTGCTCTATGGATTACAAAAGTACACAACCCTAATATACCAATACGTTTAATCGCGGCTTTCTTTGGATGTCTCCTTCTCGAACATGATGATTCACTGCCATCAAGAACTGTTCAAAATCCTTTATCTATCCTGAATCTAGTAAAAGTACTTCTCGGGAACACATGTTCCCTTTTCAACAATGACATTTACACTCAAACCAATTGTGTACGCATGGAAGCTATAGCATCCTCTGCGATTGTTTGAACATTCATTAAAAGGTTTTAAGCCACAGCATTATCAACAGCGGACCAGGGGCCGACCAACTGTTCCGGAGAGCTATGCCAGGATACCATTGTAATTATGAAAGAGGATCACCTACATAGTTTCTTTGAGCACGTCAATAGTCTACATCCTAATATCATATTCATCATGGAGAAAGAAAAAAAGGACAATTACCTTTCCTTGATGTCCTTGTAGAGAACAGCCAGATTGCAGTATTTCTGTTAGTATCTACAGGCATCCCAGCACCTCAATAATGCATCACAGCATCCAGTCTCAGCCCGTAATAGTCTCATTACCACTCTGTTTGGAGGAGCAAGAAGTAATATTTCAGACACGTATGACCTTCGAAAGGAAGAAAGGCACCTTCAGAAGGTTTTCTTATCCAATGGATACCATGCTAAAGATACCTAGAGAGCCTTACACTAGATCCAGTCAAGAAGACGGAAGGGAACCTTTGATAAGTTTGTCTGTCCTATGTCAATAAGACTAGTACGCACTTAAGACGAACTCTCTGGCAACACATTATTTAGCGTTCCTTCTTCATAATATCCATCTTTATGAAAATTTGTCAAAGCTAAAGCACCGAGTCCCTGTTGAAAAGAGAAAAAATGTAGTTTACAGACTACATAGGAAGGATCGCTCTGCCTTACACATAGGTGAATCAAAGCGCTCCTTGGGTCAAAGAGAAAAAGAATATATAAGAGCTGTTCAAAAAGGTGACACCATGAGTCATGAGGTAGTGGAACACTCCTTGACACAAGATCACATTTTTGACTGGAAAACAAAAGGGTTATAGGCAAAGAAAGCAACACAACAACAAGAAAAATAAGAAAAACAATTTATTATCCACAGCACAGCAATTACATCAACGGTATATCTTGCACTCTTCCAGAAATATGGCTTTCAGCGCCAAAGAAAGAAACACAACGATTATAACCTAGGTATGGCGTCATTCCAAAAAACCTCGATCCCTGTCTACAACCAGGTCAGTTTTATCGGAGTTCAAAATCATCGTACCTTGTCACTCAAGCAGTTTGATGATGGAAGCAGTTTCTCCCGAAACGCAGGTTATAAGAAGTTCACAACTCGGAACACGAGAGAAGCTCCTATATTTATGGCTTGATAACATTCTTTAGTAATATTCCTTGGGATTAAGTCTCTAACAAATAAGTCTTTGATGGTGCAACTGAATTAACAGATCGGGTTCAAATTGCTAATGAAACATTTGTACTTAACCGTAGTTACAAAGGGAAACTTAATTTTCCTCTTTGGACCAACAATAATTTTTCTTCTGCCATAGCTTATTCCAATCATTTCTATGTTCAGTTTAAAGTTGATGGAGCTGATGAATCTCGGTTGTCTTTCAGAAAGAATGGCAATGTTTATAGAAGAGTAATTCCTGAAGCTCAACCTCCCTATGCTGATAGGGTTTGTGAATTTAATTCTTTCCAAAAACCTGGAGGTCGATATTCCTGGAGGATTTACAACACTGCTTTGCATCTTGGGAAGTCGATTATTTCTCCACTTTGTATGGTATTCAGTTTTCTATTTTCTCTAGCGAAAACGGTGATCTCCTTCTCTGACTTTCCCCGACCATTACTTGCTAAGTGATACATGTTTCTTTACCAAAGTTTCTTTCGCAAACTGATAAGAATTTTAACACTATTATCATAAATTCAAGGTTGTTTGTATAGGTCCTTGATGGGCTTCATTAATCTAAAGCTCCTAGTCTACCTTCGATTCAAGGACTTGTCTTGAAAGAGTGTGCCTCTGGGCTATCTTCCAGGCTGTGCAAACTTTTTAATCATTGCTTTTCCTGTTTTCCATCTTCCTGGATGGTCTCAATGTTGTCTCTGTCTTCAAAATTGCAGTTGATCTACTCAATCCTGGCAAATCTCAACTTGAAATTCTTTCTTCTGTCATCAATAAGGTCTTTGAACGACTTATCAATGACACACTAGTAACGTTCTTGCAGAGCCTAGGTCTTTTTATTTATTTTCAATACAGGTTTAGAGAATATCGGTCCAATGTTGATCTTTTGACTGTAATTACAGAACATAACTATAGAGGTATGGATAAAATTGGTAAAGGACATGCTATAGCTCTTATTATTTCAAAGGCACTTGTTAAGTTGTGGCAGGCTTCGAGTTGAGGAAGGGTCTCTTCTATCATTTAGATCTTTCTCTGAACTCGTTGGTTGCCTTCCTAAAGGTTCTATTCATGGTCTAGCTCTCATATTTTTCAACATAAATTATCTTTCTATTAACTTGCTTCAGTTCATTAACGTCTATCTGGATGGCACTACCTTTTACTCTGATATTGACCAAAAGGAAACTCATCAGGACGAAGTCAGGCCTTTAGGGTGTCTCACTGAATGGAAAAGAACTAATTGGTTTCCATAGATACGGGAAAAAGTACAACTGACGTAGTTCAATAAAAAGCTGAATCCTTATCTCTCTCCAATATTAATGGACACTCATTATAATGTTAACCATGGTTTGGCTCGCCAATGATGGTGCTTAGCATGTCATTTTATCCAGATCTCTCGTGGAGTTCCTATTTTCAATTTATCGGTGTCTGCTCCTGAAAAGGCTAGTTCTTTGTATCGTGCTAGAGAGCACTTTACGCCTGAGGCTATTATCTACACCTATAAATCTATCATCCTCACTTACTGTTACTCTTCAACCTTTGTCTCGTCAAAGAAATGTGGTCTGTCTTAGACTTCTCTCTATATAGCTATTTTCACTTAATTACACTTTTTACAATAACACTTAATGATATGTATGTAACTGTTTTCAGTGTTAGATTATCTTCTGGAACTCTGAAACTAGCTTACTGGTGGTGATTCTCATTGCTGGATTTTAATTGCAGTCAGCTAGAAATGATCTGTTCTTAGACTTGTTTATTTTCAAACAAGAAAATGCTTCTCCACAGATGTCTCTGGACTCAAATGTTTTGCAGCAAATTTTTTTTAAGTGTGGAAATACTGCTTCTGGCAAAGATCCATAAAACACTAGTAGAAGAACTGATTCGAACTTCTCTCTCAGGTCATAATTTGCCTACAGATTGAGTAACTCCGGCTGAGTGTCCCCTGGGACTGAATCAGCTTCTGCACTAAATTACGAACTGAGGATATTAAAAAGTGGTTCCAAGTTCTTGAAGTCCTGAAACCTCCTTTGAAATTCCACTATCATGGCATCCAACTAAGTCTTGTACTTTTCAGCAATTTAATCGGAAATGGTTTTATCTTTCAGCAAAGACAGCTGCTCACATTTGCCTCAATATCGTGCCCACAGGCATCCGGTAGACACCACTATAGTAGAGAATATTGGATTGTTTAGTTCCCAAATCTTCAAGCAGTCCTCTGAACAGCCTATGGTTAGGTCCTCTAGCTCTGATTAGGCTAATCACACTGACAATTGCGTCAATAACATGCTCAACAGTTATTGCACCTATACACAGTATGTCTTGATCGATGATACTGTGGAGGAGTAAGAATGTATGGTCAGGATGTTTTACTTTAATTTTTCATCTACCAACTTTAACAGACCTTTGTTTTTTTCAGCCAAAAACATGGGCTCCATCAGTTGCTACACTTCCTATCTTGTTTCATGTCAGCCCAAATCTTTCAACAAAGTTCTTAACAGGATTGAATACGTCCTGGCCCGTTGTTGTGTCTTTCAGTGACTCAGCACTAAGTAACTCTTTGGTGTGCTTAAAACTAGTGTCTACTCCCGATATAAATATCAACAATTGTGCTCTGTCCTGTACATCAGTACTTTTGTCCAATGCAGGAGAGTACCACTAAAAAACCCTGCTTGCATCTTGAAGTTGGTGAATCAAATTATCACTTATCTTTTCAACACACCTGCTACAGTTCTCTTTGATAAAGAAATGATGTCAAATTTTGCTTTTTGTTCAGGGCACATAAGATTTGCTGCATCTGACTAGCATTCCTTGGTAAATTTACCATCTGAAAAGGCCTTTTTCGTTTCAAAATCTTGTGGTACACCATCAAGCCGGCATTTGTAGCAGCATCTTTTATAGAAGATTATTTGNCCGATATAAATATCAACAATTGTGCTCTGTCCTGTACATCGGTACTTTTGTCCAATGCAGGAGAGTACCACTAAAAAACCCTGCTTGCATCTTGAAGTTGGTGAATCAAATTATCACTTATCTTTTCAACACACCTGCTACAGTTCTCTTTGATAAAGAAATGATGTCAAATTTTGCTTTTTGTTCAGGGCACATAAGATTTGCTGCATCTGACTAGCATTCCTTGGTAAATTTACCATCTGAAAAGGCCTTTTTCGTTTCAAAATCTTGTGGTACACCATCAAGCCGGCATTTGTAGCAGCATCTTTTATAGAAGATTATTTGGTGAAAATCCGCTTGCTATTTCTTCAAATTGTTAAGTAACTCCTGGCTTTTTTTTTCTTTCTTCACTTGTGCGATTGTACCCAAAATCTGGGATGCAAGCAAAAAGCCTTCTCGTGGCGCATCCTGGAAAACGCTGAGAATCCAACCCTCACTCGGCCAATTTCTGCCAAACTCGTAACAATCGACAATCAACACTATATCAACGCTACCCGCGACATACGATCAACATACCTTCACACCAGAGTCAAAAACACGGATTCTTTTCAGAACAGGCACTGGCTGTCGCCTCCTTTAATATTGAAGGACATACAGACGTGAAGGCAGACCTGCTTGGACAATCTATCCAAGACTATGACATTGTGTGCCTCCAAGAGACACACCTGAAGAACACAAGCCGACGACCGGCCTTCCCCGGAATGAAACTGATTGCTGAGATATGACACGAGAAGTACGGGTCAGCCGTATTTATCCGACCGACCGTGAAGATTGACGCAACCTACACCTCAGTAAATGAGAACAACATCAAGCTCATCAAAATCTACCGTCGTATCAATCTACAAGCCCCCTGCTAGTAAATTCCAGTGGACTGAACACCCGACACACTGTGTGAGAAAGCACCGTGTCATCATTGGTGATTTCAACTCCCACAGCACCCTTTGGGGCTACCCTGAAAATGACAGAGACGGGGATCTGGTCGAGGAACGGGCACAAACAGGCAACCTAGTTCTAATCCATGACTCAAAGCTCCCCAAATCCTTTAACAGCCCAGATGGAAGCGAGGTTACAACCATGACTTCTGCTTTATGAACAATGAGATCGCTAATCTTGCTAAGACGTATGTGCTCTCACCTATTCCAAAATCACAGCACCGACCAATTTCCACCAAGATCCACGCAGCACTGAAGTCATCAGATGTGCCATTCAGACGGAGATTCAACCTACGAAAGGCCAACTGGACTGGTTTTAGTGAAGCCTTGGACGCTTTCATATAAGATCTCCAACCAATCACACAGAACTATTCTGCTTTCATAGAAAGAATAAAACAGTCGGCACGTGCGAACATCCCCCGAGGCTGCCGCCAACGGTATATACCCGGAATAACTAACGAGTCTCTGGATCTTCTTAACGAGTAAGAGCTCAAGTTCAGATCTGACCCGTTTGATGACACAACCCTACAACTTGGTGAACAGCTCCTCGAAATTGTAGGAACAGAGAGGAAGAAGGCCTGACAGGATATGATCGAGAACACAGACATGGTAATAAATAGTAAAAAGGCCTGGAAAACCATCGTGCTGCTTGTGATATCGTCCAACACCGAATAATGATTGCCAAACTATACAACTTCACTCAAGATTCAAAATTTTGCTAGATCATCCGCACCTTTCTTTCAAACCGCCGTTTCTATGTTGTACTGAACGGTAGGAGAAGCCGCTGGTTCAGTCTAAGAAACGGGCTCCCTCAGGGAAGTGTACACAAATGATCAACCCATGCCCGCTTCCTGTAGCAGGTTCATATACGCTGACGATTTGTGCATCACCACACAGAAGAAGCGTTTCTCTGAAGTCGAGAGCACCATTGAACAGGCTCCAACAGAAATGTCAATCTACTACGGAGAGAATCATCTGAAGCGCAACCCTACAAAGACCCAGCTATGCAGGTTTCAGCTCAAGAAAAGAGAAGCCCACCCCAATCTCAAAGTGACTTGGGAAGGAAATATTATCCAGAATAACCCTAATCCTGTATACCTCGGAGTGACATTGGACCGAACTCTATCCTTCAAGGAGCAAATCACCAAGCTCAGAGCCAAAGTGGCAAGTAGAAACAATCTGCTCCGAAAGCTTGTCAATAGCAGATGGGGTGCGGACCCCAAGACCGTTCGAACCACTACTTTTGGCCTATGTTTCTCAGCTGCGGAATATGCCAGCTCCACATGGTGAAGATCTAGTCATGCCCACAGTACGCACACTGCTTTACCTCGATGATTAGAGAAATAAATATTTTGCAGTCCACTCATCATTAAAATTACGACATTCGCCCTCAATCGTCCTTCCCAGACCGCAAACAAACAAATTATAGGAAAATTCGGACGATTTGCGATAAAGTATAAAAATGAGGAGCACGAAATATTACACATACAGTGAAACGTGGTAAATGTTAAGATGAAGAAGAATGGCGTGACGTAAAGAAACTGGGAAGTCTGTTAGGAGATAGTGAATATTTGAAAAGACGAATTCAACTGTCAAAAGCTGCCATGAACACATTAAACAACGTTTGGCTCAGAAAGAAAGTCCATATCAATAAGAAGTTAAAACTCTACAAAGCAATCGTGAAGCCTATCCTCACATACCACATGTCTACATGGGGGCTAACAAAAGCAGAAACAAGAAAACTAGATACAACAGACAGAAAACAATTGAGAGAAATATGGAATGATCGTATTAAAAGAAACAAAGAAGTATATCACGATAGTAGAGAGACTGCAATGCATACAGAAATGATGAAAATGAGATGGCGAGCATTCGGACACATGTTGAGATTACCAACCACAACTCCATGTCAAATGGCCATGAACTACTATTTCGAAATTCCACATGCTGCTAAGCAGTTATCCGGCAGGAGAAGGATGACACTTCCTATAAAAATCGATGAAGACATCTCACCACAAACCAAAAATAATATATCTCTCCCTGGAAATGTTAATGGATTNTATTAAAAGAAACAAAGAAGTATATCACGATAGTAGAGAGACTGCAATGCATACAGAAATGATGAAAATGAGATGGCGAGCATTCGGACACATGTTGAGATTACCAACCACAACTCCATGTCAAATGGCCATGAACTACTATTTCGAAATTCCACATGCTGCTAAGCAGTTATCCGGCAGGAGAAGGATGACACTTCCTATAAAAATCGATGAAGACATCTCACCACAAACCAAAAATAATATATCTCTCCCTGGAAATGTTAATGGATTCAAGAACATAGCAGATCTAGAAACTCTTCGTGAAGTGGTTCTAGAGAGAGAAATGTGGAAAAGGTTATCCAAAACATTATGTGTTGACGTACAAGGTGATGGATGTAACCTTAATCCAAAGCAGTAAAAGTACTACAGAAGAAGAAGAATACAGAAATTCTTGGCGGGTCGTGCAAGAACATTTGACATCATGCGGCCGCGGGCCACAGTTTGCACAGAGCCAATTGATAACGAGGCTTCATTGAGACATGAGAACAAATGCCAGGCGTTGCAAGTCGATTTCATGGCAAGGTTTTTGAAAGACAGAACATACCACATATCTATACGAAAACGTTACTACCTAGTCAGAAAAACATTATTCATACTTCAATGCTACAGGAGAAACTCTGAGGTTTTATTTTCGACTAGAGAACCTTTTTTCGCTAAAGGATAATGGAGCCCATGCTGGATGACGATGAAAAGGACAAAAAAGAAAAGAGGAGCAGGAAAAGACATCGAAAATTAATTGGTGCTGTCCAAAGCCAGGTAAGATGTTTAACTCATCTAACAACTTATTCAGTGTTAATTAATATAAAGTAATATTTCAGTACTTGGCGTCAAAGTTAGCTAGTTTGAAAGGCCCAAAGAACTTGCCTCCCCCGTTAATTGATCAAGTAACACCCCATGTCGTGAAATTTCCATACAAAGTGTGAGGCTGTTGTTATCCCACAATGGTAAAATGTTGCTTTTGATTATGTCATTCTTATAATTATACGAAGTTACTAGTATATCAAGAAATACACACGTATCAGTAATTTTAACAAGAAGAGGTTGACTTTTTCGACAGCCAGCCAACAACGTGCAGACCATATTTGAATACTAACTTTATCCTTTGTAGTTATTTGTAACAAATAAGGTCAAATAAGTGCACTGATAAATAAGAAAACATGAAAACTGCAGAAAGTAAATTTGTAAAGTGTGAAAAATAGCTAGGAAATGAAATCACCCAGCAGCTGGCTGCAAGAAGAACAATTTTACCAGGAAAAGTGAGGTAATATGGAAATTTAAGAGAAGTTGGAGAAGAAGTGGGACCGTGGCACAACTTAGATTTGTGTGGGGGTTGTGTGGAGGAATTTAGTTTTTCTGGCCACACAACTAGTGAGATTTCTTTGAATACTAAAGGTAAAGTTACAGATGTATGTTTTTGAAGTGTTATGTTGTGTGGTAGCCAGGGCTGGTCACTAAAGCAAGAGGGGGTGATAAAATAAGGGTGAGGTATTATAGGAATGATGTATGTATAGAGAGACTATATGGGACCAAGCAAACTGATGTTTTTTACAACTAATGTATCAATGGGCAGTGAAGAATGAAAAGGTATTGTTATTCATGGAGCCAAAATGTAAAGGAAAAAAGCATAATTTAGGAATCAGGTTGTTGAGAATGACCCCTCGGATTTTGGATTGACGAATATCTCACACAGGACTGTCTGTGACTACAGATGGCCATTGTCACAGCCTGTCACATTGCTTCTGTCACAGATTTTAAGTGAAAAAAGCCAAATAAGTAATCAACTTATACAGATTATACATAAAATGAGTTAAATAGTTCTAATAGATACTGTGCCAGGAAAAAAACATAATTTCTACTGTAGAAAAGTTTAATTTGATAGTCAACTGCCTCTGAGTAGCTGATATTCTTAACAATTTAAAGCACCTTTGCTTCATATAGTTTGAAAGCAAAGGTTTCTACCTTCCTATCAACAAAATGACTGCTCAGTTTTAGCAGTGGTTGCTGCTTTAGCTAATTTAGGTTAAGAACCTTCGTTAGGGTCAGAATAGGGAGCCATATTTTGCAATTCCACCAGTAAGACAAGAGTTTAATGGTCAGAGGGCATTGTTACCTTAAAACTTGTACTTTTGTGCCATCATTTTGGTTTATTTGTATCAAAATTTGACCTTTTATTGTTTTTTTTTGGCTTTTGAAGAGAATGTAAATCAGAGTCACTGAGGCTGCCTTGGTCCTGTGTCAGACTCATCATAACATGGGAAACTGATCTTAAGGAGTAACTAGTAATAATTAAGATTATGACCTGGTGATACAGATTATACCCCCCCTTTTTTTTTAGTTTTAACATCATTTTCCCCCAGCAATTGGGGCTCAGATGGTGCCCTTCAGAGGGACTTTGATTTGGCAGTGAGGAATTTCTTGGCCGGATGCTTTTCCTGACGCCAACCAATGGCTTTTTTTCTTTGTAAAGTTCCAAATTCTCCTCAACAGCTCTGGGAATCGAACCGAGAACTCCTGGTTACTATGCAATTGCACTAACCATTAAGCCACAACTCCTCAGACAGATTATACCCCTTGCCAGAAGTTAAATCCCCTGCAGTTACAGGTTGTGTCAGGGGCATTCCAGTAGGTGCTTCTGATCATTGTCTGTTGTCGGTTTAAGCATTTTTGTGTGAAAAACCTTAGCATGATGCCGTTCAGGCAAAAGTATTTAATAATATTTCTCAATTGGGTCTCTTCTGACCTAACCTAATATGCCCTATCTATAAGTATTTCTCTCATGAGGGTGCATGAAGGTTTTTAGCAGTTTGTTACCTAGTCTTGTGGTTTATACGAAAAATATGTGTTACTTTTTCTTGTCAATTGATTTTGCCTTGCCATCCCTTCAAAACCATATTTCAGTACCAGTATACCTTATTTTTCTTGGTTGTACTTGCATTCCAAACAAGCCTTGTGTGTCCTTACACTGCTTTTTTGAAGTTTTTATGTATATTTTTTCAATACTTTAATCTGCCATCTCTACATAAGTTATTTCCCCCCTGTGTTCTTCCTGTTTTCTTGTTTTGTGGTAGAATTTCTTTCACAGTAAGTTCAAGTTAAGTTCAGGGAGCTGATGCCATTGTTAACCAGCAGAGCTCTACCATTACCTACCAAAGGTAGAGTCTACCAGGCATGAGTACATAGCACAATGATGTAAGGCAGTGAAACTTGGCCAGTGAAAGCTGAAGATGTCAGCCGCATGGAGCGGAATGACATGAGAATGATAAGATGGATGTGCAACGTAAGTCTAAAGGACAGGCTCAGTTCTAATGAACTCAGAAGGAGATTGAATCTGGACAGTATTGACAGCTGTATGCAGAATAGGAGGCTTCGTTGGTTTGGTCATGTGGAGAGAATGGACAAGAATGCTTGGGCAAGTAGATGCAGAACAATCAAGGTGACAGGAACCATTGGCAGAGGAAGACCAAAGAAAACATGGGCGGAAGTGATAAGGATGGATCTGAACAAAAATGTGTCAACAGAGACCTGGTGAAGGATAGGATAACTTGGAAGTCAATTTCAAGAAATCCCCAACACATGCTAGCATGTAAAATGGACGTTAAACAGATTATGTATGTATGTATGTATGTATGTATTTATTCACCACTAACAAAAAAAAATACAAATGTTCAAAGGTAAATGTTAAAAACCTAAAACATGATGTTATCCAAAATAATTAAAAAATAAGAGTAAACAGAAACAAAAAAGAACGAAACAAACAGGCGGGACGGTAATCTAGAGAAATGGGGACAGGGATAGCATAATACAGATCATGAAGACCTTATTTTCATTATGGCCCCTAATATGATGATGATGGTATATAGATTTTTCAGCTTCTTGCATAGTCACTGTATGTCATAACCAGAGTCATCTGATATCATCATCATCATCATCATTCATTTTGCATGTCATGTTTCCCACATAATATAATAATATAATATGATATAATATAATATGATATGATACAGTATAATATAATAACATATGGATATTTACCATTACCCTTAAATATTTGAACTAAAGCTAGAAACAAAATAACCACTATTAATAATGAACTGTTTGGATTCAGAATTAGACAGGTCACTTAATTAGACATGTCAGGTTTAAAGTTTTCTGGAAACCTACACATTAAAAACCTCAGGTATTGCAAAGGTTTGCCTTGTAATAGCTACATATTTAAATGAATTACACACTCTTTTCTAGTGGAAAACAGAAAAGTATAAATGTTTTCCATGCAATTTTTTATTTGAAAGTGATATGGGTATGAAAGGATGCCCCACCCCACCCCCAAGTATTACCTAATGAAAAAAATGGACACAAGTGGGTTTGTACTATTGTTTTCTTGTTATTGTAGGATCTGGAATTCAGGATAGATATCTCCAACTCACCTGATTCTAAAAAATTGTCAAATGATTTTCTGTGTTCTTTAGTTATTAATTATTTTAATGCCAACTAATGTACCTGCCACCATTAACAAATATCCCTCAACTATATTAAGGATTACATATTTCATAACTATTTTTCACTCAAAAATAGAGGCTTATCAAGATGAATTTGTGAAAGTACAATTTCAGAACAAAGTAGCATAATCTTTTGTCGTTTTCTTAAATTTGTTTCTTGGCACTAATAATGTTTACTTTTGAGAAATACCTAGTCATAGAATCCTAAGCTGGCCACTGTTTTTTATCCGGCTCTCATTAATTGACTGATTGCCCTTAGTTTATTGTATTGATGATTATTATTTTCATTTCTTTTAGCTTGAGTTTTACTTTGGGGATGCAAATCTGAGACATGACCGTTTTCTAAGAAAGGAAATAGAGACCAATACTAATGGATGTAAGTATTCCTAACATACAGTGTTAAACTTTGGTAATTTTAATTTTTTAGGTTGTTTATGAACATATTGACTGCTTTTACCGAAAATATTTTGAATTTATATTTGTTTGTAAATTACAAATATATATCTTGTTTTAAAAACATGCTTATCATATAATAAGATTAACAACAATATTACAACTTGTAGGAATGTCAAATTGTTTCTAGGTATTGAGCATAGAGTTACTTTTCACAGAGGGTAGCATAGGTTGCTCCCAGGATCCCTAGACTCCCTTGAGTCAGTTCTATGCCTTGCTTGGCTAGTTGTATTTGTGTCTGTATATCAAATTCACTTTGTGCCTGTGTGTGCATGTCTTGAATGAAATTGCAGATTATGCAATGTAGAAAATGAAAGCCAATGCAGGCAATGAAAGCCTGACTTTGGTGTAAATAGGTTGCATGTATGCTGAACATAGGTTACATTATTTTGTAATATGACCAGTTAGGTAGCTACCAGGATAAATAAGGGTGTCATTTGAGTCTTAAAGATTAAAGACCTACCATAAAAAGATAATATCCCCCCCCCCCCCTCAGGAATTGAACATCCATGCAGGAAGAGGTAAGTCTTTGTTATTGGGAGGGAGCCATTACTTGGGGGAATTTATATTTTCCTTGTTTTTAGTGTGTGACTTGGAGGTCATCATTTAATATAGTGTGCTCCTCTATTGTCATGCTCACCTCATCCAGCAGTGGGCATTGCCCTTGGTGTGAGTAGGGTCTAGAGATGGGGCTTCATTGACCGACTTTACCATTAACCTGCACTTGGCAAAGTACTTCTGGGTTTTTGAGTCTGTCACAGTGCCCCAGGACTTCTGCAACCACATGACAGTAACCAGGAGATTGACTGTTTTTGCTTTCTTGGTTGCAGACTTGCCAGCATAAATTTCAATTGGAATGCACATCAAGGCACTTCTGCAGCAGTAGGGTTTAACTGACTGGATGATCCTGGCACTGCGAGGCTCAGCATGATGGTGGTGTTTGGTGGCGGGAACTAGGGCTTGATGTTCAACAACTATACATCAGTATGTGTAGCACAGCACAGTAATCAACAAGCATGAGAATATTTTGTGACTACACCCACTTGGGGTTGTTGATATTCTGCAGCCACTTGGTGGTAAGTTATCCAGTCATCCAGCCTTCCCAATTTTCAATGTACTTTACTGGAAGAACTCTTTCTTTACCATTAAAGCACCAGGGTTATTGACTTTTTCTCACAGGATGTAGAGTGGTACAGTAAAACAGTCACTGTTTCATTTGCCTTTTTACCTCCATTGCTTTTCTCCAACTTTTCTTGTCAGGAACCTGGTTGGCAGTGGATGATAAAACAAACCTGTTTCATCAGTGTATAGATATTTTCAAGGCTGTAGCCTTAACAGATGTAAGACAGGCATTGATTGATTTATTAAATCTGACATTTTGTTATTTTTATACCCAATGAAGTCAATGTGCAAATAAGAACAACTTTAAATGCAGAATGTCATTTTCTTGCCTTGCTTGAGTCATTTGTCAATAATAAAAGCCTACTTTTGAAATATGAATTTAACCAGACAATATAGACTGCTAAAATTTAGTGTCACAGTCCTGTTCTGACTGTGCTGAGCATAAACTATTTTTCAATATAGCACTTAAGAAGCTACCAGAGTTAAAAAAAGTTGGTCATGTTGACAGGTTTCTTCTAAAGATTCTGGTTTACATTTATATTTTACAAGAATTTGTCAAAGTTTTTATTTCATTAATTGTCACAGGAGTGTTTTTAGTTTGACAATAATAGTGCATACTTATTACACCACATTGAAGGATAAATTATGAAGACATACTAATTTATTAGAATTAACAAAAGAACAAATAAGACATGTCTGAATCTGATGGTAAGTTAATCTTAACTAAAATTTTTCCTAACTGGAATCTGTTTTTTCATTTGGATTTCAGGTTCTATCCCCTTCGAATGGAAAATGACTTGTGCTGTTCTTGTATAAAGAAAACGTGAACGAAATGCAAGATGACCTGTCTAATTTTTCAGCGATTTTTCTTCAATGTATTCCTTTAAAATATTTGTATCTTGTCCACGTTGTTCAATGTGTGACTCTCTTGTAAAGAATGGTTACACGGAGGACAATATCCGAAGAGCTTTAGGGCTCAAATTTCAGCCGTTACGGAACTTACAAGCATGATGGTCATAAATAAAGCTCGTAAAGTCTGCGTAACCTTGTGGTGCCACTTCTTGACTTGAAAAATGCCTTTTGTGAGGTTTACCATAACCTTAGACCTGAATCCTTCCAGTTTATGTGTTGTTGTTGTTTTTCAATGTTGTACATAACTCTCGCTATTAATTCTTTCTCTCGATCCACATGTTATACCGACGACGCTGCCATTATCAGTACTGGGGAACAGGGGAACAAGTTGAATTATTTTATTCGGTGCTGCCAGTAGGCATGGGCATTGGAATATTTTCGACTTATTCACTTCAATTTGACACTAATATACTTATCAACAGTAAATGTGTTCCAACAGTCTTTTAATTATTTCGGTTGTTATATCACTGCCTAAAAATATTTTAAATTTCACTGCATTGTGACTGCAGCTAGCGAAGAGAACATGGAAAACTTTGTCTATGTTGGGAAATAGTTTGCTTAGTCCGAAGGCGCAATTTAAAGCAGTATCGTCTTATTCAAAGGACATTTTAATTAAGGTTTGACGCTCAGTGTCACACAGGCATACGCAGCTCTCCTAAAAAAGCCAAAAATGAAAATGTAAGATATTTGTGGAAGAGTACATGCTTCAACACGGGTATACAATGTGAGACTTAACGCATTTACCTGGTTATTTTATTTACGTTTTTCAGATGTAGCCGTTAACATTTTGATGAAATTTAATCGATTAAAAGAGATGGTGGAAGGCAATAGTGGCTACATTGTTAAAGCTGCCAAAAACTCGGAGTTCCTGGAGGTAACTGTTTTGTTATTTTTTAGGAATCCTTATAAATTACTTTTACGCGTATATCTTCACCGTTTCGTGGACCTATTGGCACTATGTCTTGTATGGTTTTTATCCGTTAAAAAAGTTTAAAAGAGAACCATAATTTACCATATTTTTTCTATGGTATATATTTTCATCTAACAAACCTTGCAGCGAGCGAAGCATTGAAAGATGTATCGATTTGTAAATGTTAGAATGAATGTTTGTCATTTTGTTATTATTTACAAGATCGTGTGTATTGGTTGTCGTTATAGTTGAACATGCAAAATTGTATATAGTCACATATTTAGATAAGAGCCAAGGAGGGTCTTTGGTATTGATTCAAAGGTAGACGTTAATACTTGAATATTTGAGTTTATTTAATGGCTGATTTTAGGACATGCCGTGTATTTTGTGCAGAAATGCAGAGCCAATACAGGGACCCAAGACTACTGCTCTTAGCCAGGTGTGATTTAAGTTTATTTTTTGCATGGTTATTTTATGATCCATACCAGACCTTGTAGTGGGAACCACGAGGCAGGACATGGACATGCAGGCGTGCAATAGCGACAGTATTCCTTTCATACCTATTGGTTTGAATGGCTGATAAATTGGCTTTGTTTCCGGTTAGGGTATTAACATTGGTACTTTTCCCACCACTTATCTTTTCACTCTCCACGAACAAGTTTGCTAAATTTCCATATTTCCCAGTTCATATTGTTAATCGAAGTGAATACATCTGATTAAGTAGTTTCCTGGTTGCTATTTGGTGACTGCTAGATAAGAGCCCGAACTCCTTAGTAGTGCGTAAAGAGGCTGTCCGACCACTAGTTGTGTAATGTTACTGTATCTGGAGTGCTATGTTATCCATGGATGGTGTCCCTGCATTAACATCTGGTGGGCGATTCTGAGACCACATTTAGTTCGTATGCTTAAAATTTTTGGAAGAACAAGAAGCTTTTCTTTCGAAGGAAATCATCCTTGGGTAGTCACTTCAATCATTGAAAAATGGCACTGTTAAGTAAACGTTGGCGGGTGTTGAGTTTCTTGCCATTTTGTGAAACGTAATCCTGATATTTTATATCCTCTTCATCGTTTGGACTTTCTTAATCATGTAAATACCTTAGGGGCCATCGCACGCCAATAGTCTTCTCATTACTTGTGAGGAAGGTCTTGGAGGTCCTTTCAACTCTTGAGTGTTTTTGACTAACTCTTCTGTGTTCAACTAGTTACTTGTTCTTTTTGTACCATTCTCCATCTTCTAAAAATCGCTCCGTCAGTCAGCCCATTTCAAATCAAATTAATGTCTATCAATTTATAACTTCAAATACTTTTGTCTTTGGCGATTTCACTATTAACAATGAAGTTTTTCGCAGCAGCAGTGCATCAAGGATTGTTAACATAAAACTTCGTTGTTAATCACTCCCTCAGCTTTTAAAATTTTTAACCCAAACCCTTATATTTTAAGCTTTTGCACGAACTTATTTGCAGTGGATCTGATCCTGTTGTCTTTGGTCGGGTTGGCACCGAATCGTTTTGCAGCTCAGAAGTCTTACATCCATCATACTCACTTCAGTTATGACTTTGAAGATTGGAACCCTCTTTTTGACGTTCTTAAATATTCTGCTTGAACTGGCATCATTTCAAAGGCAGTTGAAGACTGCGTTTAAGAAATTACTTCTTGGATCTCACTGGTAATAATGCATACGTACCATCTCGCATATAATCTTTAAAACAGCGTTCCATTTACTGTCGTGATTTTCTCCCGAATGCACTGCTGCTATCTCTGATGGTAACTACTTTATAAGAATCAAACAAACAGCTATTCATCACCCCACGTTAATACTGTATAGTTATTATTTGCACTGCAAGGTCAAACTAGGACCAACGTATTTATGCCTGCATTCGTATAATCCTTTTTTTTAAAAATAAGTGTTTTTCTGTGTTGTCTCTTCTTTTTACTAAGTTCTTGATACCGATCTAGAAGAACTGCGATGATCGGTCTAATGGGCTTAGTTATAGACCAATTAGTCTACTTTTATTCATCATTAATGAGTGTTTGATTTACTATTCTGTGGTTCTCCTAAATAACATTTAGCTTTTCGCAGGTTCAAGGTAAGGTTTTGGTGCTTGTCAGTCCACTCTTCTTACGGTTATTTCCAAGCACATTTAGCGTGATACGAATGTATCTGGTGAATCTTGCGAAGTTGTTCTCGGCATGTCGGAAGGCATCAGTTAAATATTGACATGCAGGAGTGAAGGTTATCTAACCCATATTTGAGGGGGTATCTCACTCCAGAGACTTGACTTTACTTCCATAGGTCTACAGTTCGCCTTTGCATCTTGTACTATTGTCTTATTCGGATAGGTGCTCTAGCTAATTTTCTTAGTGCGTTGGATCGTATCCGACATCAAAGCTGCAATACTATTGAACATAATCTTACTTCCGAATTCGACTTTCTTGGTCATCGTCGTTACATGGATTCCTTGTCTGTTATGTCTTTGTTTTCACAATCACTTGTGAGTGCTTGCTTCTCAGGTTTCATCTGTGAGAAGTTTTCAGTGACCCACTGGGCTTCCTTTTCTCACTTCATTCTTCAGTAAAATCCCCAGTTTGTTTTCAAAAATCGCACAGCAGCAGCAGCTTTTTACCTCCGCGTGTCTCGAAATTCTCTGCCGCTTTCTTGCTCTGCTTTTCAGTACGATCACCAAACAATACGGTCAAATGTTTATCGTTGAATGCCCTCATTCAAACTTCTTTTCTTTTCTCTTACCTTGTGCTGTTCTTACGACGTTGCAAGTAGTGGTTGCTTTTAAAAGTATTTCTAAGGCTCGCTGCCTTTGATGTCGTAGAATGAAAAATGCATTGCTTAATGATGGCTGATAATGTAAATGCAACTTTGAAATAATTTTTTTTCCTGGAACGTTTAGAAAATTTTTGTTCGGTATTTACCCAAGGTATTTGAAAGCAATCGTGATGAGTTAAAAAATTTACATATTTTATTCATAGGTTGACGAACAAGAAACGAGAATAAGAAGAGTCAAGGCAGTACCTGGTCTTTTAAATACCGATCCGCAGACTGTATATGTGGTAAGTGTGCAGTATTTATCAAAGAGAGAAAAAAAAAACAAGATAAAAAACCAGAGATGCCCTGGTTTTTCCCTTGTGTGTTTTAACATTTTTTTTGTTTCCCTCCCCATTTTCTCAATTTTAGGTTTCCGCAATAATAGTTTTTATACGCTTACCATACTGCTAACTACGATCAAAACGTGACTTTTTCTTAGAAAATTCTAATCGTTCGGTAATATCGGTTTCCTTGCCTTTCATTTGCTTATCAGAAATAGGTTAACCAAGGTCGCATCGATAAAAAGTTTTGATAGAAATAGTTTGTACTACATCTTCGGCTTCTTTATTATTTCTTAACTTAGCTATACAGTATTACTCATTTAGCTCTGGTATATTGTATTAAGTATAAATGTAGTGTATATATTTATTTTAATGTTTCAATATATTTTTCATTTTGCACAATAGTTCATGTTGACGACGGAAATCTTTATACTCTAGGATAGTAGGGCTCGTAACTCCAAATGAAAATGTAATACAGTTGAGTCACGAATTTTGAGAGCCAAATTTTAGGGCCATGGCTTAAATGACACGTGGCTTATTTTACATGTGAAGTGATAGGTTACTTCAGGTTACAAGATAATATCATTCTCGAGCCTAAAATAAATGACATATAATGATGTTTGATTTTCAAAAGATGCAAATAAATAAAAAAGCATGTCAAATAATGTTTTGTTTTTATTACGTGCATGGTGACAGTTTTACAATACATATGTAGTTTTTTAGTACAAATAAAATGGGAATGTTGTGTAATGTGAGGCACTTTAGTTTAGAGAGCCTTTGATACAAAGTTGTTTTTTGCTGTTTTTCGATTTTTTCTTCGCATCCCGTAAGACATTCTGTAGTTGCAGGACTTTTACTTAATCTGTCGTTAAATTGAATGCAGTATTATAGACATTCTACTAGCTTGGTTGTCGACTTGGATGGTGAGCAGCTATCTAGCTCTAATCCACTTCTTGTTCTTCAGCATCTTGTTGTTCGTCTTCAATGATCCAGCCACAGGTTTATCACCATCAACAGCTGCCCAGCTTGAAAATATTTGATGTACTGTAACACCATCTGTTACTGCTGTGCGACGTTTATCTGCAGCTGCTTGAACTTCTTCCTCAGTGAAGCCTACAAAGTTTACCCCAACATTTGTTGATGCAATCTGCACCGATTACTTTCCAGGCTCTTTTGCAAAGATATAACATATCTTTGATGTTCAGACTCTTGAAATAGTCTGGCACTGGGGTGTCAACCTGGGCAAGAGTTCACTGATTTAAATGTGTGTATGATTCACTGATCAAGAGCCTTTGTCTTGAATATAGTGTTCTTGGAGAGACAATACGCAAAATTTTCCCATCTCAGGATCTGAGACTCTCGGATAGTCGATCTGCAGGGCAGTTACTTAGCAGTAGCACAGCTCGTTCCTCCAATCACAGACTTCTCAGGTGCTGACGTACTGATGGGACAAAGTGTTAGTGGAACCATTCTTCACATATTGATGCCGTCACCCATGCTTTTTTGCTATTCATATACGGAACTCGTAGTTCTTTCATATTTAGATGGTGAAAACATCTAGGGGAAGTAAATTTACCAATGAAGAGTGGTTTTACTTTGTGATTACTTTTCATATAACAACATAAGACCAATGTTATCATAGTTTGCATGCTTTTGAACCCTTCTCTCTTACTTTTATCTTTTTTTGGTTCTGGTGTTCTTCCTGGCAGGACACGATAGCATTGGACAGTTTCATTGGCATTATGAATCTGCTCAGGTTGTAGCTCTTGTTCTTGTACAAACTCTTGGAATTTTGGTATCAATTCTTCACCTGCTTCTGTGTCTGCTGATTTAACTTCTCAATTTTTCTTTACTTGAACAATGCCATGGCGTTGTTTCCATCTGTTCACTCGGACCGCTGAGACAGTAAACCCATGATGTGCCTTTTCCCCGTGGATTTTTTGGTGTAACTTCGCAGCTTGTGGTTGAATTTTGGGACCTAACAGTGGAATTCCCTTATTCCTTGCCTCACAAAACATGTCAAATGTGGCTTTGTAAAAGGCAAGATCACTTCCACCTTTAGCTCTCTTCCTTTTTAAACCACCTTCGTCCAACTCATCTTCAAAACTTCTCAACTCTTCATCCCGAAGCCATCCACACAACTGGCCCCAGGCACGCCTAATTTTTTTGCAGATTTTGGTAGGGACCTCTCCGTTTGGTACTTTGGACAACAGCCAACTTCAGCTCAACAGTGGAGGAAGCGTGTTTGTGTTTCATGATGACTTACAATATCAAAGGATTATGTTAGCACTGTGGATATGCAGGGGACTATGCAAAACACAGATTTTTGTTCACTTTTATACCTGACTGGTAACAAAGAGGATTAATTATTGCATTAATTTAACATAGATCTTATCTTTTGTCATATCATAAATGACTTTTGTCATGTTTGAACTTTTGATATCAACTACATGTTCACATTACTTCATTGTGATGACAGCTGTTAATAACATAACTCTTAATTGCTCTGCATTGTTTTGATTTCATTATTATTAACAATATTTACAACAATTATAAGTTGCTGCTGCTGATGCTAATCCATTGTAATATTTTCAACTACTCATTATGTCATGGAAATTACTTTCATCATTAAGTGCCAATGTGGTCAGAAACTTTTATGTATTAAAGTTCAGTATGTTGACAGCTGTTAATAACTGCTCTGTATGCTTTTGATGTTTTGAAAGGTGGGATTTCATTATTGAAGTGCTAATCTGCTCATATACTTTGATGTGCTAAAAGATGATACAGTCCTTATTCTTATTCTCATGCATGGCTTATTAGGCAGGATTTTCAACAGTCTGGTTCTAAAGTGAATGAGCATTAATTACGTGAAATAAGCATTAATTATGTGACAAAATTTTGGGTCCACTGTGCCGCCGTGATTTTAGCAATTTCGTGGTTTACTGGTTCGTGGCGTAATGGTTTTCAACTGTGTTGAAAAGTATTGATTGGTGCAGCATGAAAATACATTGTGACCGGGATAAAACTTGCCCCACTCCGTCGTTATAGTTTGCATTATATTTTATTTACATAATTTTTTTGTTGATTGCTCGTGGTACGTGTATTTTTGTTCATTCTTTAAATGCGTTATACTTGATCCAGTTAAAATTTCTTCTTTAAGTCTGCTAGACGTATTTTTCTTTTTCTGGAATATTAATATATCTGGATTGAATGTTGTACCTGTTTTTTGAGTTAATGGGACCATCGTCGAATACACGCACAACGGATATTAGTACACATGAATTTAATGTAGGTCAATGGACTCATAATTATACAAACGCGGTTTTGTGCCAACAGTGAGTACCAGTTATGAAAAAGAGTAGGGATTTTTAATTGACTATTTTCTTATGTTGTCCAGCGTCACAGTATTCTGTGGCCAAAATAGCTTTTAGAAACTGTACGTACGTATCCAAAACATGAATCGTAACAGGGAAAAGAAGTTTTTTACATGAAAAATGACAACGGATACTTGTTTTGTGGTCAGATCTTTGTTTAATTTCTGCCATAAAAAAGAAAACGTAATTTGAAGGATAGAATAAATGTGTTGATTTTCCCATGCTGGTTTTAAAGGCGCTTTTAACATTTTAAAGCCCAAACTCCCCATTATAAGTATGGTATGGTTAAAACTATGCCAATAAATAGAACCTAAGTCAGAAAAAAGCATAAACACTTTCTGATTATGCTGGTGGTTTTGGTAATTAGATTAAAGGATAAAAGGAGAAAATTGAAAAGTAGAAACCACAAGACCTTCCTACTGTGCTGTCTAGGTACTGTTCCCAGCAAAATTTCGTTGCTCTACGCTATTAAATTCCCTCTTATGACCAGGGGATCGTTTCCCACAGACAACAACAAAAAGTTGTTAATGTCAGATTTTATAGTTGAAAAGTTAAGTGGTACATTTCGATCAATATAATAGTATTAAATATCTTATAACCTCGACGTACAGGTTCAGGTCATGCTAAAGACCAGTTAAAGCTGTATCATAAGTTGGCAAATTGTTTATGTTGGGGGATAACAGCTGTGGCCTAAATCATTTGAAATAAAGTTACCTGTGAAATAGTTTTTTATCCTGAGTTCCAGGACTGAGGGAATATCACCACATAGTAGCAAAGGAACACAATGTAGGCTTGTTCAAGTTGTTCAATCGCAGATTTTTAGCTTACCGTTATTATTTGCCAATAAAGTAGACATAGAGTAATTCCCTTGGAGTAAAACCAGTTTTTCTTCAAAAATACTTACCCCAATGGTATCAGATGGTACAAAACAATTTTTTCTTTTCCAATTGTTGCATTGAACAAAAAAACGAAGAACAACGTTCTAACACCGCCCCATCTTACCCACAATTACAATGAATTTTTCTAAAATTGACATCAAAAGCGTCGAAAACAACAATCCTTCGTTTTCTAAATGTACATCCAAGTCAAATAAGAAGGAATCAACAAACTGTTGTCGCAGTATTTGTGTCATATAATCAATGCTAAATCGGTACTTACAGAAAATGTTGACATTCTATGCTTGACCTCAATGACACGTGTAACGACAAGGCCAGATACATCTAAATGTAGATCAAACGTGTATCAAATGCTTTTGAAAAAGGGCATCCTATGAACATGAAGTGTAATTAATATTTGGAACACCGTTTCTAAACAAGAGGCATCCAGTAAACATGTTTTTTAGTGGTGCGAACCAACCGCGACGGTTCGGCTGTAAAATGGTGAATGCAGAGGTCTGAGTTGTTAAATTTGTTTTTTGCAGGTAACAGTAGCACAAAAAGTTTCCTTTCGTATTTCCTTTCCCCCAGTTTTCAAAAATTTGATTAAGTATGTTGTGTATTTCACAAAGCAAACTTGTTTTCAAGAACATATCTCAAGAGAAGATAGAAATTTTAAGAAAAGCTAAAAATAAAAATTTGAAATTTGTTACAAGTCATAATAGCCAACTCGGAGAAAGGGTAAGGAACATTTTTAATGCGACGAACCTACCACTGAAAAAAGTGATAGAAAATCCTCTCTTATGGCTTCACGATTTTGTACAGTAAGAACACCTCTAGGCGTAATCCACCATTGACAGGCTGTGGTTTGAAAGGTAGATGCTGACTTTATGTTAATCAAACANGTAGCACAAAAAGTTTCCTTTCGTATTTCCTTTCCCCCAGTTTTCAAAAATTTGATTAAGTATGTTGTGTATTTCACAAAGCAAACTTGTTTTCAAGAACATATCTCAAGAGAAGATAGAAATTTTAAGAAAAGCTAAAAATAAAAATTTGAAATTTGTTACAAGTCATAATAGCCAACTCGGAGAAAGGGTAAGGAACATTTTTAATGCGACGAACCTACCACTGAAAAAAGTGATAGAAAATCCTCTCTTATGGCTTCACGATTTTGTACAGTAAGAACACCTCTAGGCGTAATCCACCATTGACAGGCTGTGGTTTGAAAGGTAGTTCGATTGCCTCGAGCATCTCTCTAGAATGAGAGTTTCTCTCCCACAGTTAAAATATGTCTGTAAATATGATGACCGCCAGCAACACATTAAAACTAGCAACAGTAAAGTTGCAAAAAGGATTTCACCGGAATGCTTGCTGTTTTAACATTGGACCAGAACACAGAACAAACGACAATGGGTCAACAAAGATGATGACCATTTTTATATATATTCAAAAAAGAATAAAAACCGGAAATAAATAGTAAAATGTATTCTGCAGCCATACTTTTATTGTTTCTTTTAAATGAAGGAAACCTCTTTTTAAACCTTTCGTCAAAAGTAAGCTATCCAATACTTCTAAACCCTTCCTCTCTAATTACCCGTTCCCCTGGAATAGGTTCTTCACCTGGAATTAGCATTACCTCAAAGATGTTGAAAAACGCGAATCCTTCCGATGGTATTAAAGAACTTGCATTAAAGTTGGAAGACTTATATGGAATAGCTGGACATCATTACAGAAGGTTGTGGTCCAACATGGTGTAAATCAAATCTATTCAAATATATTTTGCACTCAAAATTAATCAAAAAACTTTCACTTAATCCATTTGACCTGTGATTCACTTCATTTAGAAATACATAAAAAGTCGACAGTCTTTCATTCTATGCTTTTTGGTAAACACAGCATGTTATAAAGCTTAATATTTATGAATGATTTTTGCAATCCAAGGAGGTTACCATCTGGATAGGGTTGCTAAGGTTAGATAAAACAGCCTAACTCAAGGAAGAAGTTTCGCTTTGTATATTATTAACAGTCATTTTTTACATATGACATCAGCTACGTTAAGAGAAAAAAGTGTTTCCTTTAACTAGAACTTAAACACAGCCGGAAACATACAGCAACCATTAAATCTCGGCTAAGTAGGTATTTTACTTGATGCTCATTTTACGTATGAGTGGAGATGATTGCATGCGGCTGTTTACTATTAACAGACCTAACTTCGTAGTTTCCAGTGGGTTTTTTTCCAATGTAATAGAGGGATGTCATCAATTATTCCGCCTTTTGTAGGAACTGGAGGGGGAAACGACCCTCTGAACGGCTGTATAAGTGCCTGCACTTCTTGTTTTTGATGCTATCAAGCAATATTGTGAATCACAGTCGTGTTTATTGCTGCCACAACCGGCAAGACCGAGAGATACATTTGCAATTTATAAATTGTCTGAAACACTTTGAAATCAAGGTGAACGTACGTTGAAACAAGGCAAGGAAAGACGACGACTTTTGCTCTTCGGCCTTCTTCTCATAATCTTCTCATAATATACCACCAGATTTTCTTGCCATGGTAGATTCAAGTTGTGACATTGAGATGCTTTACTCTTGAATGGATTATAGGGGAAGTTGAGTACCTGCCTTGAGTAAAGGAAAAGTACAGCTGGGTCGTGTAGACAGAAGATAAGAGACAACTTTTATTCACTTGAAAAGAGTGGTTGGTTGTGTTATACTGTATTGTATTCTTATTCAGCCATTTTCAATAGTTTTTTATATCAGAAAAGGATGAATTGGCACTGATTGATAGGACGGTACATGTATGTTGTGCATACATAACCCCGTTCGGGTCAGTGATAGACTTTAAATAATAAAATTGACTTTTTTCAATTTTAATTGCAACGTTGTGGCGGCTCATTTTTTACAGGGGTGTGCCAGTTTCCTTGTAGCACCCCTTCCACACGTACAAGTCCTATTAAGTAAGGCGCTATTTGGGTTCTGGATTAACAAATCCCAGTTCTTTAAGGCATGATTGTAGATTTTGTCGTTTAAATAAAAAGAAACTCGACGGACTGTTGACTTCTACTAAAGCTAAATGGGCGACCAGGATGCTTTCTTTGGGTGAGAAGGAGAATAGAGCTTTGGGGGGTTGCGTCTGGCAAAACTGATTTGGAACACGCCCTGCAGAAAGTAGTAAAATATCAGCTTTATATCTATGCATAAAAAATTTTGAGGTTTTGATTTTCATGCAGATTTACCCATTTTTCTAGACTCCAAATTTTTGGTGAGTGGGGTGAAATTCTTCTTTGCGCCCTGAGTACACTATTGGCACAATCTACTTTTCAATCAAGCAATGCAACAAGCATTCTGCTAATGAAATTACCAAATCGGATTAAACTTGTATTCGTTTTATGTACTTGACTTTTACGGCCCTCAGTCATTTGGATGCCTCTTTTAAAACTCTAACTTGGGGCCCATGGCTTCTGGCTTTCTTACTGCATCCCTACTGTTAAATAGTAATAACATGCTACAAAATATTGCGCTATCTGTAAAATGGTTCTGTCATGGATAAAGTAAATCATTATAAATGGAATATATTTGCAAGAGCTTTTTGCTTTAAAACATATTTTGTTTGAATGGAAAACGTAACTACGTTGATTTAATAGGAGAATAGTAATGAGATCACACTTTCTGAAAAGAACAAGTTTGATTCTTCCACGTTCCTTTAATTTGGCTTCTTAAGGGCAGTCAAGACGCTTCAAGATCTTTGCAGATTCTTATGTTCAGGGGTGCTGAAAATATTCCATTTAAACTCTTGGTCAGTATTTCTCTTGAGATAGCTTGCCGCTTTAGAATTAATATGGTTGGAATTATTCCGTTCATTCCAACTGATTTCTGTTTGTTTCACCATCATACGTCGTACCACCAATACACATACTTTCATAAATTTTACATGAGAAATAAGGTTCTTATTTTCAAGTGGAAACAACAGTCTTTCTTTTCTGGTTTTCAATGTTATCTTGACTTCCAGTTTTATCTCGTATGAAAGAATGAAATTCAGAAACAAATCTTTTCACTGCATTTTTGTTACTTTTGCAGTATGGAAGTTCTATCTAAACTGCCTTTTTGATCAGGTCAAAAAAACCAGGCAGAATTATGTAACCATGCACACACTGTGTAACTGGCGCCACTCAAATTCTTTAGAACACAGTTTACAAAACTAAGGGGGTAGTCAGCTGATTAGCCCTTTGGCTTTGTAAACAGTGTTTTGATTTATTATGTTTTGTCTTTAGAATTTTATGGTTTATTTCTTAATCTTCTTCCTTTTCAGCTTGTATTCTGCGTGATCATGGCTTTGTGGGCGGAACTATTTTCCTCTTAAAGGCCGTTACTCCTGCACATACTTAGTGAGATCATTTAACTGGGCAATGAGGGTTGTCGCGACCAATTTTTATGCGGACTTGGCTTTACTACAGTAACATTACGTGTTGCCATTTGAAGTGTCAGTGTTTTACTTCTGTGCTGTATCAGGCAAACGAGAGTTTTAATTTTTCAATAACCTATCCTAACCCATCCACATACTATATGATCTGCTATTAAGGTCTCCAGGCCCTAATGGCAGATAAGATCTTCGGCAGTTTATGGACTTGATATCAATCGCAAGTAATTTACAATCCCTGTGTGTGTTATCTTTGTAAAAATGTCTAGTCAGACAAGTTAACAGTATGGCTCGGATCTTCACCTCATTTCATTTTTGTTCTATTTTTTACTTTTGGTCAGCTGGACAGTATGCAAACTAGACCTTGACTCGCATGCATACTAGTACCAAGAGCTGGGAAAGTTGTTTACTTGTTTTTGTACAAATCCACTACTCGCTGGATGATAATATAAAAGACTGAAACGTTGTGTTTCAGTCTTTTAGATTATCAAGAATCGAAATATATCCAGAGGAGTAGTTCATAAATCTTTTTTTTAAAGTCCTGTTTATTATCTCGCAATCAGTTGATGTTACTTAGTCTTGATCCTGTATTTATACCCAGTATTGAGTGACTGGATTTCAAACAACTGGAATTTCTGAAATTGTTTTCTTTGTTAACTCAGCTGAAAATTGATTAAAGCACGATTATTAATAAATAAACTGGCAGAAGTGAATTTTGTAATTTAATATTTTTTAATGAAAAATTATTTTCTTCAAATTTCTGATTTTATTCGAATGACGCAAATGCTCAGATGTTAAATTGCTTGCCACTTTTTTTACAGAGTTTTAAAAATTGTAACTGTTGCTGCAAGACTACCAGACCATCAGCCGCTTCACTCAAAATTTGAAAACTATTTTTTTCAGTTTTTACTGTTTTCTGTAAGGTTCATTCGTTCGTTTTCGTGTATCGGCTACAGCGTCTCTGCCCAGTAGCGGGCACATGATATTGCCGATGGTGTGGGCTCCTCTAAGTCAGCAAAGTTGCAATTTGGGGCATCTGGACATTGCAGGGGGTGGTCCGTAGTCTGTGTGGCATTACAACTGCAGTTGTCAGATGTTGATAATCCCATTCGTTTCAAGGCAGATTTGCATCTATCAAAACCAGTACGTAGCCGGATTAGACCGCGCCACGTTGGCCAGCCAAGATCGTGGCCAGTAGCAAGTTGTTCTTTGGGAACTACACCTCTGCTCTCAAAAGCTGTTGAGTTTGGTTATTCATCCCATAGTGCCTGCCACATGGTTTCTCGTTGAGATTGAGAAGATGAGATATTTCCATCTGGTATGGACAGGAAGCTATGTATTGACTTCAGTCGAGTTAGAGGTGAACCATGGTTATGCAACGGGTGACGCTCATCGGTGATTTGTATTAATCGTTCCCGATTAGAGGCGGATGCCCTTCTCACATGTGGTGGGGCTATGCCTGACAGAGCATACAGAGTATGGATTGGTGTGGATCGTATTCTCCCTTTAATTATTCTACAAGTGTTATTGAGTGAAATATCCACTTGCTTAGCGTGTGTTGACCTTCCCCAGGTGGAGCATGCATACTCGCCAACTGAAAAGCGTAAGGTAAGACCAGTGGTGCGCAGTGTTGATGGGTTGGCTCCCCACTTGAAGGTTGCCAACTTGCGCAACAGATTATTCCTTGTGGCTATCTTTGCCTTAACATTAGAGCAGTGTGATTTGAAAGAGAGTGTTCGATCCAGAATGACGCCCAAATACTTTGGATGTGGATGGTGCTCCAGTGGTTGTTGGTTCCATGTAATATTGAGAGTTCATTTTGCCTCTTGATTTTCAGGTGAAAAGCACAACCTTGGTTTTTAGCTGGGTTTGGCTTCAAGTCGTTGGACTCGTAATAAGCAGTAAGCTGGTCCAGGGCATTCTCGAGGGTGTTTTCGATCTTATTGAAGGACCGCTGTTGAGTTGTTATACAGGTGTCCTCTGCATAGATAAAATGCCTGAATTCACTTGGTAATGGTAAATCATTTGTGCAGATGTTAAAGAGAAGAGGTGATAAAATACTTCCCTGTGGTAGGTAATTGCGTTGTGTGCGCCATCTGCTTCCCTGACTATTAAGTTCAACGAAGAACCGTCTATTTTCCATCATACCTCGTACTGTATGACACAGGTCCACGTCATTTGTGATGGTCCAAATTTTGTTTATGAGCCGTTGATGTTGTACAGTGTTGTATGCAGCTATTAAATCGACAAATGTTGCTCCGGTAATGAGTTTTTCTTGGTAACCATCTTCAATATGCTGCGTCAGGTTCGTGAGTTGTGCTAAGCACGAGCGCCTTGGGCGAAAGCTGGCCTGTTCTGGGGTGAATTTCTCATCAATGGTGGTGCTAATCCTTCCAAGTATCATACGTTCAAATAGTTTGTATGTAATACTTAGTAGGGAGATTGGTCTAAAGCTCTTGGGGTTGTCTGGATCTTTTCCCAGTTTGAAGACAGCAATGATTTCCTATCCCCTAGTAGTGGTGCCGTTATGCTTCTGTTGGGTAGTAAACGTCTAAACATAATTAGTCAGCATACTATTTATTAGATTTTACAATTCAACTTTGAATACATCACCCTACCTTTTAAGGAAAACGTGTGTTGCAGCACTCAACATTATTAAAAGATGGGTTCTTTCTTGATCTTCTTCTTTTTCTTCTTCCTTTTCTTGTTTCTTTTTTCCTTTTTTCTCCTCCCTCCCTTTTCTTCTTTTTCTTTTTTCCTTTTTTCTCCTCCCTCCCTTTTCTTCTTTTTCTTTTTCTTCATTTGCCCTTTCCCCTTCTTTTTCTTAGCCTTGATCCATTCAGCTGGGATCAGCTGTTCCGAGTATCCTGTATCCATCGATTTCAATTTGACCTTTTCTAAGGATAGCTCCACCATGTCTTCCACGATTCTGTCTACTTATTTCAGTTGAAGCCCTGGTCTTTTTCTTGGTCTTCTAACACTTTTCATATGTGGAGTTGCCCATCTTCCTTCTTTTCGTGATGTCTGCTACCTCCTTATATATTATGTTAATTGTGTTATTTTATTGTTGTCTTCTAGGAACATCTTCCTGCAACTGCAGATCATGATTGGCTCCGAAATGTCTTTAGCACATGTGGCACAGTTGAATATATTAGGTATGGTTCCCAAGTTTTGCCGTTTATAACGTTATATGATCTAAAGTCATTCTGTACCACTTCAACGGCTTGATTGCTGAGGCTGCCGTCAATATAGTTAAGTAGGCCCGAGTTATGTTAATTGAGCCCTTACTTATTTTCCAATTAACAAGATATATCTGGATGTTTTTCTAAGATTTGATCTGCCTACTTTCGTCTAATTGACTATCTTTATTTTTCTATCTAACTTTTTGAAAAATGGTTAAGAGCCATACAAGGCACAATGCTACTAGGTGTATACAACTGAAGATATGACCGAAAAAAGCAGGAAAAAACAAGGTTAAGCCAAGAGATAATAGTTAACCTTAGACATGAAAGCGTTCATGTCATATCATGTAGGACATCACTCAGATCCCGAAGAGTTCCATAATCTTGCAGCCCGAGGGGAAAAACTACAGTCAGAGAAAGATTTATTACAACGAAGGACAACAACTTCATGAGGATGAAAACGTTGGGAGAAACCTGTCACACAAGATGGAACAAAATCAGCTTGTACCAAGGAAGAAAGTCCATCGGAAAACTTTTCATGATAATAGCTATAGAAAAGACTAAGAAAGCCACATTCTGTCAAGGAGACAAAGGTTGAAGAGTAGGACCAAGATTTGGACCTACAAAATTACAACCGGGTCTCGGAACACGATCAAGAATATCCCTCCCCCATCCACACCCTCCCACTTTCTCCCACTCACGAATATGGAGTCAGTCTTTGGTTCGGACGTTTATCGTATCCCCTGATCACAGATGGTCTACCAGGTACTGGGGGCCATTCGTTTGATTAAACTTGTCGTAGTCTTCACAGATGTAGTCCATAAAAACTATTTTAACTTTATTGCCTTTTTTAAATATACTTCCAGCCTCCCAAGGTTTAAACACACTGGTGAAATTAAAGGATTTGCATTTATAGAATACAGCACAGCTGAAGATGCTGAAAAAGCCTGTCGGGTGAGTTTAACATTTCATTCCACAATTTTGAATGGATAAGAAATTTCCTAACATGACTGAGGCGTTTTTAGCTACAAGGCGTTTTTCTTGTTTTGTTGTTATTCCGATTTACATTTCTTGTTTTATTGTCGCGTTTTCTTCTTAATATCAGTTACAATGTTCTTCCGGGGTTTTTTTTGCGTCACATTAGATCTCCTATTTCTGTATGAAATAATTCAAATGTAGGTATTATTTTTTTGTTATTACATGCCCTACACTTTTTTTTATTTATCATGTGCATTTAGTTACCACAGAGACTAATTTTTGCTTATGGTGTTATAAAACCAGGTAATTTCTGCTCACCATTTAGCCACTTAAGACCGCTTTGTCAAACAACAAAATGCTTCCCAACGCTTCATTCCCAACATTAAAGTGTACTTTATTCTATTTTGTAGTTTTCTAATTGACGTTATAATTGTTTTTGGAGCTTGGATGGATTTTCCACACTTCAAAGCAAACCGCGTTAATCGTTGTATTGTACCAGGTCATATCAAAAGCTTGCTGATAACTTGTTAAGCCATCTAAATAAATACCTTGAAGAAATTCTTTATTGTTAAGATTACCCAGTCAGTAAACGTCCGCTTGTATAAAGATGAGGGCACGAAAAATTGAATTTAGATAGAACCGTTTTTCTTCGAATTAACTCAATGAGCAATGTCGCACCGTTCCCTATAACAGGGTAATTTTTCTAATGGTGAAAGTACGAAAGAAAGAAAAGAATAGCTTAAATAGTCAATGTGCTATCAGCAACTGAAGTATGGATGATATCGGGAGGCTCATACGACAATTCCGATAAAGAACGCCAGAATATTGACCTTGGAGTAAAAAGTACAACAAAGTGATGAAAGAGGAAGAAGTGGAATCAGATGAATACAAACACTTTCACGTGAACGAAAAGCAAAGAAAGGTTCTGATTATTAATTGGAAAGAAAACATGAATGGCCTTGAAAACAGTTGCAGTCGTTTAGACCAGAATTGTGAACAATGTAAACAGGACGGGACCCCTAAAAAACGGTTAATCAAACAAAAGGGAAATGAAGAATTGGAAAGCTTTTTACAAGAGACCAAAGGATAAGAAAGAGTGTTTGGAGCATGGGTTCCTCCTCCCTCCCTCTTTAATGAAAGTATAGATAAAGTGCTATCTATGTAGCCTTTTGTTGAGCTTGAGATACTAAAGGAAATTGCTGCAGTTGCGGGAGGAGAAAACGAGGACAGTTTGAGGACTGGGGGGAAAAAGTCTTGAAAAGGAAGGTAAAGAGGATATCGAAACGGAAGAAAATTTAAAAAATGAATATCTAAGGTTGAGCAGAAAGGGAAAATGGCCGTAACGAAAGAAGCGTTTTAAAGATAAATTTTTGACCTTGCAGACGATTTTATTGAGTTTTATTTGCGAAGTTGTGAAGGAGCCGTTATTAGAGGAAGGCATTAACAGCCAACCACCCCTGTATTATCATTGATTTGACTGCCCAGGGGCTAGCTTGATTGACTTTGCTTTTTTGAAATATGTCTCACCTCTGCTTTCCAGTGTGTACTACTTGCGCATCACATTCAAGTATCATGAATACTGCCTGAAAAAGCATACGTAAAACCAGCAACAGTAACAACTTTATCTACTTTGGTTTGAATGTTTATGGTAAATTTTCTGCAAGTCAGTAGGTATTTTAAAGGGGCATTTCTACATGCGTTGCGTCGATTGCTCCTGTTGCTCGCAAGGTGTTGAGGAATATTACAGACCCTTGAAGAGCATTCTACAGCAATGATAATCTCGTTATACACTTACAAAAGAACCTTGTTTTTTGAATAGCTGTTGACTTACCAATGCCAAGGACGCTAGTAGTTAACGGAAAACTATTTTCGCTTGATAGTCTGCACAAAGCAGTAGCTACAAGTTTTTCTAGTCGATATTGCTTTCGAAAATTCATATCCTTCTTCTCCATATCAAGGCAAAGATGATGACGATACCGTGAACAGACGTTTTGAAAAATAGACTCTTGTCTCCATTTATCACCCAGTTTCTAAAATTGTGCACTGTTACGAATTCTATGAACCCACAATGAAGACCAGTAAATGGCCAAGATTATCTAATTTTTTTCAAACAAATGTGGTTCCATTAGTGCCCAAAACATGGCTGTTATTCATGTAGTTACCAAATTGTATTTGCACTACATTCAGAAAGACAGAATAATTTACAGACACTGAATGTTACAGATGTCTCAGTTGCAACGTAGTTTTAAAAAGCACAAAGAGCAGCTAGCAAAGTACGTTAGACGACTCTTGATCTATGACACCAGCTGACACGTAAGAAGGTAGGTTATTGCATATGTAAGTTGTCCTTGCCACAGAGCATCAAGTGCATTTAAAGTTCATCGTACCGTTCAAAATTTGTGTCTCATAAGCAGAGAGGGGGGAGGTAGCCTGCAGGAAAAAATTTGTCATTCTCAACTCCATCCATATTCACGCATGTACCTACACTCTATATACGATTGCACACTGAAACATATAAAATGTTACGCAGAGAGCCTGCAACACCAAAAATGCACAATAAGACACACAAACACAAATGCACTTAGGCTAAAGGGTACATACAAGTTAGATATCAAACCCATACATATATCTCCTCCTGCACACATACCTGCACACGTACCTGAGCACGGGCAAAATCTCGCGATCGTTTGTTAAAGTAATGCCTTCCCCCGATTTCAATTGATAAACTTTTTTTCACAGGTTTTCAGTCTTGCTATAAAACACTTGTGTAATTAGTACATTTAGGTTTATTACAGCCTTGCCCCTTGTTTTGTTGCAGCGAAAATCTAATGTTTAGCAGAAGTAACTCATGGGTAAACCTTTTCTCATCAATAGGTACTAAACACATTATTTGCTTCGAAGGATAAGCATAAGGAAGCCGAAAATTATGGTCAAACCATGCGAACAGAGAATATTTCAACAGCTAATGAAATTACCGACCATCAGCAAAGTAATATTGGGAACGATAATGATAATACTTCACAAACGGATTTAACCACATCGGTTGAGGGGACACCCAAAAAGGACAACAAATCCAGTAAAAGAAGGCGTTGCCAGAGTGAATCGGAAACTAGTGATATGGAAAAGACACCTTCAAAGAAGAAAAGGCGCAAAACGACCAGTGAATCTTTAACTGACGACGATAAATTCACAACATTCAACGATCCTAATAAGTTTGAAAATAAAGTAGAGTCATCGTTAAGGCTGAAAGACGTAAACACAGATGTAGCAAATATTTATCATCAAAAGAGAAAAAAAAGAAAAAGAAATGCTAGTTCTTCATGTAGCGAAACGTTGGAAGATCAACCCATTCATAATAAGTCAAATAAAATAAGTAATGACTCTATCAACAAAAACATTTATGATACAAAACTATCGAGAAATGGATTGTCATCAGAAAAAGAGCAGGATGCTAGCGATGGTACTCTAAAGGTAGCCGAATCGGATTCTGAGAGTAAAAGTACAAAGTCACATAAAAAGAAAAGGAAGCGAAACAAGAAAACTAAAGAGAAAGAAGAAATTGATATCCCACCTCTTTACGTAATATCTAAGTAAGTTTCCACATTTTTGAAATATTTTTTTTTTAACATGGGGTGAAATTTCTTGTCTTCAAGCGGTTGCATTGGTGTTAAGCTTGATTTTGAATTTACAAAATCCGAACAAATACATATGAGCAATCGAAAGTTGATTTGACAGTATTAGGAAATTGTTAGGAAATAAGCAGAGAACTGTTAAATGCCGGGTAATAAAAAGCTAGTACCGTGGAAGATTTCTGACTGAGTATTGCTGCAGCCATGTATTACAAAATGTCATTATGTTCGGTAAAACTAACCCTTTTTGTTCACTCGCCGAATTTACAATTCGAATGAAACAGATCTTGACGTCATCATTGCAAGTCACGTCACTTTTCATTATGTGTTATTTGATATGGCGTAATAGCCATATGTGTTCACAGTTTGGTAAACAGAAATAACGAGCGTATATGAGAACACTTATGATCACTACGTTGCTTACATGATATACTTAGTGCTTCAGGTATAGGTAAGACTCCGTAGTGTGTTGCTGGTGGGCTGGAATCGTCGTGTTGAAACGAGGTTAAAATTCCCTCATGTTGCATCCGTGTGATGCTTCTCGCTGTTGAGATGTTTTTCATTTGCATGGTATGATATAATATGATAGGAACATTATCCAATCGCCTGACCCAGCACTTAGAGCCAGTACCTATGTGTTGGGTCAGGGTGTTCGATGTTACTCGCTGCAGTCATCATTGATTTTAAACCTTTGAGAATGGTAAAGTGAATTTTTTACATTACTTGTTTAAACACAGCTCACAAGATCGTGATTAACACGGATAGTTGCAACATGAAATGACATGTGTTTTTTAATGTGTCCTGTTTAGTATTTTATGATTTATTTATGTTTTTCCTAGTATTTTCCATTGAAACCACGAATATATTCTTATAAATAGGATAGGAAATTCTGGGTTTTTTAAGGATTGTTGTGATATATTTGTGCTCTCTGTATCTGTCTGTCTGTCTGTCTTGTTACTCGCTTTAGTCTTTGCTGATTTAAAGCCTCTGAGGAGGATTTTGTGGGTTTTTTATACCACCTCTTTTAACACAGCTTACAAGATTGGGATTAACACAAATTGATTTTTAAATAAACTATACCCACGTTAAAATGACAAAAAAGAACTGATTTGACTTGATAATTAAATGCTTAGCACCAAATGTTCGTATTTGCTATTTTAATTGCATCGCACAGGCTATTGCGTCTTTCTGCTATAAGCTAAAATTGCCAGGCGGATTAATCAGGAAGTTAAGCCGTCTAAATGTTACCCTCGTTCAACAACGTTGCTTGAAGTTGCTGAGCTTAATCTTGCACACCATCTTTAATTTTGAACAGAGCTGAATGGGTTGCCATGAAGAAGAGGTATAAAGATTTACAGAGACAGGAAATGAATATTTTAAAGGGAAACCTCGCAATCGAAACAGAAGATACAGAATACAAAAATCCGCTTCCTGGTATTAAAAGCAAAGAAACACCTGGTCCAAGAATACCATTAAATCGTGGGACAGTGCTTCGTATTAATTGTAAGGAAGAAGATGTTTCAAGAAACTCAGTTAGGGTAAGTGTAAGCTCTTCATTTTTTGAGCATTTATTAAAAGATTTGGTATAGTTGTACACCACAGCTGTGCCCCATTAGCATTGTTATACACCTTTCACCATTCAGCAGAGTTACAAAGTTAGTTAATTTTGCATTCTTTTAAAGTGGTAAATGCTATAAATCTAAAGAAATTAATTGCTTTTCTTTCATTTGTCGGGTTATAATTATTGGAACCCTAGCAGCTACTACGGTTGATTACTATAGTCCCTCTCCCCTCCCCTTAATACAAACCATAGGAAAGCTGGTTTGTAGAAAAATCCCAAAGTTAAGTTAAGGCATAACACCATTTTCTTCTTCTTCTTCTTCTTCTTCTTCTTCTTCTTCAGCTTTTCCCATTTTTATATGGGGTCACTGTTCCTCGAGAGTCTCTTCCATTCTTTTGTATCTCCTACTTGGTGTTCATAGAGGTTCTTTTCCTGCATATCTTCCTTTAGTCTGTCTTTCCATCTAAATTTAGATCATCCTCTTCTTCTTTACCCTTGAATTCGCATTGTCATCACTCTTCTTCGAACATAGTCCTCCCCTCTTCTCATGACATGACCATACCGATTCAGTGTTCTTTCTTCCATCTTCGAGCCTATTTCAGCTACCTTCACTTTTCTTCGAATCATCTTATTCCTGATTTTATCTCTTCTCGTGACTCCACACATCCAGCGTAACATCCGCATCTCTGCAACATTCATCTTCTTCTGCTGTGCCTTCTTCACTCTCCAGGTTTCACTGCTTTATAGCATTGCTGGGCACACAGCTGTTTTGTACACCTTCCCTTTAAGCCTGGCATTGGTATAAACCATGCTCTGCAGGAAAGGACTGATGAAATATAGTTATTAATATAGTAATGAACCCAAGTCAAGCTGGCAGTGTTTTCTTTCAGTTCGGTTTACATGTATTTTTCACTTACCTAGCATTCTCTTTGTAAACACGTGTAAACACACTCGGACCACGAGTTCTTTTAGATGACGTGTGGCTTGGCGATTTCAGGAAAAAGGGATTCACGACTGGGCAACGAATAAGGGTTCCCTCCAACCTTGTATTGACAAAGAACTAATTCAGAATGTAGAGAAAAGAGACAATTCTTTGGTTAACTGATACAACACAAATGATAAACAGTATTTTGTTTATTGAAAATCATCAGTTTGACAGTCATCGTAGTTGGTGATACTAGGACCAATGCTAGTTAGTTGAAAGATATCGGACAAGAAAGTGCTTGTCTTGAGGTGAACAGCTAACGTTAAGTCCAGAAAACATTTACTGTAGCTTAGATAAGCGATGTTTAAAGTTATATAAATTCGAGAATAAAGCTAAAATTCTGTCTTTCGTATATCCAATTTATGATAAATGAATGAAATAGACAAGAATGCTATGAGTGAATATCTTCATTTATAAAGGACACTGCACGCTGCCATAAGATGGAAACGATTCCAATGAATCTAGGTTTTGCATCAACTGCTAATTGCGTAACAAACCAATAACTTCAAGTTTGGGCTGGGAGCCGACAGCGTGAAGTAAATCTAAATGATAACAAGGGAACCAACTACGGGATTAACACGCAAGTTGCTGTTTGAAGCATTTAGCCCCTGACTGAATTCTGTTTTGCTTTCTTTTATTTCCTTTTTGGGGGCGACACCTTTGAAATTGAAATTTTACCATACACCAGGCATTTCAGAAGTCCCAGTTGTAGTCAGTTATTACCGTTAGTATTTGGCCTTACACCCATTAATACCAACTAGTTCTTGTATCCCGCTATTTTCGCTCTTATTACTACGCTACACAAGCAGATTGTGTGCCTGAGTATTTGTTATAGCCGTATCACTTAATCGTAAGATAACCAAAGTGGGGTCCCACTCCTAGTAATACCATTGAAGGCCCAAGCCATGACAGAACCGAAAGGCATGAATTTTACAAGGTTTCAAAAATGCAAGTCTATCTAAATGTTTATAATTAAGTTAAGTACCCAGATAGGTTTTATTTAAGAACCCCACAAAAAGACAGTATCAGATTGCTTTTTGTCCGCAAACCGTCTCCAGGCACATTGTGACTGACTGTGTTTTAACGTCGAAGACTTATCGCAATATTTCTGCAGTGGTCTTTTGGTCTGTTCGGTGCCATTAGTAAAATACACTAATTTAAGTAACCCAAACTTCACCTAACCTACCTTTGTTTGCCAGGAAGCAGGAGCCACGACAAGGATTAATTGCGAATGTATTAATATTGATTGGGAAACTTGTTTCCAGGGCAAAGCTCTTTGACATAAAAAGTACAGAAGAGGTAATTTTAGAGAAATAATAAGGCATGATCACAACTATACGTCAAGGTTGCTGTTTTGGAGCCTAAGATATTAAAGTCAGCAACAGAAAGAGAAAGATTATGCTTAGTGGTACAGTTGCCAGCAGTGTCCCGGTCAAATCAGTGTAGTGTTTTTCCACGAAAAGCGTTGGCAACAGTCTTATACTGTGTATCACCATAAGTATTAGGTTCGTGATCGTTTCTTCCCGACCATAGTAGTCATTCGAAAGGTAACGTTTTTCTTGAAAATGAAAGTAGCTTCTTACTAGATATGCATATGCCCAATGATACTCCTTGCTATTACGACCTGGGCGGCCAAAGAAAACAGTTGAAGACTGCACAGAACTATTACACTCAACGTTTATATATGTTGGATAAAGAAACAGGAAATCTTTGGGGAACTGGTTAGCATAACACGTTGCCTAAAAGAAACGACTTGTTGTGGAAAGTGTGTTACTGCTTTTTGCTTAAATTGCTGAAACTTAACTGATTGAAAGCTTAATAAAGTCTATACTCAAGCGTTTAAACCCATGCATACGATGTTATTATAGTGATATTTGACGATTAAGCATATTCTTTGATTATTCAATACCTCTTGATAGACATATGAATTGAAATTTTAATTGAAAAGGTGCTTCAAAAAGGTGGCAAATAGATATCATACCAGCTATTTCACCTAGCAGCTCACATTTTCACAGTTTTGAGAAGACCAAGATTTTGTTTTGTTGATTGGAAAAATTTTTACATTAGTTAACACAGAAAATTATGAAACAACTTGACTAGACTTTGCATGTAGTACTGTCGTCATGATGTTTTTTATTAAGTTCATAGATGTGTTTGTAACTTGGTAAGTCCAATTGTTGCTGCTACGGTAACCTTTGTCTCATCGACAAAATGTGGCTAGTCCTAATCTTTTCTGTAGGTATATTCATGGGAGGTGTTGTGATAAGCTTTCCTCGCTAGTGCCAGCTCGGCTTGTTACACCTTGTGTTTCTGCTTTCGCTCAACGTCTATATCCTCATGCAGTTGGTATACCTTGTTGTAATAAATCTTTTTATGAAAATACTTTTTTCCGTCGGAGGGCTAGATTGTTGAACTCTTTGGCTTCTTNACTTTGCATGTAGTACTGTCGTCACATCGGATCAGGTGCTTCCGCATCCCATCATGATATTTTTTATTAAGTTCATAGATGTGTTTGTAACTTGGTAAGTCCAATTGTTACTGCTACGGTAACCTTTGTCTCATCGACAAAATGTGGCTAATCTTTTCTGTAGGTATATTCATGGGAGGTGTTCTGATAAGCTTTCCTCGCTAGTGCCAGCTCGGCTTGTTACACCTTGTGTTTCTGCTTTCGCTCAACGTCTATATCCTCATGCAGTTGGTATACCTTGTTGTAATAAATCTTTTTATGAAAATACTTTTTTCCGTCGGAGGGCTAGATTGTTGAACTCTTTGGCTTCTTAGTATTTTTCTCCACCGTATGACTTAAATACTTTTACTAGACGAAAACCATACAAGGCATACACTTACTAAGTGTATGGAACTGTGAAGATAGTAAAAATAATATACAGAAAGATAGATATACTGCAGATAATAGTTAACCTTTGATTTTTGAAATATTCAACTCATGGCGGAAGAAGATCAAGCAAAGGGTTAGCTATGTGTATGGTATTTGTTTTGAGTTTTTTTTATATCAATTACCAGTGTGCCATTGTTTTTGTACCTCATAGAGTGCTTTACCAGAGTCTACAAAAATTGCATACATTGACTTGAAAGACGGAGCAAAAGAGGTAAATGTTGATTTCTTACTTCAGGAAGTGTTTTAGTAATATTCTCAGGGTGAAGTAAATTCTAGTGCTATTATTTAATGATGTTTATGTTAAGCCAGCGAATTTCATTGGTATCTTAATTGTTAATGCTCACCGTTTGAAAAATGTCTGATGTGAAGAACTAATCTAGTTTGTTGTTTAAAGTTTGTATTCCTGTAAAAGCGTTAAAACTCCAGGTAAATTACTCATAACTCGGCTCTTATAAAGAGAAGAGGGCTCATAATTTAGCGAGGGAATTTTTACTATCAGGAAACTTTTTTTGGCTTATGGTCAGATGAGCCAAAATGATTAAGCTATTTTTTTGGCCAAGAGCTTCTTTGACTTATACTTTTTGTTATTCGTGCAAGCCACTTGTTGCCCATTTTTTATGATCACTTTATTTTTACCTTTGAGATTTTTTTTATCGTCCCTGTGCTTTGGTGCATTTTGTTGTTTAAAATCACCGAAACCAAATATTTCAAAAATCCATGCCATATCGACTCAATCTTTTGCAACTTTCTTGTATTCAAACACCAGGCTTACAATGAACATAGCAGACATCATTTACACATGCTTATAAATAGTATTTCTCTTGTTTTGAGAGAAATTCGTTTATCCGTTTAGCGGTTTGCTGATAAAAAAGGACGTATTTTTTGATTAGCTAGATTTGGAGCGTATGAAATTCTACTAGACGTTACTATCTAGTAGACATAGGATGGTAGTTACACTTTCATCTCATACTGTTTTAAGATTCCTGTGCAATCTTCCCTCTGTCCCCACCTCCCGTTAATCTTTGGCATACCAACGACCAATTTTCTATTGTGTTTTCATTTTAGACAGCATAAAATCCGAGCCTGAAAATGCTGTGACCTTTGAAACATGCGATTTATTGAAATCTTTGTCACATCCCTCTAGATCATTTTTTTGTAATAGCAATTAAGGTTTTCACTGAGAGTAGACGTGTAGTTCAGTGAAAGCAAAAAAGTTGTATGTGCTTAGGATGCAACAGGAAACCCACGGAATAGGAGTAAGGTTAAAATGCAGTTGATTTTTACGGCAGAAGGTTTTTTTTCGATTTTTTTTGACAGTTCTGTTTTCATTACACATCTGTTTTACGTCTACTTTTCGTTGTACAGGGGTACTTACGCTTTCACAGTAGAGAAGACGCAAATTTTGTTTTGGAAAAGCAAGATCAAAAACTGCCTTTCTTCTTATCGGAATTATCAGGTGAGGAGAATTGTATTATTAAAGTACATTGGTAATGATTGAAATACCTTTATTATGGAGATAAACAGAGTTCGCCTGAGCTGTGCTGTAATCATTATCCACCGTTACCAGTTTGGTTACCTTACTCTTGGCAGCCATATCTATAATGGTATTCTTTTTTGTTGTTATTAAAGCTTTATAATAAATATGATAAAGACAATCATATTGCCTATTCATTATGTGGACAAATGAGTGAAAACCAAGACAGCAGTAACAGTAATAGGAGTAACAGTAAAAGTAGTAACACTTCACCATCTCTTGGTCTGATAAACTTTTATACAAAAGTTTTTGGTAAATGAATACCAAAAAATACCCTTTAAACTTTTCCTTTCAATAATACGCGCTTTTAGTTTTAGCGCCCCTCGTGATTAAACAATGGCCAGGAGTGCTAAATTACAATATACACGGAGAATTACAATATACAGACGAGTACTATTTTATTTATCTTTCGATACTTGTTACAGTAAATGCTGTGGAGGTCTTAGTTTTAAACCGACAGGTTGTAAGTACCGAGGTAGAAAAAGTGCAATTTTTAGTCGTTTTTATATAAGGATTATCATTGATATCAGGACGGACTACAGTTACTTTGATCTGGTGGTTTTCCTATTAGTTAAGCTTATTGAAATGGTCGGCTATGGGACTATCTCTATGGCAACAGATCTATAAATGTTTATGAAGTATTTCTAAAATTAAAATTTTCATTTTATCAGCGTCCAACTCCTTACAGGATGTACAGAGCAAGGCATGAAGTACTTCCGTTTTGTTACAAACAGAAATATTTTATTGTCTTTTTGCCCATTATTTGATTTGGTTGTTATTGTAAAGCGGCAGTTCAGGCAACCTGGGGCAGTGGCAAGGATAAAAGTTTGGTAAACGGTGTGGTGCTTCTTTAGTGAGTTACTCAAAGTAATAACTGTTATTGTGTGGGAAATGGTTACGCTAAGTACAACCTGTTTTTTGATGCTGGAAAAGGGAATTGGGGAATATGAATGTTTTTTAAGGGTCTCCATGCAGTATGTTAAAACCAGAAAAAAAGAATGCCTTGGTTGCTAAGACCGTGATATGTCGTGACCAGTGGGAGACAAGATGTGTTCAAGCATTAAACACTTGAAATGTTTATGACACTATGCAATGTTTCTGTTTGTTTGTTTGTTTTAAAGCTGCCCTAGAAAGCGAATATTTCCATAAAATTGAAGCAGATCGCAAGGGAAGGTATGAACGCAAAAAACCAGCTGGCAAAAAGGAAAGAGGAATTGAGAAGGTAAAGGTAAATGACGTCACGGTGACTTTCTTGTTATTATTACAGGCAATGCTTGGTAGAGGTAATTTTCAGAAATATTTTTTCGTTAGGTCTAGTATAGCCTGGTTGTAGCAACTACAGTACAACCACGCTACCAAGTTGTTTGTAAAACAAATTGAGTTTTTAGTTTCAGAGTTTCTTTTATACATTTTCCTGAACCCAGCTAGTTGTGATGGCAGATAAAAAAGATCGATGTTCACATTTGAAGATATAACATAGCTGATATATATAGCGAACAAAGCATAGATAACTTGTCTGAAATGAAGAGAATTATTTTACAGTAGAGGATTGGATTTTATTAGCACGAAGCTGCTAAATCGCTGGAAAACCACTGAAGTCGAGAAGCTATCTTCGGACGCTAAGCAAAAAGTTTTTGGGGTTTTTTTCCCGTTATGATTAAGAACCTTGCAAATCATAACGCCACTTCGTGTATGGAACTGTGTACAAAAGACATACAACAAAAATACAGGTGGGCCAAGAGATAGAAATTGACCCTGTGCTAAAACAACATTTAAGTCATATGATGGATTTGGGCACTTGGAAACTAGAGTTCCAAAGTCTGGCGATTTGAGGAAAGCAACTACGTTCATAAAAAGATTTAACAGTAAGATAGTACAACTGCAAGAGGATGAAGAATTAGAGAGAAATGAGCCACTGGAGGTGCAACAAACTGGTAACCGCGAGGAAAGCTCATCAGAACACTTCCCATGGTAATACCTATAGAAAAGGCTTAAGACAAGCTGCATTTTGTCTATGAGACTAAAGGTTGTATAGTGGCAGCGAGATTTGGACCTAAATAAATACAGATTTTTTTTTATGTAATAGTGTATTCCAGTGCACCTTGATTATACTGAGCCTTTATCGGATACAGCTAAAGGTTGTTTCTCCACTGTTATCAAAATGTATATAATTGATAGATGAATGCGAAATATAATGTTATTAATATGAGAAAAGAATCTTAAACGGCTTAGCACTCGTTTTGTTGACCCGTTAAGATGGTGTGGAGAATTAGTTTGTGGAATGCCTTCTCTGAGGCAAAAAGTGCCCTGTTTATGCAATTGCAACTTTACGAGCCAGTTTCATATATTTCTACAAGGTGAAAATTAAATAATAGCGCATTCAGCATACGTTGATTCAATTATTTTTTAAAGGACCAAATAGGCCGAATGATCACAATATTTTCTTAGCAGGCGTTTTTGTTATTATTTTTTGTTATGACGTAAACGAGAGTTATGATGAAGCTGAAGTAGATAATTGAGCGATGCTGTGTAAAGAAGCTAAATTTAGCATTCTGTTTTACATGTTGCCTGAGGCAGTTTTTCAGGCTTGCGTGCTGCCCAATTTTAATCCATTCCAACTGATAAGATTGTTAAGGCTTGCCGATGTAAAAGTACTACCTAGATCGATGTTATTATTACATGCCGCTTCGCTAGGAGTTAAGAAAGGAAACAAAAAAGGGAAACTAAATGAATGGGATGAAGATAACGATTAACGGGGTTCAAAAGATGGAAGATAAAAGCTACCCCGAAAACAAGAGAACGGAAGAGAATTGAAAAAGTTCGAGGAAAAAGATAGTTGAATAGCAAGGGTTTTTTTGCAAACTGGTTCTAAGACGATATTTGTTTAAGCGCTTGTAGCAAGACATGTAGACCACACAGATGTGAGAGCTTCATCATGTCATGAGTTGTAAGCTTTCTTTCAATGATTTCTGGCTTAAGTAAATAATCGTTAGTTAGTGTAAGAGTCACCACGTCGAAACTGATAAAAAGCTTGATTGCTCACCTTCCTGCATAGCAGCTGTTTTTCGTATTTCTTTCTGATTTAAGAATTAATGTTTATTTACAGATAAAGAAGAAGATAGAAAAAGCAAAGAAAAAGGTAGAGGAAGATCTTATGGCAAAGAAGCAGCATGTCTTTTTTACAGAGGGTTCATGACCGTAAACTACCAGTATAATACTTGTCTTACCGGCAATTTAGACGTATCCTATTGTTCATATTTTTTGTGCATCATTGAAGTAAAATTAATACACAAAAAAGGTATCATTTTGAGTTTTTTTATATTGAATCTTAATGTTCTTGGTCTTTCTCTTTTGGTGAGTATCAGTGATCCCCACAATTGGGCTAAAGTCAATAATACATGTAGCCTGCCGTGGGAGGATTTGTCAGCAAATCGTGTTAGACAGTTTAAACGTGTGAAACCACATAGTCCAAACAGCACAGAATAGTGCCAGGAACATCACTTAATTTAAGTGGAGGTTTGATCCTTTGTTTAAAATGGCAGCAAAGAAAGAGCATCTGAGCCACGCAAATGGTTTCCTTTGAATTTTGTTTAATCCGGCCTATGCTCACGTTTGCTGTGTTGATGTTGTCTCACTTTAAGCCAGTAATACATGTTAAAAACCAAAGGCTGAGAAGCTTCCTTCTAGTACACATTAAGCGTCAGACTGAAAGTGTGTTCCTGGACATTTTTTGTTGTTCATTGTGAGTTGGAATGTTATTCTTGCGGCGTAGTCGAAGTTTGCGTTGCAAAACTGCCGATTCCAAGCCTGGGATTTCCTAGTTACTTCGATAGCATTTAACATTGAATCTGCTTGCTTCAAACTACTCTGGATTTTGTTTTGGAATTTGTTAAATGATAACATATCTGCAGAGGAAATAATAGATGTCGAGACTTTATTTGTGAGTCGTTCTTGATTACCACAAATAATTTAGGAACAGTGAAACAATACAAGAGTACAATGCTAGCGCAGATACTAACTAGATATTAAATGCAATTTGTATTAGCTGTTTTTCCCTTCTTAACGCTTTAGATTCAATATGTGAGAAACTTGTGAGTAAAAGGGAGCATTGGGAATTCCAACCCTAATCACAAAAGCAAAAAAGGTACGAAGGTACTGAAGCACATGTGCTTTCTCCGGACGCCTGTGCAACTTCCAAATTCAAAGAGGAGTACTACAAAGGACATCATAGCGCCAATACTCTTCATTTGAAAACTATCATACTATGAGGAAGACAACTTTAAATCCGCGACAAATAAGCTTCATTTAACTAACACCTGGCTTAGTTGCTCTCCCATAACTATTGGATATTACCATTCGGAAAGATATCAGAGCTTTATCATGTCTTGAGTCGTAAGCTCTTTTTAGCAGAGCTCAGAAAAAGCTTACGACTCAAGACATGATAAAGCTCTTACATCTTTGGCTTCCAATGAGTACAGAAATCTCAGAATTTTCAAAACTGCTATTCCTGTCCACCGAAGGAAACTCCACAATTTAAGGACATTAAATTTTCTTGCCATTAATCTTCACTTGCGAAATTAGTATTTATAAATGTGGTAATTTAATAACTACTGAAATAATATTTTGATTTCCACTAGAAAAATTGTTAAATATTTCAATGTGAAAACAGCCAACTATACTATTGTTTCAATGTGAACCTCTAGCCTGATGATTGGCAATCGGTTTTCGAAGGTCTAGTACAAGACTTGTCATTCTAAGCCTGAGGTCTCTTTCAATAGTATTCAACGAACCATATTTGTTATTAATCTAATAGTATCCGTGACTGCGTTGTAAATATGATCTACCAGGTATGCAGTAAAAAATGGTAGAGGCTGTTTATGACAAATGGCAGTCTTGCATTTGAATGGAATCTGTGCACTTGCGTCATTTTGGAGTTCAATAAGGTCGTCTTTTGTCGTGCAATACGTAAATGGCACAGGGCCACTGTCACACACATCCAGCAGAAGACGAAGAAGCTTGGTGAAAGAGCCAGGACCGTCGGACTCGAGTCCTGATGAAGAATGCCAGGAGCAACCCACTTAAGGCCGGGCAACAAAAGTTCATCTGCATGGGCAGCAAATTGACGGTAGACGGAGTTTGTGACCAGGAAGTCAGCACCAGGATCAGCAAGACCAACTAACCCATTCCTGTGCTCAAGCCGATCAGGAGGTCTACCGAAGACATCCTTTACAACAAGACCAGGAACTTAAGAAGCAATGTACTGAGCATTCTACTGTACAGCTGTGAATGCCGGAAAACCACTGTCGCAATCTTACGGAAACTACAGATATTCCAGACCAAATGTTTACCACAAATCCTCGGGGACCTCTGGCCAAAGACCATAACCAATAAAGGCCTCCTGGATAGAACAGGAATTATGAGACTCTAGAAGACTATCTAGGCATGCAGAAGGAGATGGTTTGGGTACGTCTGCTGCATGTCTCCTGATTGGTACCCCAAAGGAGCCCTGCAATGAACACCACAGGGAAAAAGAAGGCAAGGACGACCAAAGGAGACATGGTGAAGGACGAACTGTCACTGCAGACCGCTCCCATAATAGCAGCAGATAGAACCAAATGGAGAACGCTCACTGTCGCCTCAAGTACCAGACTACTCAGAGAGGATTTAGTAGTAAGTTTACCCATGTCAGTCCTTAAATCTAATCGTGTTACTTGCACAGTCAAAAAGGATTGACTGGATTATTCAACTAAAAAAAATTAACATAAGACCAGAGAAATGTTTCTTAATTTCTAGATATTATACTTTTGAAATATTACAAATTATCTTGTATGTTTCGTCACAAAATGTACGCTGTGTTAAGTGTTGTAAAAACATCTCGGATTTTTGTGCTTTCCACAAAAATCTGGCGATGAAGGCACACGATTTCCTCTTTCAGTACAAAGTAGATTTTTTTTATTTCCTTGCAGGTCTTTCGTGAAGGTGTTCAGTTTAAAAATGTAAATGCAACATAAAAATTCCAAGTTTTTAATTCATTATATTTAAGAAACAAAAACCTCACGTTCATCAGTAAAATATTTAATAGAATTAGAAAGTGCGGTCACCTAACAATGTTATTCCTGGTTGACAGACATCGCACCTGCCTCTACAATAACAGCCTGACAAATCGTCTTACAACATTTGACAAAACACTTCAATTTTTAAAATGGGGCTCAAATGAATTGATGACTTTGATAACGTTCTGTAACGTGATGAATCTCAGCTTTGAGGAAATTGGCTGCCAGATTTTTGCGCTGCATGTCACAATGAATTACCAGCATATTGGGATTGTCTCCTTTTAAAGCACCATAAAGACGCTCTATCATGTTTGATCTCCATTGGCTTCCGTAGCATTGATACTTGACAAAGGTAATTTATTGTCAGTGAGATATACTAAAATTTATTGACTTAGATAGAAGTAGTCGTTGGCAGTGATTTGCAGGATAACATTTCAACAAATCTAGAATAGTGATGAAATTAAGCACAGGCAAGAAAGAGAACCTCACTACCCCAGACAGTTATTTGAGGAAATCTTTATCGTTTTGAGAATTTTCACCAACTGGGATTTAATGCCATTAGACATCTCGTTGACGCAGTATTGGCCTGTTCAAGGGCAAATTGGCAAGTTATTGCTTCAGTCTTTTTTATTCTGCATGGCGAGGGGTAAATCACTGAAATAATTCTCAAACAAGTTTCTTATAATTCCCAAATGATTCCGATAATTCTTTCAATTCTTAATCAACTCTTAATAATTTCCAACAACTCTCAATAATTCCCAATAACTCAATAATTCTCAATAATTCCCAGAATTCTTATTGATTCCAATAATTCTAAAAAAAATCTAATAATTCTCAATAACCTTGCACAATTCCCCAAAATTCTCAACAGTTCTCATAGTTCTCAATAACTCTGAATAATTCCCAATAATTCTGGATAAATTTCCCATAACTCTCCATTATTCCCATTACATTCGAGTCTAGATTAGCACAGTGGGGACTCTTGCATGAAGTTTTTTTGTTTGTGCAAACAATACCTTTGACCGCGTTTGATGCGAAGTCTCAATGAAAACTGTTTGCAAAGAGGAAATGATATAACTTGCTTGGTTACGAATGTGTATGTGACTACAGATACATTAAGATGGCAAATACAGATCTAGAATATTCCGAGTTTGAAATTCCAAAGGTAGACGGAGCTGAGGTGACAGAACCAAGAAGGTCAGGTAAGAATAAGATTTTTAAACTTTCTTTTGCATTCAGTATTTTGCTGACGTGGATTCCAGGTGAATTGCCCCCGGGAAGATTGCCCCCCAGAATCACGTTTACTTCTGTCATCGCTTTTTCTAAGAGAATCGAAAACGGTATAATCCGTAGAATAGTATAAATTTGATCAACTTGGAATTTCACGCAGTGTAAGTTGTTATGTTATGAATGAGAATTATCATTTTTCATATTATTGTTTAAAGGCCCTGATTTAAAAAACATCTCAGACCTCTTAAGTAATCCAACTACAAAATGCGGACCAACATAATATCCTATTGACCTTATCTAGAATTTCTGTATTTTT